>VZTD01001928.1:401717-714249 GCA_013397725.1 Rhagologus leucostigma | reverse complement strand
TTTTTTTTTTTTACTATTTCTTTGCAGAGCAGCAGCGAGGTATAGTAGAGAATATGTGCCGTGTATTCTATGGCAAAACATGGTCCATATTGCTCCTGGATAAATTAGTCACCAAGACTGTATAATTGGTTTCTCAATTATTTATGAAAGGGTCTTTTAACAACAATAATTCTTCCATTAATGGCAAGTAAGGATTTCATTATCTCTAACTGCACTACCTTTTTGTTCCATGCCATAGTAAATTTCAAATTTTACTCTTTTAATGACTATAATGTATGAAGGAATTCCATCTCTGTAAAGTAATTATTCTTTTCGCCTGCCTGGGAATGTAAGTGCAGGTCATTTTATTTTTGGTCTCTTAATCACAAGAAAAGCAGTAAAAGGGCTGCTCCCACAGTAGTGGGAACTGTTTGCTGTGATCTCTGTCCGTGTGTCTGTCCCTGGCAAGTGATGCTGTCTCAAACAGGGCTCAGAATGGAGGGGGGGCAAGTGGGAGTCCTCATCCAGCACCAGCAGAGATCCACAGGTCTGCCTCAGCCTCATCAGGAGGCATCAGTTCAGGGCTTTTCAGGCTAGAAAAAGTCCTGCATCCCCTACACAGCCCTGTGAAAACTGAGCCGCACTCCCGCATCCCGCTACCTCTGTACTGATCCTGGTGAAGACATTAAAATGTAATAAAACCACCAAGCAACCCTGAGCACCACTCAGGCAGCTGCTGCCCCTCAGCTGGATTCCCATCTCTAGGCTTTGTTAGGGTGGGATTTCTCCCAAAATATAAGAGCAGTGTCATCAAGAAACGCTGCCACTGATGCACAGATCAGTTGATGATATCCATGAGGTCTCGTGAGTCCTTTTCAGTGCTGTCCTAAAATGCCCTTACAGCAACCCCTGGGCACCCATGGGTCTGAAGGGGCAGACAAGCCCAACCACCTGTGGTGGCTGCCAGCTTCTCTGCCCTGCAGCTATGCCCAGGCTGAGCCTTTCCACCAGCACAGGCTGTGGGATAAAAACCTTGAGGGATTAAAATAGGATTCAAACAATAGCGAGCACTGTTTTGGAGAGGCGGTTGCAATTCACCAGAATTGCTTTCAAATAGGTCTGCTGGTATTTGGGAAGCTGGCTGGACACCGCTGGGTCGTGAGGAAATGTTATTTCATGCACGCCCTCCACAGCACAGGCGATAGCTGGAAAGCCGGTTTGCCTCTGTGCACATGCACACGTGCTCCTCAAATCAAACTCATTTCCAAACAACCGCATTTGTAACTTAATGTTCTTTCTCCGTCCGTCTGCCCAGCTTTGATCAGCCAGTTATCTCCACTGCTTTCAGCAGGACTGCTCACATTTGAGTGTCTTGCTGAATCAAGGCCTAAATATTTTGAAAGCCTGAATCAGCAAAACATGCATCTGCTCCGGGCTAATCTTACCCAGCAAGCCCCACGGCGTGCTTAACCTTAAGCCACTCTTCAGACCTATCAGTGTTAATCTTAAGTGCTTTGCTGATTTGGAGCACTATAATTTTCCAGAGGACGTGTCCTCTGCTCCTTCAGACACCAAAATTAGCCTGAAAACAGACAGGGAGGTGCAGGCAACATCCTCAACCCAGCAACTGGGCCGGATTGGCTCAGCCAGGGGCTGCATCCCTGGGAGCACACCAGGCAGCTGCTGGTGCTGCCTTCAGCAGAGCATTTCTAGAGTGGTGCAGACAGCAGCTATGGAGATCAGGGATCTTGAGGCTATAGAGGAGCTTTCCCCCGGCCGCCTCGCCGTCCCTCTCTCCCTGCTGGGCTGGCATCAGAGGTCTCACTCCCAGCCAGCACGCCGACTTTCATAACAGTGAATTATAACTTGGCACTTCCATAGCTCTCTCTAGTTCAAAGCCATGCTGAAACATTATCTAATTAATTCACACATTAGCCCTGGAAGGCAAGAAAGGGAGGTAGGAAGCTGAGTTACTTGCCCAATGACAAACACTGAGTCAGTGGAGGAGTGGGAGGAAAACTCAAGGGCCCTGGATGTTTAGATCTCAGATGGCATCCTTCTTATTGCAACAGCATTTCAGTCATTTAAAAAATAGCACCTGTACATTTAATTACAATTACAGCCAACTACTCCAAATTAATAGGAACAGGGAGAGAAGATGTTATCCTAATTAGCACCCCCAAAAAATAAAAAATCACATGCTTTTCACATCTGTAGGATGTTAACCAAACCAATTAAAACGTATAAATATGTGGTATAAGCAAAAATAGCAAAACTCCCTTTTGGAGACATGTACGGCAGAGGCTGCCCAGCTGACAGGGCTGCTCAGGTGCCACTGGTCCTGGTCCCCACTGCAGTCAGCGAGGGGCTTGGCACCACAGGAAAAGCCACCACAACCAGCCTGCCACCACCACAGCACCTGCAGGACCAGGTCCCCACCCTCCTCGCCTCAGTATCTTTTTACTGCACAAAAAAGAAATGCAGAACTATAAAGGGGGAAAGGGAAAGTGCTCACTGAAATAAAGAATATGAAAACGTCACCAGTACCCTTCTAGTAGGAGAGCAGACCAATCAAGAAGAAGAAATAATAAAACAGGGATTTATTTACAGAAACTGTCATTACAGGAGGCAATGGGCAATTAGAAAGAGTGTTCCATAAACTCACATCAACAGTAGGAATATTGTATAAAATACATTTCTAGGTATGAGGGGTTAGAAGAGGTATGTTCAGAGACTTAATGCAATCCTTAATGTAATTCCAGAGGTCCATTAATCAGCTGGAAGGCCTTCTATAAGAATACAATTTCACTAAAATATTCAGTAGTTATAGACTGAAGAGGAAAAGGCCAACTGAAGCTAATTAACCCAAGGGAAAAAAGTCTGCGTAGTACTCAGAGTACCTGACTGAAATGGGGGGGAAGAGGGAATGGAAAGACAAAGTTGCATGAAAATGCAATTAATGACAAATACTGCTAGGAAAATAAACTGAAGCAGCATTAAAAAGAATGTGACCTGTACATAAGGGAATATTTAAAGGGGAAAATGGACTGCATATGTGGAGAGGTTGTTGAAGGGGAGAAAGCTTGGTTTGAAAGATATTTGCATGAGCAGAAGAAACCCAAATCGCTACTACTGTGGATTAAGGCATCTATTGATGCAAGTTAAAACATGTTTTCTAACAAGCAATTCAGACAAAAATAATGTCATGCTTCTTTGCTTTTCTGACCTACGATTATTTAATCAGAAATCTGTATTAGGAAAGAAGTCTCTTGGTAGGACAGAGTAGCTGACTATGAAAATGTGCTGGGGTAGCCAACCAGCAGCTAATGCATCTTAAGCTCTGGGGCTTTGCGTTTGTATCCTTGTTCTCCTCAATTTTTTCAGAGCTCATACTAGGTTGGTTCCGTTGGTCTGGCCATGTCCTGATGATATCCAGCCCTGCAAGCCTTCCAATGAAGTTGCTGAACTGAAGGGGATTGCTACACTTTGCTGTTTTATAGCCCAAATAGCTCTCAATAATTGAACATTAGTGTGGTGGGAAAAGTACCAACAAAACTTTCATTATAAATCTTTGCCTTCCTCCAGGACTTAGGGTCAAATAAATAAAGACATGCACAATTTGCATGCTGTTTTTAGCATCAGCAGTTATGAAAAATGAGGCACATACATAGATTTTCCTTGAGCAGCTCATTTTTCTGTCCTTCACTAACCTTTTCCTCTCCCAATAATGGACTACTTTGTATGTCAAGTGTTTTGTAGCAGGCTGAGTCTAAAGGTTCCACATCTCCATCAGAAAACTGCTGTACTTTCAACCAAGCAGGAATATTTTCTTCTGCACCATGATCATGTTTTCCCTCCCTTGCTCACTCAGGGGTTAGGGGCAAGCTGAGCCAGGAGCTCCTCCTCCTCCTGCAGTCCCAGTTCGGTGGGATCTGCCCTGATAACAGAAGTCCTGTTTGCATTCCCCACCCTCCTCCTGTCCCTTGGCAATCCCCACACATGACCCCAAGGCCAAGGATGCAATGGATCATGAGATCCATATTCCATGCATGTGGCCAGGACAACAACCAAGCCGCTTGCCAATACCCTGCCCGGCATTCCTGCACCAGCCTCAGCCAGGCAAGTCCCAGCCCTCTGGGTTGCACCCCCTTCCTAGGGAAAGGGCTGGCAGGGCCAGGAGGGCTGCCCCAAAGCCATCGTGCTGCCCCTGCAGAGCCCTCCAACCGTGCAGGGCTGGCACAGTTCCTCCAGGCCAAGCTGCTTGTGCTGCGTTTGTATAAAAATTTGATAAAATCACCACTGATGGACTTCAATGAGTTTCATCATACGTGCTTAACTTGGTCCTGCTCAAAGAAGCCCTAGTTTTAAACTCCTTCTCTGGAGGGCATGGAGAGGTTTCCGGGAGCATGTGCCCCACATCCCAGGCTGCAGTGGTCTCCCCAGTAGAGCACCTCGATTTCCTGCACACTGTGTGCTACAGATGAAGCCTGTTTTAAACAACACCCCGGGAAATTAGCATTAATTAGCAGGGTGCTGCAATCCTGCAAGTGACTGCCACTTATCCCAGTAATGTCAGCCCTGCACTATGGGAGCTCTTAGAATTTCTGACATTAAAATTATTATTGGCCACAAATAAAATGTAATTGATATTCTTTCAGAAATGGAAAAAGTACAGTAGGATACTCTGCCGCATTATTAAGTAGTGCTAAATCAAATATCAAAGGATGAAAATAACGCTGTATTTAGCAATCAAGTTTATTTTAATAGATGCAATCAGAGTCCCATGACTTACAGTTTTGCCTCCAAGGGGAATGTTCTCACTGAGGAAAACAGGAAAAAAAAAAAAAAAAAAAGGAAAAAACGCTTAGGTAGGGTCCTCACTTACTCCAGAGCTGTCTGTGCTGTTTGCTAGTTCTGGCAAGGTTTCTGTTTTCCTTCTCAAATGACCATTTACACTTCAACCTTGTTTTTCCCAGATATCCTGAGCTACTGTTGGAACCACTCAGCACAAAACAAAACCAACACCCAGAAAATCCTGTTTGTGCAGCATTTAATATGAAATTTTAAACTCTGTAAATTTAGCTGCAGAGTTCCTGCTCTCTGTTGTCTCTCTGTATCAAAGGGGGAAGCAAGCTGTGACACAGGTGCCCACGCAGCAGCAGCTGGGGACTGGGACCTGCCAGCGGTGGGGGCTGCCCTGCTGGGCGCGTTCAGTGCTGGCCCAGGAGAGGCGCCTGCCGCGGTCACAGCCCGCTCGGACACCCAATGCTCATCACGACAGGGCCCTGCTGCATGCAAGAGCACCCTCGGAGCCCCGAGCTGAGCCAGCAGCTACCCACCTGTGCTGTGACAGTCGAGACCCGCTCCCCGAGCTCGGAGCTGCCACACGAATCACCAGCAGCGGCAGGAGAGCTGTCGAGACTCACCTACACACCTCTGCTACCTGCACAGGCAGCCTCGCTTCTCTGTCTACAGAAAGAGCGCTGCTGCCTGCCAGAGCTGCCATGCCAGGTACAGTCACAGCTTTTTTCCACAGCAGCACCAGGCAGAGGAAGAGATGAGTCAAACAAAACGCTGCCTTTTGGATGCTGCTAGAGATTGAAGCGAGGCTCTTCTGCAGTGCAGCTCCTGCCTTCCTGCTGGTTGTGACCACAGCCTTTGCTTCCAAGTGTACAGTCATGATATAATATTAATTATATACATCTCGCAGTGTTTACTGAAAACACTCTTTCTCATTCAGCTGGTCTGGATACTCGAAGGGAGGGAAGGAGGCGTCTGGATGGAGAGGTCTGCAGGAGGATGATCATTGCTGTTGTACTGTGAATTGCAATGGGACGCGCTTGTTCTCGAGTAGTGTAAGTGGCATTTGTCCTCCAAACTCTGGCATAAGGACCTGAGCCATCAGCATCGTACCAGCAGTATCCTGACCTAGGTAAAACATGCATTGCAACACAGACTGGCTGCTCAAATGATGAAAACTTCATTTACTGTCACTGCTTCAAAAGCCGGTGGCCCTAATGACTCAGAGACACTGACAAACCAACCTGTTACATTCTCCTGAAGCCAAGTGCTGTTCATCACAGTCAGGAGAGCTTTGCTGACTGACCCCAGGTGAGGACCACTTCCTGTGGGGATCAGCAGATAACAACAAGCAGACTGAGGTGGATCTGTAGCAGTGGTGCTTCCTCAGGTGCCAAAGCTGGGGTGAAATACCTCATCTTCATGTTGCCTTAAAAGCCAGGTAAAACTGATTCCTGAGTAATAAACTCTATTTATTGCACCTGAGCAGAAGCCTGCAGCTCAGAGCAGTGTGTGTACTGGTGCTGCCTACAAACCTTTGTTTTGTACCACATTCTTTATACAGTGCTCCATCACCCATAATATACAGGAAGTGCACGCAGCACACAGGGGATGTACATTTTAATGCCATCGTGGGCAATGGGTGTGTTATTGGTCTGACTGATACACACTGGGGAGAAAACTGCTTTTGGTAGTGCTTTTCCTGGTTCTTGACAGGAATTTACAGAAGGTCCAGAGCTCATGTGTTGGAGAAGGGGCTGCACATCCCCCTGTTGCACAGGGCCCAGGGAGATGCGTTTTCCTTAGCTTTGCTGGGCATGTGCTGCTGGCTGCTCTGTTTTCCTCCTGCTGCCCCGACCTGGGGAGAGCCTGCCAAATGATGGCCTATCACACTGGGAAGATGAGGAGGTGGATCAGACAAAAGAAACAGAGAGGAAAGGCAGCTGAAAGCCAGGGGCAGTTAACAGCTGGCCTTGCGAAGCCTCACGTCTGTAGGGTACAAGAATGCTGCCAAATACACATTATCCAAGAGTTTTAACACAATTTATTTTATGCTTAAATAATCAACTAGATCATCCAGTGTTTGTTGTTTTCATACATATGTAATTAGAGCTATTATCAATGAATGCTGTTTCCATATGAATATAATCAACAAATTAAAGTATTTCACCAAAACCCAAATAAAAATGCCCTTTAAAACACAGCAGCCTTAACAACCTAATATTACACTGCTAGGATGATTACAGATGATTGGCTTACTGAAAGATTCTACATCTTATAGCCAGTACACAATACAGTAATAATTTTACAGCGTGCTGCCAGTCTATTAGCTAATAATTTCTCTTCAGTTCATTTAAAAATATCCCAAACTTGTGCTCCTTAGAGCACCAACCCACTTCTAAAGCTGCAAGCATTACCCCCATTATAAAGCGAGAACAGATAGCACCCCCCTCCCCATAATGCAACTACTGTATATGTTATGGGTCTTAGGTCATTTCATTGAAAAATTGGCAACAGCAACAAATATTAGATGAAGGGCTTTGTGTTTACAGATAAAATCTTATTTTTCATGTTGCGGTATAGTGTTTGCAAAACTGGAAAAGATTTAATCAAAATAAGGTGAAACACATGCATCAAAATATTAGTACTCTGAAGAAAAATTTTCACAGAACTACAGAATTCCTCATTTTGGGAATCATTTAAATTTGCAGCAGATTTTAAAGATTTTTTTAAAATCAAGCTAGCGTTTTTGCATATACAAACATTATAATTGCTAATATACAAGAATCTGTGAAGATACACCCAGAATATCCCTGTAGGTGCAGCCATTTGAGACACCTAGCCTGCTCAATGCATTTGCAATATTCTGTTTGTGATCGAAAAGGCAGTGCCTTATCAACATTTATTCTATTTTGTTAGAATTTATACAGTGTTATTTATTTACAGCAAAACTATTGATGTTTAAAAAAGAAACAAATAGTGTTTTATACCCTGACAGTTTGGGTCCAAGAAAAATAAGGCGAGCTGTTGTGGATTTTAGTGTTTTTAGTGTCTTTCCATGGTTTAACCATTTCGTCTTCGCACATCCTCTCTGGCCACAGGAATTTATTTCTTTTGAGATGACATCAAACTGCTTGAGAGAAGCTGTTAACAGCATGGCATCTTGTATATACACTGCATTGGTAACTGCGCACCCTCCAATCCTGTGAATGAACGTGAATTTCCATGCTCTGTAAATTGGCTCATGCTAAATTAATTTTTTTGTTCGGGGTTTTTTTTTTTGTTTGTTTGTTTTTTCTTTTTGCATAAAAACCATGCGGTTAATGTGGGGAAGCAGCAAACACACGCACACTTTTATAGGTGAATGTTTAATTCCTGTTGATTTTTCTTCCGTGAGTGTCCCTCTAGAATACTGGCAGTAAAAGCACACAGTTCTGTGGAAAGAAAACAGAGAACAGATCATTTCAGAATACCTCCTAAGAATCAATTTCATGCCTTTCCCTGACTAAACAGAAAAGTTGTAATTGGCACGATGGAATTCTGCAATAGGCTAAACCACACAGCTTCTAGGTAGGCAATGACATCAGCTGAGCTCCCAGCATGAGGGGAAAGTGCAGCTGCAGATGTCCACACTGCTCGTGAACTGATTTACAAATATGTTTGCAGCACGCTGCATTTCATCACCCGGGACACGGCACCAGCTCATCTGACCCAATGATGACAAGGAATAGGTTCTCTTATCGTGGAAGGAACAGCATCATCTCCAGACCGAGGGAGCTGCTGCTTCCACAGCACATTTTTCTTCATTGTGTGCAAGCATCCCCAGTGATGGAAAACCTGCTCTCCTTGCACATCCACCTCTGCCAGTTGCTCAGGGAACGTGACTGGCAGAGCCAGGAATGCAGAGCCCAGCCTTTAGGAGGCTTGGTGAAGGACAAAAGCGAGGACGAGGAACAGCCCCATCCATCTCCCGCCTGGCTTGCAACGAGCGGCACTGAGGAGACAGGGTCCAGCCCTTGCTCTCTTGCCCCTCAAACCATGCACATAAGGACAGCAAGTTTGTGACATTTGTTGTACAACAGCAGAGAGGGCAGGAAGCAGAAACACAAACACACCAGCGAGCGGGAGCTGGAAGCCCTGCGGCTCTCCGGCACCTGGGCTCAGGGCAGCCTGCTCGGGAGCATGGCTGGCACGGCGCCGGCGGCACTCAGGCTGGCACGGACATGCCTGGTTACTAATCAGGTCACAGGTCCACACGCATTCCCCAGGAGTGCTCACAGTCTCCTTCCCCGCTAAAGCAATCTGTCCTTGCCCACATCTACAGTTGTCATAAATCTGTCCTGCTGCTAAGAGCCGCCTGTTCCCACTGCAGCAGTCACGCCAGCTCACACCGTGCTGTCCTGCAGAACTGCACGCAAGAGTTCTTGGCTTCTCCTTTCAACCCATGCTTCACAATGGGCTGATTTGCAATGGTGACAAGGACATTTTTACAGCAAAACCTAGCTAGCATTGTGATTTTTTCCAAACACTCCAAAGAAAAGAACCACCTCTGCCTCCTCAACAGGATTTTTTTTGTCTTTTGTGATTACAAAACAAACTGTTTTTCTATAGAATCTCTTGCCTGTTCAAATACATCCACTTCTGCACCCAAATTAAATGGATTCAGTGGACTCTTGACCAGGCTCCCAGTTACGTAGTGCACATTTGGTCATGCTTATAATATCAAAGTTTAGAGCACAGAGATTCATCTTACAGGACAAAGTTCCCCGCTGAGCAAAGGTTCATTATCTAAGGCAGACTCTCCAGTCCCTCAGGGACTCTAGCATGGAAGACTTGCCTACTGGAAATCACAGGAGAAATGCATCAGCAGTCATGGGAGCAAATCTGATTCTGAGGAACTCTGACTCTGGCTTCCTGAAGGTCAGACTCTGTTTCATATATTAGGCAAAGACTGCCTTATTTGTGTCATTTTATTTTAAAATGAAATGCTTTTCCCTTATCCCTGGTGTCTTTTGCATCAAACCTGTATGTTGGCAGGCTCTTTAGCTGCATTGCTTATGGGGTTCAATGCCTGAATTTACACATTTCTGCTGCTTTGCCCCTGCAGATTGACAGTGGAGCAGCACGGGACCCAACGTGGGACACAATTTCATACAAGCAGTGCCATTCCATTGGCTTGCTTTACTCCCATATCCTTGAGCTCCATAAAGGGGAAAGCTGTGTCAAAAGAATCACCTCCCTTTTCCAAACAATAAATATTTCATGAATACGTTGAGCAGCAAGCCACGTGAAGCTGTATTATTCTATCAGCACACACACAGGAGGGCTCTCAGTATAAGCAGGAATCCAGGTGGATGCAGTAGGTGCTTATCAGATACTGAAACCACACCAGTCACCTCACAGAGCTTGCTCCTTGGGGAGCATAAATCCCTCAGTTAGACCCCACACACCGAGTGCTGTTCATCTCAAACGGCACTACTCGCATGCACAGAGAGCCCACAGGGCCAGGGGGCTGTAGGGGCTACCTCACGGCTACCTCACATCAGTCAGAAGAGACTGGTGACCCAGGAGAGACTCTGCTTCTGTCTGTCCTTTTCCTCACTATCTGGTCTATTTGCCAGGTCCTGTTTCACCTCTTCTTAAATCCTACAGTGAGCCCTACACCATATGTACAGTAAAGGGCTAACACGGAGTCTCGCATTTCCTAAACTCTTCCTCTGTCCAATTCCTGAAACCCAACAAAGCTAAGAGAAGTTCTGAGCAGAAAAAAGACATGACTATGGTAAACCCATACACTTAGAGCCATGACTGATGGACCAGCTTTGATAGACACGGATGGGCTCCTCCCATATTCACAGGCACATCTCTTTGTGACTGTAGCTGTGTCATCGGGACAGAGCAGCCTCTGGCTTCAGGGTGCTCCATCACATCTTTATAGAGCCCCCTGCAAGGGTGTCTTAGTCTGTGCATTCGGGTTCAGCTTGGGAAGCCCTTATACCATCAGCTGCCGGCTTGCTACAGTCGTTAGGGCTGGATCAATAAAATTCACAAGGGACAGTTGGTAGGGATTATTTGTTGGCAAATATTGAGACACTTCACTTACAAGGACTTTGACTTGCATAACTCAAATCACATGTCTGACAGTGGAAGAAGCCTTTCACTCCTAGCAGGTTTATTTGTGTGCAGCTCCTTTACTATTCATGTTTAGTTTTTTAGGGGTAGAAATTTCTGTGGACTACAAACACTACACATTGTAAAATTCCCAGAAATCTTGCACGTGCCTGAGTATTGCTTTGCTTTATTTTCCAAGAAGTAAAGTTTAATTTCTATACATGAACACAAGGTCATTTTCTGCTTACAGGATCAAGGGCTAGCTATTCAGCTCTGCAGCTGGGAAGCAAAGTCAGGGCAGCAGAGGCAAGCCTTTGTGCAGCCCAGGTGCTGTTCCCCATGCTGGCAAAAGCCTTCAACAAGGGAAGAAAATTGATCACACTGACCGTTCAGTGGTCGGCTTTCAGCTTTCATGAGTAACTTTTCTTCTCCACGTGTCTGACTTCTTTCTTTGTCTTGACCTTATAAGCTTCTCCCTGCTTTAAAGGAAAAGTATAAATATTAACACAGTCTGCAGAGAGCACTCGTAACTGTAAACCTGCTTCCAAAACAGGCTCCACATTTTGCTGTAACAGGATAAGTAAAAAGCAGTCAAATCACATTAGCACTTCATTTCAAAGATACACACAATCTATTTATCCACTCTGCTGAGCTGCAAAAGCACAGGTCTGAAATATCATCTTCAAGTAGAAAACACAGCTCTACAATTTCAGCTTGACCCCTGGGCTGGAGTGCCCGGCTGGCAGTCAGTCCTCGGCAGAGCCCCTGCTGCCAACTGCAGCGGGAGCTGGTGCCACTGACAAGGAAAAATCACCTTTCCCAACCATCCTCCCGGGTCAGCTGGATTGGTGGGCATTCCCAACAGCAGAGGCTCTGGCTGCTCTCATGATGTTTCACAACGTCTGTGCTTTAAAGTGAGCAGGTTAGTAATGGAATAAAGGGAGGAAGAAGAAAGCCAGCAAAAACCACCACTGAAGCAGCGCAGAAGTAAAACCAATGACAGTGACAAGCAGTGCAGATTTCAGTGTCTTTAAAACAGCAAACCCCAAAATGAAGTTCATCTTTGCTCATTAAAAGTAGCTCAATAATCATCTAAAAATAAATTTTCCAGTAATCACAAGCCTCACTCACATCAGAGAAAGGCATCTGTTTATGTGTGGCTATGGGCAGAATTTACCCCTCAGGTGATCTGCATTGATGTATTTGTAACTATTTGTAGTTTCCAACTAATCTAATCTGGTGCAGCAAATTGAAAATGTTTCCCCCTTGCTGGGCAGGATTTTTTTTCCTCATAAACAACTAGGAAAGAGGGAATGGAAATAAGTTTTTTTTCCATTATCTTATTTCTGTGACGTGTGTGTCCCCAGCTTTTTTTGTCTTTTTTTTTTTTTTTTTTTTTTTTAGTTACCAGAAGATAAAGAGTATTCATTATCATCCTTTCTGAATCTGTTTTCACTCAGACAAGAATTTCATTAGCCCCAATGACAGTTTTACTGGAGCAGAGACTTCTGAGGGCCATGTGCTGGGGAAGAAGGCATGAGCTCCTCTGAAGCCATTTGTTTCCAGAGGCGGTTCCCATTCCCCCAAGGCCTTCTTGGGACAGATGACAGCTGAGGCACAGCCTGCCCACTCCTGCCCCTGTCACTGAAGCCCTCTGCAAGAGGGGCTGGGGTGTGCTGGCACACAACAGCCCTATTCTTCCCACTGTCCTTTCTTTTTCAGGATGATAAAGCTGGATATAGTCCAGCCCTGCAGAAGGCTTCCAATTCTGACCAGCAGGGACAAAATCCTGTCTTGGTGCTTGCTTGTAAAGGATGCCATTGCTTGGTTATGTTCCATTGCCCTGAATCCTGCAAACCCTCACTCCCCAGCACCAGGGGTATCACACAGGTGAGTGAGAGGCCGCTGGGATCAGACAGCAGCTCACTCCTTTGCGCTGGTGGAAAAGCCACACAATCCACCTGCAGCTGTAAGGCACAGATTCTGCAAGGGCTTAACCAAACACACAGACACGGCTCAACTTGATGGCACAAGCCAGGCCCCAAAACCGCAGCTTAGGCCTGCTGCCTGTTTTACAGAAACAGACCTTGATGCCCTGTGCCAACAGAATTCGGCCGGGCCCCCCTGACGCCGCCCCTGCCCCATGACCCCAGCGCACAACTTGCCAATAACCGCAAGCACCGCACTTTTTGCCAAGGCTTCTTGTTAAATGCAAACCTCCAGCCCTTTAGCAGCACTTTCTAGCAGTCAACACAACCCTCTGCGCCTACTGTTATTTCCTGGTAGTCCCCGTTGCATTACCATTTCACCAACTTTCCTCTCATGGGGGATAACAACGCGTCTTACTACCTTCCGGGTGATCTGTGGGAAGCAATACATGAAAAGCATCGATTTTTTTTTTTTCCTAGATTCTAAAGGGAGAAAGTATGTTAAAAGAAGTTACTTGAACACAAAGACTCAGAGCAGTGATGTAATTCATGATTACTTTTCTCGTGATGACGTTGCCTTCTTCGTCGGTAAACTGTTCCTCTGTTACAGATTCACCAGGAATGTTTTTTGCTTCCTCACCCTAAAGAACGTGTTATAAGATTAGCAATAGAGCCTATATTCTGTCAAACCCACACATATTTCCACACCAATCCAAGCAACAAGCACATGCTAGCTTCAACTTTATGTAACGGTTTGCTTTATGTCACACGAATTGTATGAAAGCCTCGTTCATTTAGCAATGCTGATACCTGTGCATTTATTCTACAAAATGTTTCCTTAAAGCTTGTAGGGAGCTTCTAGTAGACTGCTCTTATTAACTAATACATGTCAGGAAGTTCTCTGGGCTACAAAATCTAGTGGTCAGTCTGAGTCCTGTGAGATGGAGGCACAAATTCACAATGATATAATCTCCAATCAGACATCCCTTAGCTTTTCACAGGTTTTTAGTGCCCGGCACACGCAGAAACATGGTCTAACATGGGGGAAGTTTGGGACTTAACAAGACAGCTCTGCCTATAGCTTGCTAAACACAAGGTCTTAAACACACACATAGAAGACAGACAAGACTTCTCAGCACTTACAAAATGGAGGAAGTTATCTTACGTGACACTTTTCCCAGCACGGTGCCACCGTGCCGTGGAGCCTCGGCAGCTCGGTCCATGACTTACTGAGATCAGGAGCACTCCATCCATCACTTCTTGTAGTACCAGCAATTTATAGCACCAGTGTAAATAAATGTAAAAGCAGTTTCCTAACTGCTACGCCAGTGACTTAATTCCACTTTAAGGAATTATTGCTCAAATTATAAATAAATGTCATTATTTTAGAGTCTTAGCCTAGCTGGCAGTAGTGAACCGATGTTCCAAGAGAACTTTCCTAACTTTATCTCACAAAGTCATGTTTCCAAACCTGGGTGCTGAAGCAAGTGCTGTTTTTGATGCTTCAAAAATATCCATTGTCTGTGCTTATATCTTTCATATAAGTAAGGCAAACATAATGATAATGTAGCTGGCCTACATATGAAAAACTTCCACTTGTAAATGAATAACCCAAACAAAAAATTCCTTAAAACTTTACTTTTCCCCTCACCCTCAACCTACTATGGAAAAATTACAACTAGAGGGAGGAAGCAGAAAGAAACATTGTATAAAACACATTATAACAATATTAACTACAAAATAGTATTTGAAAGGAGACTATTACAGCTTTTGTAATGCTTCCACGTACTGAACAGCACAGGGCAAATACAGTTTGTGTTTACTGTGGTCTATATGCTACATGGTTGTCTACATAAGCTCCTGGCACTGCTCTATAACAAACAAATACAGTGATGCCACGTGTAGATTTTTAAAACCGTTTTCCCTACTAACACAGCTTTTTCAGTATGTACATTGTAACATTAGGATTGTGTGCTATTTCTAAGCTCTAAGCAAAACAAACCTTTCCTTTCGTTTACAAGCCATTTGTGGTCTTTTCTAGCCAAGCTTTTCCGTTTTCCTCGCCTGCAGAGGACAGCAGCAGGCAGGAGCCAGGGGGGAGTACTGCAGAGCAGAGCCCCCGGCCACATCTGTCGTTCTTCACAAGTGCAGAATTTCTGCTGGTTTCACACTGAAAGCTGTACTGAAGTCACCACTTGCTAATTAAGCAATGAAACAGTTTCAGATGTTTTACACATCTTTTTCCCCAGGCTTTCACAGGCTGATAGCAAACTGCACAACTTGTTGAACTTCGGTGCTTCAGGAAGCATTGCCAAGAGAAGGGCAGGCTCCACAGCCAGGTGGATTCCACTGCATAGGGACATAAAGATGAGGTCCTGTGCCTGACATACACCTGGGGCTGCGGGGACCTCGCTGAGGTGCCCAGGCCAGGGAATGGTGGCATCCCTACAACAGCACGGAAGAACAAACGGCTGCTGAAGCCTTCAGATGGAGCCTGAACAACTCATGCCCCAGAGGGACTCTGAGGAGAGGTCCCAGAAGGAGAAATGACACACCTGCCTAAGCACTGCCCCAGGCTCCGCGCGGGAGGAGGGAAGTGCGAGGTTGGTCCCTGCGGAGAGCGGGGCCCCAGCAGCAGCCGGCTGCTTCCTTTCTCATGAGCGAGGCGGCAGAAACGAGAGCGGGACGCGACTGCTGCCGAGGCACGAGGCAGTGACTGGCAAAAGGGTTCAGGAACTGAAACCTCTGGGGTTTCCTACTCACAAAGAGATGGGAGGAGGAAAGACTGATTCTGGAGGCTTCATAATTTAATCAGATGCATAGCAGATGGGGAACTAGCTGCACAGTTTCTTTCCTGGCCTTCCACATGTGGGTTCAGAGACTCCCCAGTGGGCTCCAACACAGTGCCCTAAGGAGCAGGAGGGAACCCTGACCCAGACATCGCACGCAGCACAAAGGTTCCCTCTCACGAGTAGGACCTCCAAAGCCACTACAATAAACCTCATGAAAACCAGAAATAAAACAACATGGCCAGTAGCAAGGTCACCAGACTACCTGGCACACCAACACTGCTTACGTGTACTGGTTCTTTGACTCCCTACTGCGGCTATGAGCAAGGTTATCCCTTAAAACACCCTAGTGAGAATCACTGCGTTCAGCTTTCAGATGAAAAGTGTACTGCTGCACTGAAAGATGTCTCTTGAAAGAAAATGCAGTTTTTAAAGGTGTGGTGAATCTTGGGTTTTAATTAGCTACATGCTCCTTTAAGCACAATTTAAGGATAAATGCTGTAAATACTCAGCAGTCAGCACGCATGAAATCCAGCTTTCACAACTCTCTTGCTGGTGGGTAGTTAAACAAATTGCAGGAGGGCTCACAACTGGCAGGAGGTAGATCTGATCCACTGACTTTTCTAATCCTATGCAGTTATAAAGACGGATGTTTGCTAAGGAAAAAAACCCTACCCACTGGCAGTTTTAGTTGTAAGATTCTCAAACCAGCATTAGGTTAGAATGGCACATTAGATGACCTTGTCAACAAAAGCTGTTTTTAAACACAAAGCTGGTGCATCTGCGTCACAGCTAAAGAACAAAATTCTTTCCGCTGCATCATACTTATGCGGGCTTCATTTTACCCTTGACCAGTCAAAATCACTGTCACAATACCAAAAGCTTTAGAAAGGCAGGGAGAAAACTTAATACCATGATTACTGGAAGCCCAGTTATATCCCTGGGACTAAAGCATACAAAGGCTGCAGTCTGCAAGCCTCAGCCCCAGAACATGCCAGGAAGCTTTGCAAAGCAGAGCGCTTTAATGTCACCCTGCTCACTGGAGTGTAGTCCTGCCAAAACCAGCTGGTATCCTCTCTCCGCTGCTCTCCGGGGCAGGAGAAGCAAAGAGCAGTTTCCTCAAAGTCTTCTGCCAGCTCCACTGATTTTCTTAACAGTTATTTGCAGATTATGGGTGTTCCCGGGGACCTCCAGATAAATGAAGTTATACAGTCGGTGCTGCAGTATTGTGCCAGAGTTCACTGTAGATTTGTCAGAGCTCTGGTTTTCTTTCATGTTTGCTTTACTACTAGAGGGATAATAGTCCCTTTTATTCCTCCCATACATCTAGTGTTGTTTTAACAGCGGAGAAAAAAGGTGCAGCTGGATGTGTCTTACCCACATGGATAAAAACGAATTTAAAAGCAGGCGGAAATAAACAAGATGGAAAGATCCTAAATATTTAATTTTGCCAAAGACCAGAGGCAATGCCGCAATGGGAACAGGAGCTGTACAGAGCGCTCAGACCTCTTCCCTCACTGGCCTAAGCCAGCACCAGGACATAATCCCTTCAGTCTCGAGATCACATTCCTGTAATGCATGAACAGCAGCTGCGCCTCAGTCTCCTTGGGGTCTCGAGCCTCTGTGGCAGTGGCGAGAGAAACAAACATCTTCCATTAAGGTCATTTTCATTAGTGAGTTCTGCCTACTCAGGGAGACCTTGTTAATCAGATGCCACGACTCTCCGCCTGCGCCCGTGCTGAGTCTGTAGTCGCTTGTTTGCAGATGTATTGCTAAAGCCACAGGAGGGGGAGAAAAATACCAACAAAACAACAGGCAAGGCAGGGAGACCTGAGAGTAAATGGTGCTGCAAATGGGACAGCGTGTAGTCCACTGCTGGGAGCTGGGGCACAGGTCTGGTGCGTGTGGCATGGAGGACAGCGTGATGAACACGCTCAGAACAGCACTTGCAGTCTGGGCTTTAATTTACTCCACGCTATCTTACTGAGGCCGGCAGCTCCAACTCTCATGGGGCTGGACAGGGTGAGGGCACTCACCTGCAGCTCTCCCAGCCAGACAGGGACTGCAGTGGAGAGGCTGTGCCCAGCTGAATACACAAAAGGAAATGCTTCCCATTTTCCTCACACAGGGCACAGGCACTTAATTCTTATCCCCTACAGGATGGCTGCATTTCGTTCTCCATAAATAAGCTCCCCCTGAATAGCAAGACCATGGAAGCTGCTGGCTCTAGCTTTGACTAACTGCTGCTCAGGCCACTTCTCCCATGCAGGCTGAACCAAACCCTCCACGATCAATAATGGGGCATTTCATGGGCAAAATGGATGGAAAGGCACAAATCTTTAATAAAAATTGGAAAGAACTAGACAAAGTACAAGATACTAAATTACATCAGATTTGAATAACCACTGCTTAGAAATGTATTTTATTTTCCATTACATTCTACCATAAACCTTTTGGCAAGAATCTTACTAAAACAGCTTTAGCCAAAAATTTGTATCCATGAAAGATTTAACAACCTCTGAAAAAGCATGAGAAACTGGACACTGATTTCTGCCATGACTGAATAAAAGGAGCTTTGGATCAGGCTTTGAATGTGCACATTGTGGCAAGCACTCTTATTTTTCCCTTGTGTGCTAATTGCTCACATTCCTGCACTACCATAAACCCATTTCTTTTGCAATGCCCCATCCCATCAATCCACCATGTGAACACAAGAGGGGAAAGGAAGAAAAACAAAAACATCTGCACTACCTTGAGGTTAGAATATGATCCTATTACATGTGGAAATGGGCATCAGTCCTTGCTTGTCTGGTTTTATGGGCTCAGCCCTCTGAAGTGCTAAATCCCATGGGAATGTGCTCTAGAGTGCTGAGCACTTGACAGGACTCGGCTCTTGGACTGCTGGGAAAATGCCTCCGTGGGAGAGACAAGCCTTTCCCCATATTTGGGCCAGGACACAGAACTAAGGTAGCAGTTAAACAAAGTAATAGTGCTAGCAATACTGCGGGATGGCACGGAAAGGAAAAACAAGTTGGGAAAGAACAGCAAAGGTAATGAAGCAATTCAGCCCTGACAGTACCTGTGGAGGCACATGGCAAAGCCTTTCTTCCACAGGACTCAATTTATCCTCAAGGTTTTGGTGTCAGCAAACTTTAAGCCTGCAGGCTGTGTGAGTACCTCTGTTGCTTTTAACGCAACAAGCAGGCAGTAATGAATACCAGGAAGAGCAATTAATATTAGGAAGAAATTCTTTACTGTGAGGGTGGTGAGGCACTGGCCCAGGCTGCCCAGGGAAGTTGTGGATGACCCATCCGTGGAATGTTCAAGGCCAGGCTGGATGGGGTCTGAGCATCCTGGTCAAGTGGTAGGTGTCCCAGCCATGGCAGGAGGTTGGAACTGAACAATCTTTAATGTCCCTTCCACCCCAAGCCGTTCTGTGATCCTGTTAATAAAGGCTACAGTAAAACAACGCAGTTCCCACGTGCAGTTCTGCCCAGTGGAGACTCCAAGCACACCCCCATCCCCTCCACACTGCTGCTGGACATAAGCTGGCAGAGAGGGGCTCCGGGGCTGTGGGGTTGGGCACAGCACCCACTCTGCCAGGCACTGAGGCACTGGCAGGTGAGAACCTGCTGCTCCCGGCTACTGCTGGGGGCCCTGCGGCAGCAATGTGAGTTATTTTCCCTCTGCAGGCTCAGAGCGTTGCTCCAGGCCTCTGAGCACTACATCCTGAGACCTCTGCCCTGATCGAGGAGCTGTTCCTCAGCTTTTGCATGCTCTCACAGTGATTTCAGTTCACCCAAAGTGAATGCGCAGAAAAAAGTCCAGATCCCTACTGATGTTAAATCTTGATTTTTCCATTTCATACCACCATTTCATGAACTTTACATGATCAAAATGGTTGTTTCAAACTCTTTCTCTAAAAGCCCTGATGACTGTTGCTTTCAAACTTTTTGTTCTCTTTTGAGCTTGTCTTGAGATGCAGAGTGCGGGATAAAAAAAGAAGCTATAAATAATCATAAAATAACCAAAGAATCACATGTATTTTCTAATCAAGAGACAGGTACAGCTCTAATCCATCTGAGCTCAGACACGTTCCCAAGAGCGCGGGTTCAGCCGCCTCCACTCGCCATGCACACCCTCCCCACTGGGTCTGCACCAGCTGCAGATTCCAACACTAAATACGCCACTTTGCCATGGCTCCGTTAAAAGTTCTACCCCAAATTATACCACCACACTGGAAACCGATTTTCTGTGCCTTTCTCTGAACACATGGGCTGTACTCGGAGAGCAAGAGAAAGCTGCCTTTGACACACTTTCCCCTTTTCTACTCCAACATTTCCTGACTGCAAACCAGCGGACACCAAAATAGTTCAGACATAAATTGGGTGGGGGCCCTTAGCCACAGGCCAACTATGCAGTCTTTGAAACTGCAGCACACTCACACTTTGTGTGTTACCAGAGACTCCCGCAGCACTGGAGGGGCTGTACTCGCCCACAGGCCGCCTGCCCCGTTTGAAAACAGAAACCACATTCCTAAGGCTCAGCAGTCAGGGCTTATCTGCAGCGGGAATTACTGAGGAAGGGTTAGACCCTGACCTGCCCAGGGCCTTTCAGGGAAGGCAGCAGGTTCTGCCTGGGGAGATGGGGGATCGGACAAAACATTCACTTCTGCTGAGCTCAGTTTTGCCATTCCTGTCTTGTCCCGAATGGAAGCACTACGGGTATACCGAGGAATTCGTGGTGAAGGCAGCCAGAAAAGTCACCCTGCCTCTTCCAAAAGCATCTGCACCTTGGACTGTTTGGCAGCCGTGCAGAGCAGCCTATCTGCCACCCACATTACACAAAAGGTGCAGTGCCTTTTGTGGTGTGCAGACTCCTCTCCACAAAGCATGAAAGCAACAGTGATATAGATATGTGCAATTGAAATGTCACAATTTATTCCTAAAGTAACAATTACAGCTTAGGCAAACTGCAGTAGTGCTGTAATAGCACTAAGGTGCCCATCTTTTCTTTTCATGGCTTGACTTTACGATTTTCTAATAAGAATCTAATAAATCCTGTAAGTTGCTGAGGAATTACATAATGGTTTCTGATACAGAATTATCTTCTCATGCTATATGCCGCAGGAAAATAATGCCATACTGTACGACCACACAAAAAATATTATAAGGGCAAATGCAATTATTTATATGATTATGCCATTGTTATCAGTATATAAAGTACACCGTGCTGTAAATAAAGGCTACCTGTAAATAAATATACTAAATAGAGCCCATTGAAGGCAGTAGGTTTAAAAATCAGGATAATCTGCTGTATTGCCAAGGTTTTCCAGAACACATTAAGCACTTAGGACCACAAGTCTCAAACACAGTACGTGCCTCATGCTTTCCTATATCCCACTCGCGTGTTCCTGCAAATGTTTAACTTGTAACTTAGAATTTTTTAAAGACAACAGGAAAAAGAAATATTGTTACCCATCTCCACCTGGGGCTCATCTTTGCTCTACAGGAGACCAACATGCTGCATCTAGCTGCAGTCTCTAAGATGCCATGCACAACAGCGGCAGTGAGGGACACAGCACTCCATGCAGCACCGCTGCTTTCCAGCAGAACACACCCACAAACCTGTGTTAAGCGAGGAAAGGCCACCTAGCACTGGGTTATAAATCCATACTGGCAATGGAAAGCACACTACCGGGGGTGCTCCAGTATGCCCAAACTGACATTCTGACACAGCAGACCAAACCCACGTCCATGCCAACGTCGCCTCAAGAATGCCAATCACAAAGTACCTTCAGAATCAACCGCCGTCGGTAAACTCTCGTAGTAATTCTCTGCTCTTCATCTGAGCTTGAATCGCTCTCAGTCTCACTGTCACTGTCACTACATTCCTAATAAACGCAGTTTTAGTACATTTGAACAGCACGTTTGCAAGACAGAACATGCTGATCAGGACTAGGAGAAGAAAACAGAGGTTATCATGGACAGTGTTTTCCCTGTCTCTGCTATGTACGTAATGACTCGCAGTTTCACTGCTAAAGTACATGATGGGAGGAGGCCCTTTTGCTCCTTGGCATGCTGTAACCTGATAATTACACCAGCTATGGAATATCTCAGCAGCTCTCAAGTCTCAGAAAATGGTATTTGGAATGCATCTGACCTGTGAAATTTCAAAACCTTATGTAATTCTTTTAAATTTTGTGTAAAAAAACCCCTAAACCTTGTCATAACTCACTGAATTTTTTTCCTCCTAAAAATTACTCTTTCAAACAAGTTTCATGGATTCACAAGGTATGGGAAGTGAATTCCCTAATAAATAAAAAGAAGACAGTCACACAGAAAGACTCAGTGGAGCACCTCCACACAGAAGGTTAAAAATAGGCCTTCTGAAGAACTTCTCCACGGAAATGTCTTTCCTGCTCAGTATTTATCCGCTTTCATACGTGGCAAAACTGCAGTGTGAAGCACAACCATTCTGCATCTTTCCAAGAAGGGAGCTTTTAGAGCTCGGCTCAGAGGGCACAGCCCGGTGCTGGTCTCAGCCGGGTGCTGGGAGGTACCACAGCTGCACACAGGTGTCTCCTCTGTCCTGGCACCCTCTGCCAGCCCCGGTGCTTTCCCCTCCAAACCCCAAGGAGCTCAGCTTTGGGGCTGAGCAGTTCTGTGTGCACGTGCCTGACAAAGGGCTTCAGACCTCTGTGTGTGATGGATGCAAAGCAGAGACCCTTCTCCCATGATATTTGGCTGAACCAACCTTTTCCTGAGCAGAGAAATTTGAAAATTTCCTCTGTGTTACTCAACGACAGCCCCTCCAAACTGATTTTAAGATCATGAATAGTGGATATTGTGAACTGCATATCTGTTTCTCTTTTTGAATCTGGCCCAAGGTGTCTTAAACAAGAAGCATTTCTCAGAAATTATGTGCAAAATAAGAGTGGGCATAGGTGGGTGGAGGAGAAAAAGAACTATATAACAAAAAGCATTTAGGGCAGGATGACAGAATTCATCTGCAGCCCTCTGGCACTAGTCAAATATAGATACAAAAAATTATAAACCAACCCTCTCCTGAAGAAGGAAGAAGAAAGCAGAAGATTTCCAGAGGGCACAAAGGCTTTAGAGGGAGAGTTATTTTTAATAAACAGCTTTAAGTGGTTTATTTGTGATGGAATTCTGACACTGAGAGTCACCTTGACCATGTGCTGGACATCATCCTCTTTGGAATAACAGAGCAACCGTGCTGTGTTCCTCTCATTTAAAAAGATCACTGGAATCTGATGCTTGAGCATTTGTAGAGAATTATATGACCTACACCATCACTACACTGCTTTTGTAAATGTTTACGTGGACTTGGGATGAGGCCAAGGATTTGTTTCATCCACGTCACCAGGCGTCAGACCAGTACCAATTGTCTGAGTTTATTTCTTGGTGCAAACTCTGTGCCAAAACACTGCTACTGCTGCAGCCCTTCTCTTGCAGGTGGGTGACTATTGCTTCCCGACTCTTTCCAAATGGGTCACGGATAAAATATCTTACTTTGGCAAGTAGTTTTAGTTTGTTCCCCCTTTTTCTCCACAGAAATGAATCTGCTTCTTCCATACTTTCCTCCTTATGGAGCATTTCTGAAGAATGCCTTGCAGAAGACCGCAGTTGAAATTTTCTTTCTGTTTTTGTGACAGCACACGAAGTGTCTCACCGTGAATTGGACTGTGTTAGTAATTAAACTTATTGAATTCCAATTAGATTAGAAGGCATTATTGAAGGAATATCAACAAAATAATAGAAGCAGTTCTTGTCATTCTAACAGATGCTAGTTTCTTATCCATTCAGGCTTGGTGAGAGACCCACATTTTGAAATGACATTATTTTCTGATACCACTTTATTCAAAGATCATGCCTATAAAAAGACTTGTTATGTAGTAGGTAAGATTACCAGCCTTTACCAATAAAGCAAAGTAGCGCAGAGAGCAGCCCAAGAAAAGCTCTTGCTTATTCTTCTCAATCCAGATGGGATATCCAAGAGAAAAGAGCACACAAAAGTGGGTGACAACTTATCTTCCCACTGCTGGGAATGCAGGGGGGGAAGTGCAGCGTGCCAGCACACCCTCAGCACGTGCAGCTACTCTCACTCCTGCATTTAATCAGAGCATGGCACCACCAGACTGAGGTCTGCCTCAAAGCCTACAAACACTGAGGAGCGCTGCCATCTGCCTTTAAGTGCCTTCGAAGAAGGCAAAGGCTCTCACATTTTTTAAGTATTCCAGTAATTAGTGAACATTAGGAAAGATCTTACTGTGTCACGAACTAATAACAAGATAATAACAATCATATGCTGCATAACTGCTGAGACTGATTACGTTACCATCTAATAAAAGAATTCTTGGTTGTATAATCGAAAGAATAGTTTAAAATGAACTAATTTAAACCTGAATGATTTACTGCAGCCCACCACAGCCAACATTCTTATTGTGCTACAATAAAAAAAACCTGTATCATGAAGAAACAATTCTACTGAAATATCTTGCTTCCAAAAGTTATAATCTCCTCCTGTATTATGCCCAAGAAAAGACAATCTCAGCAGAGAGATTAATGTAGAAGAAACTCTGCAATTCCCCTTTTCAGCCTGGTTCCCTGCTGGCCCTGAGGTCTATTCTGTGGCGACCCTCCCACTGCTTGGGTGTGAGGTGCACGCAGATACTGGGCTACAAGCCATTCTTTGAGTCAACTTTACTTCTAAGCTTCTGCTAAATAAATAGAAGCAACTGAGAAAGCTATCAAAACCTTCACTGTCAGAAAGCAGCTTATAACTGGGGTTCTGCAGTTAAGGGTGTACGAGTCAGGCAAGGTAGAAAGGAAGAGGAGCCCCTCGGCAGTATTTTAAGGAGAAAGAACCACCACCTGGAAAAATGCTTTACATGTTTGGAAATCTTTTGATTCCCCTTGGCTGGATGGACTTCGCAGTTGGGATGAACAAGGCCGTGAAAAAAAAAAAAAACATAAGGAGGAGATTAAATATCACCAAAAATTTATTTTTCTGCAAATAACAGAGTAAAAAAAAAATGCAGAAAGTGTTGGGGACAAAGAGCAGGACAGAGGCTGAAGGGTCCCTATATTTCTTTGCTCCTATCATTAGCTTCAATGCCACAGGGAGAGTGGGAAAACAGTGGCAACACCTTAGTGGAAACAGATGGAGGACAGCTGAGCTGTTTGGCACTGTTTGCACAGGTGCTACGTCATGGCAGGGAAGGGCCTGTTCCCCAGCGATGCAGGACAGCGGTCCCAGAAGCTGCTCCAACCTCTTCCAGGGCTCAGGGCCAGGCAGGGAGGGGATTGTGCAGCCGTGCTTGGCTCCTCTGCCTATCCGGACTCCACCCCATTCTATTCACAACACAAATACAAATTTCCAGTAGCTTCCATTTTTCTCAATTCAGTAATAAACTGAAAAGGCATAAAGAAGGATAAAAAAAACCAAACCCTAACCCTGTCGCAAACAACATTACAAGTCATACCAAAAAATTTGTCAACCAATATGTCAAGCAACAGGGACTCCTCACATTGTTAATTACTACAGGACATACTGTACCTTCTGTTCAGACATTACTGCTCCCTCCTCCTCTTGGATGCTTGTTCTTGGCTTGCCATCCTCAGAAGTACTCCAGCCCATCTTCTTCACACTGACAGGCACAGATGTTTTGCTGCCTTCTGTTGTTGGCTTGCTGGGCTCCTCCAAAGATTTCTGATATGCTGTTGATGATAATGTTTGCTCATCAGTACCAGTTGAGATCTGGGACTTTGTTTTCAGGGCTTCTTTGTCACTGTGTTTTCCCACATCATTTAAAGCTTCCTGGATGTAGGATTTAGTTTTTGCCTCTGACGTGGACTCGGATAGGCTTCCATTTGTTTCTGGCTTCCCCACTTCTCCTTTGACATATGAGGTAACAGAATCCCGACATTGGTCCGAACTACAAGAGAAAGCAAAAGGAATAGACAGCTGTTCAGGGCTTAAATCACAGGCAGAAGGGCAAAGCACCAAGCCTCTTACTGAGCCTTCAGTCTGAGCACATACATTTCACACAGAGAAAAGTAAAATTTTAGACTCCACTTGCAGACATCAGCCTATTTAAAAACCCTGTCTTCTGCATCATGGCACCGTTTCAGAAGCAATGAAAATATGGTGGACACTGCAAACAAGGCCAAATGTTTTACGGCAATTTCCTTCCACTTGGTGGAGGGGAGGAAAAAGACAAAAAACAGTACACAAAACCTACCAGTTCTCTTGTACGATCATGAGCTAAAGCCTCGAGGCACTAATTTTTAAACCGCTCTCTAACCAAAGAAGTGATGAAAGTATCTGTTACCATGCAATTACCAGTTTCTTTTCCCCCAAAGTACAATATCTGTCCTCCAGATAGGTCATGCCTTTTAAAAAATATTGTTATCTGCAAATAAGCCCTTAGACACTGCAGAGTCTCAATACTACGCAGAGCCAAAGGCAAGGAAGGTTACAAAAACATAGAAAGCTGACCAGAATTTGCCTCAGATTACCTATGGACAGGTTTAATCTGCACTTCTGATAAACAGTTTTCTTTTCCTTTGTATTTTTGCTCACTTTCTGTTAAACACTATGACTGTGTAGTGCTGACACATGAAACTATGCCAGCTGTCTGCTGGCAAAACTCTTATAAAAGACAGCAAAGTGAATTCATCTAGCTAGAAATTGGTATCTTCTTAAGGAAGCCCTTTTACTTCCAAAAGTGATCTATTATACTAATTTAACACAATATAAGATGCAGAATAACAACACTTGCTTAACAACAGGAATCACATCATTAGTGGTTCAAGTGCTTTACACTACTGAAAGACAATGAATTTGCTGAAATCAATGACCAAATTCCCACTGGCTTCGATAAGAGAGTATCTAATGCTACCTTGACCCTTAAAACATCCCAAGTCAAAGATGCAAAGGATGTAAACTGCTGACAGACAAATGATCACTGTGCAGATAATCATTCTGTGCTGATTAATAGCTCCTGCAGACCTGGCTCCTTCAATTAGTGATCACAGGAGCCCCTAACCCATGGGCACCGGTAGGGCTGAACAGGACAATACATATTGTGAATGTTGAAAGCTTAAGGAGGTGCAAGAGCAGGCTGGAAAAGCTCATGCAAGAGAAATGCACTGAGGATAAATATATACAGAGCATCCCTCTCAGCAGGTCTTTGTGTCAAAGACAGGGGAAGCTTGGGAGAGTGCAGGGGGAAAACAGCATAGACATCCACTCTCCTTCCCTGAGCATCCTCTGCAGTCACTGCTGGGAGCCAGCATCCAGGACTAGGCACGTTTGGTATCACCATTCTTACCTTCTTCTGCCTCGGAACTTAGCTTTTTAAAAGTTTAGTAAATTAGCATGACGTGATACGCTTGAAGCAAGTGTTATAAAAAGTGACAATTCAAAAACTGGCTTATGGGAAAAGCAACAAGTATCTGAGGGAAGGCAAAGAGATGCAAACGGAAAGGATGCCTGCTAAAAAGGTGCTCAAAAAATAAGAGTAATGTAGTATCCCAGTTTCAGATAATGTTCTTGATTCCAGCTACATCTACGCACCACTCAGATTAACTGAAAATAGAAACACACAAGAAAAAGAACATGGAAAGCAATATTACCTGCTAAAGATAATATGAAATATTTCTCAAATGCCTATATCGAGAACGAAACCTGATAAATTTTTAAAGACAAATATATCTGAGGCCAAATCAAGTTTTTTCTTTTAAATGTATATATAACTGTATACAGAGCAGAGGACAGCAGCGTGGGAAGCCCACTGACACACACGCTGCCACACAGAGGTGCTCACCTCTCGTCCAAGCGATCCAGCAGGCTGCCGCCTATCCTGCGCCCCGACGTCGGTGCCTCGGAGACGCTGGAGGAGTCAGGCTGCCAACCTGTAATTGAAGACATTTCGCGTTCTGCTTGTTGAACACCTTTAAGAATTGACCACACTCTTTCTTCCGTCATCTCCTCAGACTCAGCTCCTTCTTCCAGATGAATGTCCTCAAACAGAGACTTAAACTTTTCTGCCGTCATCTCCTCATCAGTACCAGACTTCTCTCTCTCAGGCTGTTCAGTCCTCACTCCTCTTTTACTAGTCTCTTCACTCTGCCTTTGTTTAGCATCTTTGGATCTCCCACCATAACTACCGAGATACCGTGGAAAATCCTTAAGGTCCACTTCCTCCAACTGGCTCTCGCCTACGGAAATATCTTTAGGTGTTCCTTCTCTAGGCACTGAGAAATCAACTCTGCTGTCATCCAGTGAAGTGTCTTCTTCAGTCACCACTGGCGGTGCTGCTGCTGTACCATCTACGTGTCCCTGGGAGGTCACTAACACGTCACTCAGTCTACTGGGAGTTCTAAGGGGTGACTCTAGGCTAGAGGTGTCGCTAAGGAAATCGTCCTGCTGGAAAGGGGTGGGCGGCACGAAGCGCAACCCAGTGGGAGTTTCCAGTTCCACTTGAATGGAGGGATAACCTAAGGAAAACAGCACATTTGGACTGACTGGGATGAAGCATGGAGCAACAAATAAGCAAATGCCAAATGATTCATGGGTTACGTAAAGTATGAAACATACGAGGAGGTGCAGGTGTATAAGAACCAATGCAGTTCTGATAGATTTTGTTACTTGGTCCTAAAGCGATGGAACAAAGAATGAGTACTGCCAGTGAACAGTACAGTGAAGTCAGTACTTCTGACTATTTTTTAATAGCCTGTAAAGTTTTCAGCAGTTGCTTTTGCAGCCATTTTAAACATTTTCAAGCTATAGCAGATTGTCTTATGAGCATGCAACAAATCAAATGTGGACAAGGGTGGTTGTCCCTTTACATACAAGACAATCTCTTGCAGCCATATTGTGTAAATCTTTATTTCCAAGTTTTTATTTATTTTTTTTTTTAATTTGGAAGTTTAATTAACAGATTTTAAAGACAGCAGTAGATCATAACATAGGACAGCCACTTTTTTTTGTCAGTAGATATTATTTCTAAAACAGGTCCACATTTTTAATATGCTTTTATATAAAAATACACAATACCAGAAATAGTGTTACTAATATATACCTCCAATTTAACCACAATAATGGACTAGCTGAAGAATGAAGAACAGAAATGGGATCCTAATGAGGATACTAAAAGATAGTAGATCTAAATACACAGCAGGATAAAAAACTAAAGTAAGGAAGTTAACGAAGGGATAAGAGAACAAAAACACAACAAGGGAGAACTATATGAATATTTCAGGTACAGTGAAGTTATACGGGTGAGAGGACTGTGGTGAGTAAGGAGATCTTGGTGATCTTGAAGACTGAGGTGATCTTGGTGACATTGGTACAATCAGATACACTGATCAAATAAAGAGAAAAGAAAAATTGATGAAAACATGAAAAAACTCCCCCCATACAAAAGGATTAAACTGAACATACGCATTAAAAAATGGCAACAAAACCTTAAGTTCGCATTCTGGCAAATGAGGTTGGGCAACCTAGGAAAGGCACAAACGCATGCTGTGGAGTTAACTGGACATTGTGCTGCCTGCAAGGGGAGGTGCATCAACAGGGCTTGGGGGGGTTGTTTCCTGAACCAGCCGAGAGAAAGGCAAAGGTGGTCTGGTCTTGGTGAGGAAAGGAAGCTCGAGGAAGGTTCAGAGAAGAGGAGAGACACAAAGCAAGTGCAGAGAAGCGCTTTTTTTCATAAAAACATTAATGCTACTATTAAAAGGCGCAAGCAACATTTCAAGAGCAACTTTCTTAAAATGTCAACAGAAAACTATTTCTGTAGTGCAATGATTCAATGACCAGCAATGCTGCTCAATAATGGAGGTACACTGAGCTCATATGCTCTGAAAAAAAACCCAAAAAACTTACTAAAATACAGACAAAGCCAAAACATAATTGAACAAATTACAAAAACCAAAGGAAATGTTACTTACAAAAAAAAAAAATATATTATTTAAGGAGCTATTTATAATACAAGTGAGTAAAATCAAAGTAATAATCCAGTGCCTGTTATCTAACATTTAAAACAAGAAAAAAATCCAACATTTAGCATCTTCAATATACTGATAAATAATAAGCATTCCTATGGAAACTTTGTTTTACAAGGAAAATTTCATTTATCCTTTTAATCTGACTCAAATTTAACCTGCACAGTTCTGCTTTCAGTTGACACAGCTTCCATATGAAAATTATTACACAATTTTACCCATTAGCAGACTGAAAAAGATATTCACTTATGCACTAATAAAACATTTTCTTATTTTTCTACTGCCATTGTAGAAATGGTCCAAGTGAAAACCATAAAGCAATCGATGTTCACAGGTCTCAAAGAGGCTTGGTAGTAAATTGCACATTAATTTATTCCATGCAAATACCATGCATTTTTTTCCCCCTTGCTCTTCCTTCTTTTTTCCTTGAAGAATTTTTACTAGTACATATCTAGACAGGAAGCCAACGAATACACATATTTCCAGGTAAATTGTCAAGCATGTAATACCAAGTACATAAAAAATAGACATGGGCAAGCCTCAAAGGACAACTGTTGCAGGAGAAAAGCTTGGTCTTGTCAACTGACACCGAGGCTGGCGGGAACAAGTTTACTCAGGCACACATTTGTGGGACTCTGGGATTATTGTCTGAGATATTAATGTGCAACCTGCATATCCCCATAAACGACGTGGATGCAGCACTTGGAGGTGTACTAAGGAAGTTTGCTGACGATATGAAATTGGGAGCAGCTGTGGGCACCCTCCAAGGCAGGGAGGGCTGGGCAATCACCAACCACACGAAGTTTAACAAAGACAAGTGCTGGGTTCTGCACCCGGGATGGGGCAACCCTGGCTGTGCACAGAGTCTGGGGAATGAAAGGCTGGAGAACAGCCCTGTGGAAAGAGACCTGGGGGTCCTGGCCAGTGGGAAGTTGAATCTGAGTCAGCAGGAAGCTGTGTCAGGGGAGGTTTAGGCTGGATATTAGGAAGAGGTTTTTCACCCAGAGGGTGGTCAGGCACTGGAACAGAGAAGTGGTCACGGCCCCAAGCCTGACAGAGTTCAAGAGGTGTTTGGACAACACTCTTGGGCACATGGTGTGACTCTTGGGGCTGTCCTGTGCAGGGCCAGGAGTTGGCCTCGATGATCTTCATGGGTCCCTTCCAGCTGAGGATATTCTGTGATTCTATTGTATCATGCTTTAGGAGAGGAAAGCCCCTTCACGCATTTAAAATTATTGTTTCTGTAGAACTTAGAATCTTTCTTTAAAGTCTAGTTTATACAACATTATCGTATTATTGGACACGTCACTGAATTAAATATGACTACAGAATTCAATTACCATCAATGGGATCATGAAATACGTTATTTTCATCTGCAAAACTTCTGGTGCCTGAAATATTTCCATAATCAAATATTGGTCCTTCCAACAGGGTGACGATATCTATTCGATTAATTTTTGTCAATACAGAAGTTAAGGCATCAGCTGAAAAAAAAAATAAAACACATCAGAAAAAGGTTCAGCATTGCAGAACTGTGTGATCATTTTTCTCAGTTACATTCACACTGCATTACTTACAAATTGCTGGCATGTCCCAACGCCCTTGGTTCTAGCAAACCCCAGCATTTGTCTGAGCAGTCATTCAGCTGCCTACTTATTCAAGATATACATCTATTAAGAGTCTACACACTCTCCAACCATAATTATATTACAACACAAAAGGCACGAAGAACAAGGTCAGATAGTTCTTGAAGAACGTATTTACTTACTACTGATACAAAATATCCTTCTACTGAAGCGTAAAGGGAGTGTAAAAATCCTTTTACCATTCTGTTTTGAGGAACAACAGAATAGGCAGTCATGTAGGTAATAATGCATATAAGGCTATTCATGCAGTACATAATGAAATCACATTTACAATAATCCTGTTGCGAGAACACAGTAATACTGGAAATTACTTTTACAGTGAAAAAGATCAAAGGAGACTCAAATGGTGTGTAGGAGTTTGTGGATCAGAGAAGGGTAACGAACACCATTGACCCCACACAAAAATCAACCCCTCTCTTTCAGTTTGAGCAATTAAAGTGAAATCCACAGATAAACCCAGAAGTATCAGCCCAGAACCATCACTCCTTACAGGAAGAAGTTTAGTCTTTTCCTATGACCTGCAACACCGTGACACTACCTAAATTTTCCAGGCAGTCATTTCCATGTTCCACATTCCTTGCTATTAGGAAGTTTTCCCTTTTATTTTCTTTACTGGAGTTTAAGTTCATTACTTATCCCATCAATTATGGATTTGGAGAACATATCATTTCCTTCTGCGTATATAGTGAATAAATATGACATATTTCTGACTCTTGGTAAAAATGTAACTGAAACTTCTTTTTTCATTGATGGTTTGTGAAGGACATTCATAATGTTTTCTCAACTTGGCAACAGATGCAGTGGGCTAAAACTTATAAACATCAAAAGTAACTACTTGAACTTACTTGTAGCATTTTTCCCATCTCTGGTAACCCATTTTTTTAATAACATGAAGCTTTGAGCAATAAGAGAATTCGGGTTTTCTACTCGGATTTGATTTATTTCATCCACAGAAAAATTCAGTTCTCTTGCCAGTTCTATAAAGACAAAAAAAGCAAGCGAGAAAAGAAAACAAACCCAAAACCACCAAAGAAAGCACAAATCTCTCAATCGTCTTGTCAAGCTTAAAAATACTACCTTTTATAGGTCACAGAGACGCCAACAAAACTGCCTGACACAAACTTTACAGATAACAATGAACATGGCATTATACCCCCATGCTTTAATTTCCTAAGACATCATTTTGAACTTCAATCATCTCTGGGAGCCATTATCACACTTATGCTCAGTAAGCCACTTAAACATGATGAAAAAGCCCTCCCTGGAGACTGCCTCATCAGTGCTAATTTATAAACTCTGTTTATTTCCGCTGATTGTTATTCCCGTGGCAGCACCCTGTGCAGCTCAGCACCGGCGCTGTCGTCACCTGTCCTGGTGAGCCCGGGAAGGGCAGCTCTGCCCACCAACATACAGGGCTATGGATGGGCACACAGTCAGAGAACACCTCCAACACCGACTTGCTGGGGCACTGCTGGGCCCCCTGCAACCAGGGCTTGGGGGAAACTGCTGTCCAGGGTCAGCAGATACTCCAGAGGCAGCCCTGAGCCCGAGCAGGTCGAGCCTCTCAGCTCCTTGGGGGAACATCTTGAGAGGAGAGACATTTAGCTGTTTTCCCTGTGAGTTTCTCTTTGATTTATTGCAAGATCAAGGAATAATTTCCCATTAGGCATCTTTGCCCAGCAACACATCACATGTTTCGGGAAGCTGGCCTGGCTGTGAATTTGGGAGAGCCTGATGCAGTCTTGCTGCGTCTTTTGGTAAAAGAATACCTAAAAATGCAATAGCAGAGACCGATTTCAATGTTAAAGCAGAAGGGCTTACCTGTCCAGCTAAGTCCTAGGTGATCAGCTACAATTGCCATCCTTATATCTGTCCGTTCACATGGACTCTGTGGACCTGTGATTTACAATTTCTCAATTAAAAAGGTTTTGCACAGAAAACCACAATACCGGACAATAGTTTATTATAAATAATAGCTTTAATTGACTAAGTTGACAGAGCTTATATTGTTTACTAGAACGGCTGTGTGACCTGATAACCTACAAAACAAAATTTTTTCACAGCTTTTAGATTTTCACCTGTGTAAAGCCGAAATGTAAAACTACATGATGTCGTGTAATGAAACCAAACATGCTGACAATCTAGCTGCTAGACTGTAGACAAGTTGTTCAATTACTGGTGAAAACCACCAAGGCCAGATTATTGTCTGTTTTCTCTACTTTGACAGAACAAATTTGCTGTCACAAAAGACATCTTTCAATTTCTGAGTTACATCAATTTCTGAGTTACATGAACGTCTTTGGCATGCTTCACTAGCTTTCTACAGTACAGAATTTGTTTGAAGGAAGAAAAAAGAGAATAAGACAGCACATACAGATGACAATGACAGAATGAAAACTACAGTTAAGTCACTCCACAGGCAATCACAACAGTTCATGCACTAGGATCAACAAGTTGAAAGTTTTACAAACTAGGCTTGATCTCCACGAGGTGAGCCATGAGAGCTCCAGAAACCTGACTGCCTTCATTCTCACCAGTCCTCTTACTCCTCCTCCTCTCACTGTCGGCCTTTTCAATCTTTGATTTTATAGATGCTGCCTCTGTTCTCATGTCTCTAGCAGACTTCGGTGTAATGGAAGGCTGGTAAACTTGAGTAGCTTCTGATAAGGACGTGTTCCTTGATGTACTGTCTTCTTCATCATCAGAGACCTCTGACTGCATCTTTTTCTCTTCATCAGAAAGACGATCCACAAGCTTTAATGTCTCACCACTAATTCCCTTAAAATATTCAATAGAATGTTTACATACCTCCCTAAGCTGATTTTTCTTTACTTTAACTGTTGTCATGGTGACGGAGGTAGATCTTACCTTTACCGGTAATTTAGAAGGAAGTTGTTTTGGTTTTTCTTTCTCTACCTGCTCTTGTTTTGGCAGGGCTGGAGTTCTTCTAGCTAGATTACTCCTATGTGTATTTTTTACAGGAATCCTAGACCTTGCTTCTAGACAGGGAGAAGAATTATTTTGTTTTGCTTTGTCAGGCTTACTAGCCTCTCTCACTTTACTCCCTGTATTGCTTTGGAGATTATTTTGTGAAAAGACTTGTTTTACTGAGCTGGCCTTTACAGGAAGCTTTGATTTTCCTCTAGCCCCTACCAACTCTGTTGACTTTTGCTGCTTTCCATGTGGTTTCTGCTTATCTCTTACTCTTTGTCCTTGTGTTGTCCCTGTACCTTTTCCTGAAGTGCTTTTCGCTTGATTAGCTTTCTGGAGGGAACATTTCGGTTCCAAATGTTCTTTTAGCACTACATTACAGGTAATATCATCTGTAGGGACAGCAGATGAATCCAAATTGTTGTTGTTATTAAAATTATCTTTTGGAAAATCAGTGTTTTCTGTTTGCCTACAGCTCGTCTGGCTAGAAGCTGAACTCGCAATCACTGCTACAGTTTCATTTTCTAATCCCTGACCACTTGGCATCACAGCTTCTATCTTATCTGTCACTTCGCCAGGGCCATCTTTCTTCAGAGTCATGGTGGAAGCAGAAATTCCCATTTTAATTGGTGTGCGCAATTTGGGATCAACTTTGGAAGCTGCCGATGATTTCTCCAGTGAGTTACTACCAAGTGTTTGTTCCATGCAATCTCCACTGGCCTGGATGCCGGGCTTATTTTCAACTGCTGTTGTTTCTACTGGTCTCTCTAGGTTTGTTTCTACAGTGCTGTCCCCTGCCTGTGGCTGTGTGATGGCAGTGACTGTACTTTTATCCCCTTCCCCCTTGTCCCCTGACTTCCCTTCAGAAGTATGCTCACCAATCTGAAAAAATTGGAGTCTTTCTTCAACAAAATCCCTCTTGCTCATGTCAATTGCACCACTGCGAGTCATCTCAAACATCTTCCCCTCATGAAATGGGAAGGGGTTGGGCTCGCTAGTTGGCGTACTCTCATCTGTTGGAGTTCTGGCTGGAGTTGTGTCAGGTGTTGTTGCTTGAGATCTGTCTTCCACTGCCAGACCAAATGGCTTAGCCTCATCATCCCTTGATTTAGTCTCAAACACTTCATCGTCACCTCGGTTATTGGACCACGGGTCAAAATCTAGACTCTTGGTGGCCACAGTTTTGAACGGTGTTGCAAATTCTTCGTCTACTTTGTAACTGAAATACGAGTCAGGAAATACAGTCCTGTCAGGGTGTCTGCCTTCCAAAGAGAAAAACTGTGCCCCTGACTTCTTATCGCTCTTATCTCCAGCTTTGTCAGAAGATGGACCTTTTGAAGGTGGCTTGTCTTCTTCAGGGCCTACCTTGCCTTCCTCCTCAATGACTTCAAGCTTACTCTGGCTAAAGCAGCGATCAGTCTGCTTTAGAATGCCTTCTGTAGTCCATACGTCCTTTTTGGCTTCAACTGCCGGACCTGCAAGTTTAGAATCACTCTCAGTTAAACCATCATCTTCATCTTGCAAATCATAACCGTCAAGAGAGTCAATCTCTGTCGCATCGGTATCATGGGAGAATTCTGCAGTGGTTGCTATGGAACACTCTGTGACAGACTGGTCATTGTTACTCCCATTTTGCACTACATCATTCTGGGGTGAATCAAGCCCAGTGTCAAACTCATTGGGTTTCCCAGAAGTGGGATGTCCTAACTCTTTCTGTTTCTCAATCTTTTCAGGGGCTTTGGGTTTTGAGGTTTCTTTCTGGTCATCTTCCAGCTCTTTCAGTTTGAACGTGTACTTTTTAAGCGGAACAGGTTGATAGAGGGATTCATCATCACTGGAGTCACTGATATCTGCTCCCGGTGGCACAGGAGACGGTGGCTGTACTCTGATGACAGGTTCAGCCAGTTGGCATTTGTCATGTTCATCTTGCAAGTTCACTTCAGTCATCTCCATCTCACTCTCGGTGGAATAGTGAGGCTTCTTTTCTGACTCGCCTTGATCTGCATCCAGTGGTGGAGGAGGAGGGAATTCAATATAGGCAACTCTGTTACCTTTGGGTCTTTTGTTAGAGTCCTTATTTATAAGATTGGGTACCGCTTTGTCAGTCTGTGGTTCCTCAACCTCTGCCTGTTTCACAGATGTTGACTTAGCCTCTGCTTCCTCCTCTGACTCCTCAGATACCTCGGGTATAGGGCTGGGCTTGCCTGGGATATAAGCTATTAGTGAGTCAGGTGTTTTAGATGTAAACTCGTAACTCACTTCCTCTGAACTCGGTGTTTCTGGTGTTAAAGGGCTTTTACCAGAGCTGTCTATAAAGGACACTTGTTCTAGCGTGTCATCTTCTGGACTACCCTGTGGAGAAGGAGGTTGTTTTTGCTGTCTAGCTGTGTAAAATGTCCCCCTCGTCTCTTGCACTGTCTTACTCTCCTGACTGACAATTTTTTTAATACTTCCTTGTTGCACCTCTTTCTCATATTGCTTTCCTACCTGAACAAAACTGACATAAACAGGTAAGGTCTTAATTTCTTTTACTCCCTCAGTGCTTACTAGCGGTGCAACTTTATCCAAGTAATCACTGGCACCGGGGTCAACTACGCCACTTGAAGGAAATTCCTTTCCTGGGCTACATTCTAAAGAATCTGGTGATTTGCTAGGGGATAGCTCTGTTTCCTCAGCAGGAGGACTTAGACCTACTGAGCTCTGCTGCTTGGTAACTTTTCTGATTTCTGAATGCTTTATTTTTTCATCTTCCACATAATCAATCTGTCTTTCAACTTTCTCCTGAATCACAGCTGATTGGGATACTTTAGCTGAAAGTTCATAGACACCATCAAGCATGGCTCTCTTCTCCTCAACAATTCTGACTGGAATATGGGACACAGCAATTTCTTCTTTCCTTTTGGATATTTTATCAGCCACTTCACCATTACGTTCCCCCTCCCTGACAACAAATTCTCTGTATAAAACCCTTTTTGAGGGAGATTTTACAGTCAGTTCCTTCACTTCTTCTGAATGAATTCCATTTGAGGCCACTTTGTGCTCTGTCACAGTGATAAATTCACTTTTTTTGTCAGTTTTAGATTCAGCATGATCAACATGGTTTTCTTTTACTGTATCTGGAACCAGCACATGTGAAAGCTTTTCCTTCTGTGTTTTATGGTTAGAAGTTCCAGGACTTTCCCACGTCCTATAGATTTTTTTGTCCCAGTGTCCCTTCGTCGTTGTGTCTGAGCCATACGCCAGGTCTTTTGCCCGTGGTTCTGAAAAGCATTCTGGCACGCCTTTCCTCATCTCAGTTCTTTGTTTTTGTGTGTCTGAAGCACGAAAGTCTTCGACAGCTTTCCCTTTACCTGGAACGAGGTCTTCCTGTATTTTCACCTCTTTCTGTAAAGTTGCGCTCGCATCAACGACCTCTACTTGCTTTGCGTGTTTTTCTCTTGAATAGGACTGATACACTGGTAACTTACTTTCTTGCAATTTTTTTACTGGAATTTTGGACTGACCATCCAGCTTTTTTTCTTCTTGAGTTACATCCTTACTCCTGGGACTTATACCTTGTTCGAATTTAAGCCTAATGGAACTGAGCTTTGATTGCTTCAGCTGAAATCCAGTCTCAGGTACTCCAGCCTGCTGAGCACTTCCTTTGTGTTCCATAGTTCGTTTAGAGTCCTCTGCAGGTTGCACATATATCCTTTTCTCAGGACTGCTGGGCAAACTGGATGCTTTTCTTTCATCCACCTTGGGAAAGCACTTCCCATCATGTGCATACTGCTTCACCTTACTCCATTCATCCCCGGACGATGGCAGTTCCGAGAGCAGAACTTTCTCAGGGCTGCTGCTGGCAGAGCTCTGGCTAGAATGTATTTCCTTGCCATTTTTTTTATGCTGCTTTTTCTCTGGAGACTGTAGCTCATCATTCAATTTCTCTGTTTTATCCCGAAAAAACTGGGATACTTCAGTCAGTTTTTCTTCTGCCTCTTTAACAGTCCTGTCCACCCTGTCTTCATATATCAACTTTTCTCTACCTCTGTCTAATCTGTCCTCAGTAAAGCGCATCCACATCGCATGTTTGGGACTACTAACATCTCCAGTGTAGTGTAACACTGTCACTTTATCATAATGATCCTCCTTAGATATTTTACCTACACCATTTTCAGATACATCTTTATAGATTTTGGAGAGAATCTCTTTTTTGGGGGCAGTAGCTACTTTTTCTCTGCATCGTTTATCAGTCCCCTGTAACTCTGCACTAAGGGGTAGAGCATGGTCAGTAACTGACTCCTCAGTATCAGAATGAGACACATCTAGCTTTTCTGAAAGAAGCATTTTCTCAGCAAACCTGTAAGACTCCCCTCTTAGTTCTGACAACTCATCATCATGGTATTCTACTGAGTGCTGACTCAAAAGCTTCAGTGTTTTGTAAGAGTCATCAGACATGAGTTGAGCAGAACTAGGGCGACTGTCTTCTTCCTGGGACACAGGAGTGTTAACTCTAGAGGATTCCAGATAAGAAGGAAGTGACTCTTCAGCCGTGAGCTCCTCTTCTTCTTGCTGACCTTGTTCGTCTGAACAAGGAAAAGCATCATGTTTTTCCAACTCTTTTAAGTTAATATCTCCCCGAGGTAAGTCTTTCTGATATACATACATTTCTTTTTCTGGATGCTTTTTTGTTTCTCTAATAATGACTTCAGTAGGTTCAGCCTGATTACCTTGTTCAATATGGACCTCTATTATTCGCTCCAGTTTGGGTTTCATTTTGCTGTCCTTCTCTGCATGTTGTGGTGAAGTTTCAGCAGACTTGCTAACATCGGACGTTACTGATGATTTATGTTCAAACAGACCTGCCAGTTCTTTGGAAGGGTCACGTCCAGACTGAAAGGCTTTCATTATGTCATGAACAGACATTGTTTCCTCGATTCTTTCAGAGGTACTTTCCGTGCATGGAGGTTTATGATAAACCATCCTAGTTGTTGTAGTGATATGAGTTTCTTCTTTTACTCGGACACCTTTACTAAGGACGCACTTATGGTCGTCTTCTTCACTGCCGCTGGCTTTCATTTGAAAAGCTTTAACCTTCTCTTTAATAGACCCAGAAGGTTTTTGCTCCAGCTCCATAAACGTTGGGGTAGGTTTCGAGGCCGGTAGCTCCTCTGCCTTCTGCTCTGGAATATCTTCCGACGATGGTTCATAGCTGCGGATGACGTGAACTACTTCAGTTCTTGTTTCTGTAATGACGGGAGGGATGGGCACATCATGGAAAAGTGGTTTTGGCCCTGTGCTTTCAGCACTTTGTGGGGCAGAAGGTGTCTTTTCACTCCTCGTTTCAAAGCCACTGTCAGACAAGGGACTTTTATCTTGATCATGTTGAGAAAAGTCATCTGGAGACTCTAAAATAGTGTCTGTTCCAAAAAAGGAGTCTGCAATTTTACATAACTCCTTTTCCGATGTTGAAGGCCTCATGGAGGCTGGAGGCATTTTAAGTTTATGTTCCTGCAAAGCGATGGCTGGTTTTAAAATGCGCTTTTGTCTCTCTTCACCTTCTTTTTTCCCCTCTTCAAACTTGTACTTTATGTTTGTTAATGAACTGCTACCGATATCATTTGCTAAGTAATCAATAACTTTTGACAAGCTATAATCCTTTTCCGACATGGTTTTAGTTTTAATTTGGACCTTCTCTGGAACAGATATAGGAGGGCTTGTCAAAGCTTGCTGTCTCGCTTCATCAATCTCCTCTGTACTGAACTCTACCCAGTCATCCTCAGACAGGTGTCCTTGATCACTTTTGGATACTTTAGCCGACCCTTTACTTTCTAAACACACATCTTTTTTCAGAATCTCACTAACTTTTACTAAGTCCTCTTTCACTTTCTCAACAATTTTAAAGGGCTCTTCATCATCAATTCTACCCTCTTTTGGTATGTCAGGTTGGAACGGTTTTTCCTCTGCGACATCTGTCTGCAATATCGCAGTCATTCTTATCAGATCCTCTTTCATTTCAGCAACATCTTTCAGTATCTCCTGACTGGAGGATAAGGAAGATGGTGTGGACAATTTGAGAGCAGAGGGTGCTAAAAACAAGGATGATTTTATTGGAGATGAAGTTCGAGTGAAGGTAGGCTGCGTGCGTGCCTCTGTAGTCAATGTTTTAATAGGTGACAGTAACGCAGCGGCTGATTTTGTAAGTGAAGACGACTCTGGGAGCTTCTTTAATGCTGGTTCAGACAAAACATTGACTACAGAATATACCGGCACTGTTATTGTTGATGAAGTTACTGATGAGGTAGTTGCAGATATTGACCCAAGGGCTGTGTACAAAGCACCTGCAGGAGGAGTTCTCATTGACTGGAAAGCTGATGGTGCTGAGGACACAAATGACCTGAGTGGAGAAAATGACATTGTTGTAGCTGTTGAAAACACTCTCTCAGCCGTGTCAGCAACTGCGTTAGCAGCACAAGTTGCAGAATGTGCAGCTGCAGTGATCTTGTCTTGAAAAACAGCTGCAGCTTTGGATCCATTTATTAAGTTGGCAGAAGATGGGTATTTCAGAGGTGACACAGACCCATTAAGCAATGGTACATCTGTGTGCCCAGCTACATGTTTTGCTGGCGACGAGAGAGACGAGGCCATCATGACTTTAGTGGATGAAACAGCATCAACTGCTGACTTAGCAGGTGACACCACTGACTTTAGAGGGGACGATAAAAGTGAAGATGCTGATGTGATGACCGATTTAAGCGGCAAGCTCGAAGAGTACATGTTAATGTTGGATTTGGGGGATGCTGGAGGCGTCATGGTTATGGACGATCTCTCCAAGAGAGATCCTGCTGTAGTCACTGGAGATGTCCGAGAGGGGAATGTGGTAGTGGAGGCCAGCCCTTTGAGACCGGCAGCTTCGGTGACCGCGGGAGCTCTGACGAAAGAGCCTGAAGTAACCTGCATGTTGTAGGGAGGCTGCGAGACCACAGTTTTTATTGGCGAAGAGATTGTCCGAAACGATCTAATCGGAGATGCTACATCACTAACAGATTTAACTGAAGATGTGGTAGAAGCTCCTAACGTGGATTTGATTGGAGAAGTAGAAGAAACAGACCATATTGATTTTAATGGGGAAGCTGTAGGAGTGTTAGAGGAAGAGCTTGATAAGGAAGTGAAGCCTGATTTGGTTTGCCCAGGCACTGTAATTGGAGCTGTTGTCCATGACTGATATGGCCGTGTTGGAAAGAATGGCTTGTATGAGTAAGTAGCAGGTAGGGATCTTGTTGCTCCTGCACTCCGTTCAACTGTTTCTTAAATTGTTAAATTAAAATCAAACATAAAAATCAACAAAAATGGTTGAAAAACAGAGAGACCAGAGAAGAAAATTGGTCAGTAAACGTTGTAATATTACAAAAAGCAAGTACAATTGTTTGCATGAGCTGGGATGAAGGAGGCAAAAGAAGATTTTAAAAAGGAAAGAAAAAAATTAGGAACGAGCCATATACTGATAACTGGTCCAAACCAAAAAGCAACATGAAATGAAAGACAGAAAGCACATAGCAACCAAATCTGCAAACAATGGAGAACAGAAAACACACAAAAGGAATCTATAAGGTAAAAATAAAGCCACATCAAAATTTCTTCTCTTACTTCCTATTGACTTTCTGATGTGCTACTTCTGAAATATTCGTATCAGCTTTATTTTGCCTGTTTAGGTATGTCTCTGCTTTGTGCAACTATTAGAATTATCCGTTTAATAATTTCTATTGTTGTTCTGTTCAGATTTGAACCTATACAAAAATATAAACTTGCGTAAAATGACATTATGTAGCTCAAATCTTTTTTTAAACCGCTTCAGAACTATTTCATGCAGAAACCAAAATTCCTTTAAGTGACAGGCAATTGATGTGCAAACTGTGAAGCAACTGGAATAAATTCAAATCTATATCTTCCATGCACAATTCAGATATGCTTCACACTCACAAAGCCAATAAGAGCAAGAGCTTTTCTGAGTCAATATTAAAAAAAATAAAAAGAAAAAGAAAAAAAGAAAGAAAGGAACATATGCATTTTTTTCTCATGCAATATTCCTTTTGTCTGGTAAAAATTAAAGTAAAACTTTTCATGAAATGATTTTAAGAAGCATATGTCATAAAAGAAATATGGCAAGTAAGATGTATGATAGTCGTGAGCAGGCAAAGCAACTGAATCAGTTTTTATTCATGCACAAATGTCATGTCAGAACGAGCATACAGATTAATACATTTTGTATGGTGTATTAAGCACAAATACGTAAACCTTACAAAATCATTTCACAAGAGGTCATTAAAAGAAGAGTACACTTTTTCTACAAGATGTAGTGTCTTGGTACCTTTTGAGGAGATTTCTTGTATCAGCTCAAAGACAGACCTGTTCAACTTTACAGTTCTCAAAAGGTAACATTAGAAAAGCAGTCAAAGAAAAATAGATTATGAAATAAATTCCTGGCAAGGACAAACCTGTTAAATGTTATCATCCCCCAGAACTCTCATCTTATTCATAGGCATTTTGAACAGAATCATCATCAACCACATTTTGCATCACAGGAGGCACTCATGTCAGAAAGTATTTCTGGGAATCCCATTACACAAACACATCCTCTGATACAGCAATAACATTCAGAGAGTTGACATTGAAAGCAACTTTGAGGACTTTTTTTTTCTTTAAAGTTGGAATTAGAAATGGAGCTAAAATATCCAAAGAACTTATTCAACATACCTTTCTCTCAAGTTACACTAATAATTTGTCAAACCTGCTTGATCTGTCTTATAGACAGATAGTAACTCACAGTGAAAGAAGCTCAACAAGGCCAACACTAAACTGTTAAAGCACACACACTCCTATAAAATAGTGAATATTCAGTGCACCACAGGTCCATATCCTGCAAGGAGAAATGTGCTGGTCCTACAGGAGCCAATCAAAGCCCAGAAGTCAGTGTGGATGGCTGGCGATATTGCATAAGAACATTTATGTTGAAGAGAGCTTGAGTACTAGGCCTGACTGGCACAGACTAAATCAAGAAACACCCACTTTTCCTTACTACGTTATTTTTAAGTACAAATATACTTCCTTCTCCCCACCCAAAAAAAACCCCATAGTGCACTTCATTAAGTGAACTAGACTTTATTATGGAGATTTAATTAGCAGTAGCTGCTAACATTCACCAGAAGTTCATACAGTCTCGAGTTCAAGAAACAACCTCCAAAATGATTCTGAAAAAAACTAATAACTTGCTCAGCAGTAAGTGTTAGGACGTATCTTTACAGGAACCCCACTGCACCGTGATGAGCCAGTCTGTCACAACTGATTAGTGAGGCAAGCAAACCCACAGGCTGCCCTCCTAACTTCTTTTTTGCCTCTCAAATCACAGATTCAGAGACATTTAAGATGCCGCTTCTGTGCCCCCTTTTGCAGCTGAAGACCTAAAAAATCTGTCTGCCAGTTTTTTGCAAATGAGACTTAATGGACCTTTGTTGAATAAATAAGACTTTTTTTTCCCCCCAGTGAGGGCCGAAAAATTTATTGTCAGCGATATGCACAGTCATCAACCTTCTTTCCAGCAACTTCATTTTCCCTCTCTCTCAGTTCCCATCAAGCCTGTGACAATACCTTAACAGTCCATCAAGATGTCTCAGCAGATCTGATAGCTTCTTCAGATGTTATATGCTTGAAGTCTTCTTCCCGGCCTGAGAAGTGTAATATATTCTGGAGCACATCTGATCCAAAGAAGCCACAGATCTTACAGGATAAATAAGCAGCAGCCATCCAGTGGGAACTCCCAAGACCCGATGAAGTTTGTCTATGGATTTTATGGAATTATATCAAAGGGTCTGTTGCAGGGTAGCAACTGAGGAGTCAAAAGGGGGAAAAAAAAAAGGCAAGAAAAAGCCTGGAAATGGGGAACAACAGCAGTCGACCTCAGAGAGGAGAGGTGAGGAAGAAAAGCTAAGCCAAATACATTATTGTATTTAACTGGGAAGGAAAGGAATGCCACAGGTCTGGTCAAGGGGAACACAAGCTTAAAAGGAAGCAATGTGTGGTGCCAGGGAATAAAAAGCATCTGCAGGGAACAGAGGAAAAAGGGAAGGGGAGGAGAAAGAAGAGGGAAAATATAAAATATGAGAGAGTCTATTTTGGGTAAGCATCTAAACATTCAAGCGGCTTTCTGAACTTTTTGTGTAACATTCCCTTCTACAGCACCTCTCTCTAATGCTTCAAAGGGCAGAGGAAGAGGCTCTTTTTGAAAGCAATTTGCAATCCTCCTACTCTGGAACTACACAGCATTTTTAAGAACTATTATATTTTTACTTAACTAACACACATAATTTGCCAGTCAGGATTCTTCAAGCTCTCACAACACAAGAGTTCACAGACCATCCAAGAGTTTTGTTTCAGACAGCTTTTCTTCTGCTTTTTTTTTTTTCCAGAGTGACACCAAATACAACGTTTATAGAAAAAATGTCTCTTCTTCCGAAAAATCACATCTATATGGTTTAGTACTTTGGTAAGAGCAACTCACTCATTCCAGGCTCAGTCAGATAGCTGTAGCGCTTACGTAAAGCAAGGGAGACGAAGTTCTGGCGCCGGTCAGCTTTCTCCGTCTGCAACAAAACACAGCAGGATTTAGGGCCTTGGGCATCACTGCCCCCATCCGAACAGACCAGTCCTCAAACCTCAGCAGGGTGGGACGCTTTTCGTGGCACACAACCCCACAGGGGAGAATGGGTGCTTCCATTCAGCTTCAGGATGGCATGCTGAAGCCGAATTTGGGCAAGCAGGCAGGGAGGGGGCAGAGCCGGTCTCTGTTCCTGTGTGCCGTGTGATGGGTGTCAGGCACTGCCGAGCAGGGAGCGTGGCTGCACAGAAACTGCTGTGAGTGACCACCCTTCCAGAGCAAGCAGGGAAGGGACTGCAGCCCTAAGAGTGAGCCCTCAGGTTCATTCCTCTGCTTAGGAGGTAGGAGAGCTTAGATAGCAGAAGCAGCTCATTATCCTGCCTTAAAGTATCTTGATGCTGTATTATCCCGTTATCATTTACTAAACTGCTTCACACTACTAGAAATGGTGTGATACTGTTCATTCTCTGTAAAATAAACCACCTTTGGCTAGAAACAGGAGGTCAACACGAAAGACTACAGGTACAGACATAAAACATCCATAAAAGTGCAACTTAGACCGATTGACTATTTCGCCCCAGATTAGTTTGTCCCGAAAGCACATACACCACAATGTACAACTGGCTTTAAAGTGAATACATTAAGGACAAAAAAAGGCATGGGAGGGGATTTTTTAATATGCACAAAATGCAAAGATGTGGATTAGAAAGCAGACTACTCTTGTTAACTAATAAATTGCCTCGTAAGTTGCTGCGTTCAGTGGCATAGCTGCTAGCGCGGTGTCTTAAATATTAATAGTCCTTCTTCAGACTGATTAACTCACTTGAATATGTGGCTAAAAATACGATTTGTTTAGAAAGAAAACTATTGTTATAGCTATATAATAGCTCACTGGGAACAAATTCTGTGGAGATAAAGTGATGTTTTTGCTATTATTATTTTTTAACATGTAAGGAATGTTTTGAGTTTGAATTGTTTGGGGTTTTTTTTAGCTATTCTAACCAGCAGGTGACAACTGCTATTTATTCGCCACCAGGAACAGAAAAAAAAACTGCTGCTAGGTAAATTTGAAACATCTATGTAGTTTCTTTTATAAGATGATCTCATCTATAACTACCTCTAACAAGTAAAACCCACTCAATTTTCTGACAACCTAATGTTGCGGTTTCCATGAAACAGTGGATTTTTAAGCTGCAAATATGTGAGCTTTATTTGAAAATAGATTTGAAGACAATATTTAGAAATTGCTCTTGGCTGGTTTACTTTTTTGAAAGAATCCAGTTTATTTACAGAGGTAGATATTAAAGACCACTATTGTGGCCTCAGCAGTACCTTTTTTCCTTCTCAGAAGTACAAGTTACCATAGCAGTGTCAGTGTTACTCCAAGAGGTAAAATGTTATCCACTAAACTCTTCTTCATTTTGCCAAAATTTGACTTGGTCTGATATTCATAAATATATCCTTTTTCAGAAGAAATTTAGTTAAATTTTAGACTGCATTTATTCAATGCTTGGTTTAATTTCATAATACATAATCATGGGTTTTTTTCCACATTTGTGCACTTCTACTGTTCTACAACAGACTATCAGAAGTTGAGGATACGGTTATCTTTCTGTAGGTATCATTTCAATGCCACAGTCAAAAATAGTTATGTGGTTTTTTTCTATAACATACTACTTTTCTTCACTAAATCTGAAGGAAATAAAAACAGAAGACAGTGTTTATATTACCTCATCATCTTGATCTGACTCTGTTTCCTTTTGGTCCCAAGATGCATTGCAGAGACAAGGAATATTATAATGGACAGCAGGGAAAAGAATATCAGGATATGAAAAGGACCAAATTGGGAGCACAAAATGCAAGCTGATTTATAAGGCAAAGCAAATCCAAAATGTCAACATAAAAGAAAAAAAAAATCTTACATCCAATGCAAATAAACACGTGACATTACTGAAAGCATAAACCTATGACTTGCAGGCTGAAGCATGAGCTGTAAACAGAATCGTAAAAATTATAGGAACTTGACACCACAGTAACAAGAGACTTTAAAAGCGTTCTACATACAAGAAACCAATAAAACATACATTTTAAAAGCCTTTATCATATCCCAAAGCATTCTCATTTACTGACAATTCACACGGTTTCTTTATGACTAGCAGGAAAGAAAAAGAAAAAAAAAGAGAGACACAAACTAAAGGAACAAAAATAAATCCAACCCAGCCCTAGGGAAAATGTTTACTTTTCCTAACAAATACCTTTTTGTGTGCTGGCAGAGTGATATTCAAGTTGCAAACAGCTGTTTGTGGCAGTCCTTTTGTAGTCTTTGGTTCTTTCAAAAATGATAATCGACCACAGGGTTCCTGGCTGGTGTCTCTTACCTAGAAAAGAAATTTTGCAGCAGTGTAGTAATATGTAGTAATTCAGAGTCCTACAGGAGGTTTCTGGAACGTGTCTCGGAATTTCTTTCTACAAGGAGCTTTCTAGTGTGCAAAGACCAATAATACTGAGCTGGAGCTCAGCCTGAGGTGCTGAAGGAGAAAATGTGTTACTGTGACAGAGTTAGGTCAGCCTAAAGCTCTCTGATGGCAAATCCATGCAAGACAAGGGATTGAGTCCAACCTGACAGCTTCATACTGGGATATTACTGACAGGCACTGCCTGCTCACCTTCATTTTATTCCTCATTTTATTTATGTTTTGCTCTTGTGTTTACCTAAATGCTTAACAACCTCTTCAGCACAGCAGCTGTGACAAGGCTAAGGAAAGCGAGCACCCATTCCTGGCCATGTGGAGATGAGCAGTCTGCACACACCTTCTGGAGGCTGCTCTGCAGTACAGTACATTATTGAATGCGTCTCCTTTGCTTAATGCCTCAGAAACTGTGATCTACCGCTAATATGCCGGGGCTCCAATTTGAGATATGGTTTTAGCAAAAGGTTGTGAATCCATATCATGGGTATTCTGTTCCCAGATCTGCCAGCAGTTCTGCTGTGGCCTTAAGCAAAGCACCCTCTCCACGTAATTCACGTATTAAAAACCTACACTTACATCCCAGGGGCAAGTTAGTCCTATAGGGCTAAAAAAAGGGAGAGGGAGTGTGGGAAAGGAGGAAATCAGCAGGATCATTTAGTTTGTTTTTCTTTTACCTTGATAGAGAATGGCAGTCTATTTTCTTTGAAAGCATAAAAATTAAAAACAAGCTGCTGTCCTCCTTTAGTCAAAGGGGCCAGATTTCCATAGCAATCAACATAAATAGGTTTTCCTTCCAGAACCTATCAAAGCAAGAAATAAAAGTCAATAAAACCTCTGTTAACAGTAGGTTCATGCGTATAAGTATTATGATTTTCCCCAACATATTTCCTGAGTTTAACACAAGTCCCCACTCAGGTTACATTCAACAGCAAATTAGAATATCACTGTGCATTATGGCAAGGTATCACGAGCACAGGCAGTCTGGAAAACCATGAGCACCTGGCTGGTTTTTCTAGAGTAAGAGTGGGTAGATTTCTTCAAGAAACAATAAGCTGGTGACCATGATTTCACCACAAGCCAGTCCTGCTCATGACCTGTAGGGCCAATGAGAAGGAATTCCAGCCGTCTGCAAAGCCCAACCAAGGCTACTCGGCAGTAGCGAGTGCAAACCCCACTGCAGACTGCACTGGGGCATCCACACATGTCCTCAATGCTCCTCCAGTCTTGCCCTATTTTGTCCTTTTCAAGAAGTTTCACGACACAGCCTTGCTGTGAACCTTTATTTAACAGGGCTCGTTGTGGCTTTTGCAGGCCCTGTTGCTACTCGGAAAACACACTGCCCACCTACAAGGAGGAAGCCAGCTGCAAGGAATGTACCTCAATGTCTTTGCTTCTTGCGACTTCCTCAAAGTTCTCCTGCTGCTCCAAAGTTTTGTCCACTTTGTCGTCAGTCATGCAGAAGCAGCGCAAATTGGATTCCACGGGGTCGTTCATTTTGGCAAATATCACAAACTTTGCCATATAAGGAACGCATATTAATTCTCTATAAAGCTGCGTTGCCAGCCCAACAGTCTCTAGTACTTGGTGGCAGTCTGCGAGCCAAAATCTGAGGGGGAAAAAGTAAACCATTAAATCAACTTTTCATTGTGCTCCAGCATTGCTTAAGCCTTTAAATAGAAACCGTGTCCTGTGTCCTTGGTCATTTTGCATGTGTGCCGTCCTACAGCTTTAACCATCCAGAAATCAGAATACCTGGCAATGAAATGCTGACAAACTTATCTGACCCTTTTCACACTGGTGTCTCATAAAACTGTCCATCTGAAGGCTCAATTGAAGCCAAGGTGGGGAAATTTAATTTCTTGTGACCACACCCAATGTATATTGTAATGTGCTGATGCTTCGCTATACATTTGATTTGCTAAAACAAACACCTTTATAACACACACGGCAAAATCACATTTCTCATTCACGATGAACCAAATATGCCCGTGGTGAAGTTTCCCAGAGACAGGTGTTATATTGTTATTTTTCTCATTCTATGATTATGAGTTTGAAGACAAGTGTGATACAAATTATAAATAATTTCTGCTTTGTATCAGTCTTTCCCACAATATTTCAGCCCTATTTGGTTCTTCCAGCAATTCTCTCTGTTTTCATAAAGGTTTTTATAGTTGCAATGTTATTTGCGGAATGATAAACTCCCTACCTGCTATACCATGAATATTCTCCACTATGTGATGTGTGATTTGTATAGATCCCATTAAATGACTCCAATCAGCAGGTAAGTCTATGAAGTCCATGAATATTAATTTTATATCACAAATTATATCTTTGTGAGAGCAATTTAACATAATTTTCAACTAAAAAGCCCACAGCCAGAACTTAAATGTCTTAAAAGTTTTAAACAAATACATTTTTATGAATCCCCCCCCCTTTTTTTTTTTTTAGTGGGAGGAACATTTTAAGCTTTCCCTTTCTGTTGCCATTTACAGAAAAACCAAAGCCCTGTGTGGCAAGGCAGCCTTCAGAGGAACAGGCTGTGTGCCTGCCAGGAGACCTCGCCACAGCAGCACGGGCTGGGCCAGAGCTTTGTGTGCAGCCCCGGGTGTGCGGGACGCTGACAGGCAGGGACAAAGCGGCATCTGGGCCATTACTGCTTCATTGGCCTCACGAAGGCTTCCAGAAAGCCAAAACACCACCCCACAACCGTGCATGGTGTTGATCAAGGGAAGCCACTCCCGAGGTGCGTTTGGCAGAGTCTGTTCCCGTACCTGGCTGAAACATTGGTGGTGAAGGAGACACAGTCGTTCGAAAACGTCAGCGGAGTGGTGCCCGTGATGTCCTCCCACTGCGCAGGTGAAGTGCCTCCTGTGCAAACACACGCCAGGGAGATTTCCCTTCAAACACTGAGCACACACAGACTGCATAAAGAGTACCTCTATCTCACACATATAAAGAGAACTTAGACATTAATGTTCTCCAGCAGCTGAGCTCCGTGTTATACGTGGCATCACACATCACACAACACAAAACAACGATGTACGCAAAGAACATACCCACAAGTCAGCAGCAACCCCCCTTGATATCAGCTAGGACAGAATTACTCCTGCAAAAAACTTTTACTGACAAGCATGTTTAATAGCCAAGGCTGGAATTCTTCATACTGGCTAAATATAGAATAGTATTTAATACATGTTGGGAGAGTTCTTTTACAATGGCATAGGACCAGACACAAACCTCAGGGAACCAGTGGGAGCCTTGGAAATGACCTGAGCTGGCTTTGCTCAGGAGAAAGATGATTCAAACCCCACCGGCCCAGCACACCAAGGTTCCCTTACTGGAAAGCTCAAGTTGTGAGCACAGAAACCTTTGCAAAGAGCAGGATTTTCTCTAACCTGTAATGCTACATAGGAGTCGAAGGCTGGGAGTCGTGTCTCCTTTGTACCCGTTGGTTACTCCTTCTCCTGATGGAGGTGGCACAGGAATTGTCATGGTTATCGGCTTATGGAATTTTCTTCTTCTTGGCTCCACAGTGACAATGGGACTGAATGTTGCTTTGTTTCCAAGGATTTTTTTGACAATCTCTTCTGGAACTGGTTGAGCCTGTCAACACAGGGAACATACTCAAACTAGAGCTACAAATTGTTTATAGACATGCAGAATTATTTTCTAAATGATAATTCTGTTATCCTTATATTTTCTGTAGAATTGTCTTTTTTTTTTCCCCAGGAAGCCTTCTCAAGGGTGATTATTAGTGCAATTCATGTTTAGATTTTATTCAACAACCTACTTGTGATTTCCTAATGGCTAACTTGTAGAGCAAAACTATAAATCTCAGAAGGTTCCCTGCAGTATTTGTTGAGAGTTTTTCACAGCATATTCGGTTTTGTTCTTAATTTACAGTGATCAGTGATATAAAATATAATTTCAAAATGCAAAAACAGGCCTATATTGCACTTGAGAACTGAGGACTAGACACTGTCTCCTGGAGGTGATGGACAATTCTTACATCTCTGCCAAACACAGATTCATGCTCTTAAGGAACACTGCACTCTGACTGACCTCTGTACTCAGTGCTTCCTGCGATTATGAGAAAAGAAACCCTTGTTTGGGTCAAAATCATAAAGAATCATGAAATTATAGAAGACTTGTAAGTAAATTTCCCATTTTCTACAGTCAAAAGTGACAGACATGGTAACAGGAGTTTGCATCCATTTGCTTTTTTTATTTTTTAATTCTTTTAAGCTTTCAAGTCTATTTCAACCAGGCTGACCCGTGACTTGCCATTATTCAAACTGCAGAGTGCACTGACATGCAGAGAACATGAAGTTACACTGCAATCACAACACTGCATACGGAGATGTCACATTTCCTTCACACTGGAGAGCTCTGGGAAGGCAACTGGATAACCAGAAGAGCAGAACTTCCACTTTCTCAAGATTAATCATCTTGAGATATAAAGTACCTTTATCAGAAATGTTTCAGTGTGAATGTAAAGCACTGCAATCCAAACCAGCATCTCATTTTCATGAACCCATCAGACTTGTCATGCTATTAAGGTAATTTCAGGTGGTAACTAACTGAACTCAAAGTTGCACCTATTCCTATGGAACATTCCTCCACTTTCTGTGCAGTTTGTTTAAGTACAGTTTAAGCTATCTGCTCTTCCCAGATTTCATCCCTAGGAACGCCAGTGGTGAATGTCCTAAGACACAGCAGATGTGCATGGGAGGTTTTCGACCCAGTAACAGCTGGCAAACAGCTGCATGTAATCCCTACCAAACACATTCCTGGGGCAAAGGGCAGCCCAGTGACCCCGTTCACAGGCTGCTGCTTTGCCACAGGAGACAGGGACTGCACAGTGGCTGTGGAGCTGCTGGGGCTGTGATGGCTCCAGGTCTTTGCTCTCCCCTCTCCATTCCTGGCGTGCCAAGCAATGCTCAGGGAGGTGATCCAGGGGGAGCAGGGCTTTTGCCACAGGGAGGAGGACTGTGCACCACCTGTGCCTGGGGGACACTGAGCGTGCCCAGGCTGACAGGTGCCAACTCAGACCTCAGGTGGGAAAAAGCCCCTTGTCACAACCCACTGCTAAGGAGCTGCAGGCTCTGTAGCTTCCAGTCTCGTGCATCGAGACAGGTGCACTTAGAGATGCCGCAGGTATGAACACTAAAGCATCTTTACCTGGAGCCCCACGCGGATTCTCTTGGTCAGAGCCCCCTCGGGGAAGGAGGCCTGGACACGTGGCACCGTGGTGCTGCTCAGCACCCCGCCCTCGGGCCCGATCTGGTTACTCTCCTGCTTGATCCGGGAAACCACCGCGAAGTACTGGGGGAAGTCCTTGGTGACGATCCTGCAGATCCGCTTCTTCTCCAGCTCCTCCACGCTGTCCAGTTCTAGGGACACAACACAGGTAAAACGCTCAGGCATCCCCTGCCCAGGTTCATCCCACACACATCTGCGATGTGAGGTTTTGAATAAGCCTTCAAATGCCTAAGAAGGTTGGGGGGTTTTATTATTATTTATTTACTACAAGAGAAAAAAAGAAAAGCCATTCAGTGCTATCGATTATCAAACTTTGTTTTTTCTGCGAATTTTTGCACAAATCTTGACAATGAGGGCCAACAGCAATAGACAGAAAGACTTGCTAGGACATCTAAGCTCTAGGGTGTGACAGCCTCTGCAGCAGCAGCTGCCACAGAATGGCAGGTTTGTCACACAGCTTAGAAGTCCAAGGAGGGCTGAAGGAGATGGTCAAGCTTCTTCCCTCTCTCATTTCTATCTAAAAGGACTCAAGTGCACTGATTTTTCTGTGCACACCTTCAAATTACTCCCAGCCTCTTCCCTCATATAGCTCTGACATACAGAAAACCATAGGAGATCAGAGCCAGTTCACGAACTCTCTCCCTTCACATCAGGTGTGCAATCGAGAGCTTGGCCACCTAAGGCACTTGAGACAGTTATTTCCCAGACTGGCATCCAAAACGTCCTGGCCAGACCCTGAGCTCACCATGAAACTGTGGAAGCGACAGAGCTCTGTCTCCCACCACCACCAGTGAGCTGAGCCAGTAGCAAGCTTCCCTTCCACATCAGGCTTCCAGCCATTTGGTTGTCTGCCCCAAAATAACTGCAGTGTGCCCCTCAGTTCCTAGAGAACCGTAATGCATCCTCAGACACAACTGAAGCAGAGTCAGGTCAGCACCCATTAGTGCTCTCAGCCACGTTCCCAGTTTGTAGGGTCACGAGGTCTCAGGAAGGTGCATAGAGTACCCACCCCTATTGACCAGTTAAGTACATGACATAATTTCCCCCATATATGCACTGGGGAAAACTGAGACAATAGAAATATAACTACTTTTGCAACTATATGTCTACACAGATATATTTTTTTTGCACTAGTGAAACCCCAAATGCATTGGTGAAATCCCAGTGATATAAACACAATACACTAATGCAGATAATTATGTAACTGTCATGCACTTCTCCTTGTAACTTCTTGCACTTGGCCTTTTAATCTCTTGTAATTGGGTTTCATTGCAGCACTCCACAAATTTCAGCTCTTATTTTCCTCCTGAAAAAGGGAACCTCTAAATAAAGTTTGTTCCCCAAAAGATGACATTTTTTATCAGATCCAGCAAGAGAAAGCAGGAAGACCAGAAATAATACTAAGACAAAAGACATTTGTAAAATACTTTGTGACTGAGACATTTTCCTCCTCTAAACGTGTAAGCTCAATCACAGTTCCAAAAGAATTAGGATGTAAATTTGGTAAAATGTCAGTTTTCCATTTTAAAACATTCAGCAGGTAGCTTGGATTAATCACACAGTGTTACTGTGGATCATATGTACCTACCAGAAGTGGATAATTTCTTATCATAATGTCAGCTTCCATTTACTTTGACTCAGAGACTGATATCTGAAGCACTCTAATGAATTAGGCATTCTGCCTGCAGCCTCTGGAAGCAACGGCTTGTGCAGGAGACAAACTGGATTCCTAAACTCCCAGGCAGGTATAATCTTGACTGGTAAATCCTAATCATCTCCTGTTTGTTGCTAGAGACAAAACCCACTGTAAAATGCTCACAGAGATGAAGGATAATTAAAATTCTCCTGAAGTAGAAAAAGAGTGGTTTAAACAAGAACATTTCAAAGTCCTTTGAGCCTGGCAGGCACTCTCCTTCAGAGGAGGAAGAAGATGTGAAGATTAGAGTGGCAGAGCAACAGTCAGGCACGGAGAGGAGTTGGACTATATATAGGGAGGTTATGTTTGGATAATACATATGTAAGCTTCTGCATGAAGTTGCCCTCTAACAGAAAAAGAAAAAGATGATGAGCAATCAAAGCACCTCTCTTACCACCCTGAGAAATGCAGCGCTAGCATGACAGAAGTAATGCAACAGGGAAAACTAGTCCTGGGAGAGGTCATGTTTCCCGAACACACCTCCTGCATTTTACAGAGGGAGATACCATCATTACTGTTTTCCTCAGCTGCTGACACTTCATTCCTGGGCAAAGTGTTTCAATGATAAACCCGGAAGCATTTGTTAGTTAGATGGTTGGGTTTTGGAAGGAAGGGGGTTTTAGCCATAGAGAAGGATGCCATGCACCCCATCTTACAGACAGGGATAGCGAAGCAGGGACAGGCAAAGCAGAAAGGTTAGAGGCAGAACCGGGAAGAATCTCCCAATGTCTCCCAGGCTTGTGCTTACAGCCCAAGAACACTTACAGCCATTCAGCTTCAGGGAGTCAACAGGAAGGTATCGTGAACATGATGTGCACAGAGGTCTTCTCCTGCCACCCATGAGTATGGTGCACTTATCCTGTGATGGTTTGGGGGGAGTGACGGAGGAGAGAGGAGACGCAGAGAGGGGAAGGAGGGAGGAGAGGAACATCACCCCTCTCCACCCTTTGGTGCATGCTGCCACATGAACGTTAAGGCTCCTGGATGGGAGAAGAGAAACCCAGCCATGTCCTCTGAGGTCAGAGAAGGACCTACACAGGCTGTGTCAGGTCAAGGAGGGCATCCACACCAGTTCTCTCTGGTGACAGGCAGCTGTGGATCACGTTCATCCACATCTAATAGCTTTCTTTTTTTACTTTCAGAGAAGGTAACACAGAGCAAGAATCTTCTGACTCAAAATAGAGCAAGACAAGTCACAGAATACCTGGCTGTTTCATGAGCTTCAAGGCCTTTGTGTGATGTGGTATCCGGTTTCCCTTGCCAGGGCCTCTAGAGAATTTTGCTAGCACTGAAAAAGCAAATCTCACCTGTACCTCCCAGCCTGAACAGCTCTCTGAGTTGTGCAACCCTCCCTCAGTCCTGGCTAGAGCAGAGCTGACCTTGGCACCGTGCACAGACCACAGCGCGGGGCGAGCTCAGGATCCCCGTTTTCCCCATCCAGAGATGTGCCCATTAAGGAACTGCTGCTCTGAAAGCACGGCATGCAGGAGGCAGCTTCCACGTGGATAAAAACACAGGAGGGGGATGGAGGCAGGGAGTGCACATGGCAAGGGGCAAGGAGAAGCTGAGGGCAGGAAGATGCTGGTAACCAGACCCACCCTCCCAGCCTCAGCGTTTCACATACATAACCAGACACTCCCAGTGCCACAAGGATGTTTCACCCTCAAATAAGCCCATGTCCTTTATGTCTATTTTTGTGCAGTCTTTTATCTTGCCATTCACAACGTGCAGTTTAAAAGCAATATGTTTAAAAACTTTTCTTGGAAACGTGGCAAAATCACTGCCAAGGGATTTATGGTGGTATTTTAAACTTCAAGTATAAACAAGGTCACACTCTGGTTTGATCTGTCTATTCAGTTACGTAAAAACTCCTGCTCCCCATCTGAAACCACACTGTGCAGCTGCAAGCATACTGTAGCCACAAGCATTTGCATTTCTTGGCTCACTAACTGGTTTGCAAATGACTGTTAAAAGATTATCTACCCCAATGTGTGCATTTGTGCCCACAATTTGTCTAAGGGTACCTCTAAAGGGTGCAGGAATGTTAAAAGCAAACACAAGTTATATCTAAAAGGAGCCTGTCTGAAAATGTAATGTATTTACCAATTACAAGACAGAGAGCTTCTTCCTAAAAAAAATAATGAATTCAAAAAATACATATATTTTATTTGAGTCAAGTATAAATAAATGTAATACGGCCAAGAGCTGTGAATTGCTACCCTTGTGTTTGGAGCCACACTCCTCCTACTCCTAAAAACGCCAAGTTCCCTGTATTCCCTCAGCCCTGTATTTGCCTAAGTACAGCACCATCCTTAAAATAAAACCTCTTTAAGCAGAAGCCTGATTGCACCAAAGAAAAATGGGCTCTTTACATCACGGTTCATTGTTCTCTCATGATAATAACCCAAAAGTTCTGCTGTTATTTAATCCTGCATTAGCCCTGGAGCGGTGCCTCCTGCTCGGGATTATTTCGGGTCTAGGACGAGGTTTCCCGGCAGATGGTGCTGCTTCCAGTACAGAGCGGGTTTTCGGCAGTGCCCACGGAGGGCCAGGAGCCAGGATGTCCTTGCTCTCGTCCCTGCTGGCTAAGGGGAAAAGCAGAACAGGAACGACAAAACAGAGCAGCAAAACTGCATCGTTAAAGCTCGGTGGATTAAGGAGCTGGGAATAAAGGTCTGATTGCCCTCCTTCGCTACATGGGTAGGAAAGGACTTGTGATCACAGCAGGTCTGGCAGAGAACGGACCAGCTGCTTCTGACAGAAAATGGGCACTCCTGCAGCACCTCCTGGCACTTAGAGGTGATTATGCAGATGGGTTTTCTTGCAAAGACACACTAAATTTCTCTAAATGACTATGTGGCTGCTTTTTATTTAAATTAAAGCTTGCTTCTGCCTCCAGGGTTCATACCTGAAATAAAACGTCTCCCAAAGTTATGGCTTCTGAGATGCAAGATACTCCCCCAGAGCCAAGTCGAACCAGTATTTTGTAACAAATCAGTAAAAGTTCAGATGAAAAAGACCCCAACCCACTCAATTCTACAAATCTGTAATTTTTTTATCATTGCTTGGAAGACCTTTTACACTGAAAAGGTGTCATTTAACTAGAGTGGAATTTTGTCAGAACCCTTGCACTATTTTAATGCAGGGTGGGTTTTTTTTAAATTTTGTTTTCCTAGCCAGAGAAGGATTAAGCTAAAATGAGCTGAACAAATAATCAACACAGTGGGTGTGTCTGCAGTATTTTTTCTCCTTTTCCTCTCACAAATGATTGCCTGGATTTGTAAAATCCATTCCCGAGGTTTGGCTTTTAAGGTGTCAAATATTTTCGCTCTCACAGAATAATGTCCATCATACTTTCTGTGATTACTCAGCTGTACTTATACCCACTAACCTCAAACAGCAGTTCCCCAGAAGGAAAGAGCCACCTGAAACCCTCAGTAGATCAGAAAGTTGTCCTGTGGCTCCACACTGTGAAGCTTATTATTTTAGGCTCTAAGTACTGAAAGCTTCATGCCCACCTCTCTCAAAGTGTTTTTATTTATTGAGCTCATCTCTGTAAAATGTCAATTTATCCATATGTGAACTCTTTCGTAAGTGTTGCAAGCTGCAGCACTTCAGAACAAATTTTTGTGCCCAGATTTCCTATTCCCAGATCAAACTAAGCTCAGTTGGAAAAGCACATGAAGCAAAGAAGCAAGCTGCTGATCAGTGCCAACTACCTCACCCCTGACAAGGCACCACTACTTCACCCAGGTACCAAATCATCACTTCTGATCCCATGCCAATGTGCAGAGAAGGAGGCAGCAGTGAGATTTTTCTCCTTGAAAGGTTACTGCATTCAATCCTGCAGCAATCATAATTCCCCAAGCCATACTATCCTGGACCATGCCCATGTCTTGCCTGTTCCACTGCTTTTAGGTACCCTTCAGTCATGAGGTTTATTTTATTTTTCCAAACCCACTGACAAACATTTGCAGTGTTTCTGCCCTCCTGTTTGGTTCTATTACATTTATTTTGAAACAAATAGCTTCAATAGATCACCACGTAACAAGCGGATCCTTGCTGCTGCTCTGTGTTTGTACAAGCTCAGGTGTAGTTCAAATACTTCGAGTTTAAGCCCATCCTGCTGTCTCCATCCTCAGATGATCAGGAAATTCGTAAAAACGCTGAATTTCAGATGCCCAGGGAGACCCTCACAACTCTCCACGTTCCCAAGGCATGCCTTTTGCTGAGGCTGCCCTTGTCAAACAAGGAGAGGCTGAAATCAAAAGGCAGAGCTCCTCCCCAGACACCTCTCAGAGCTGCCATCCACAGCCTCATCACTTTCTTCACATGCTTTTGCTGATAATGAAAGAACTTTCCTGCAGCTTGTACCTTATCACACTACGACTTTCTGTAGGAGGTTATCCAGAGAAAATCCTGTGGATAAACCCTTACAGAAAACCAAAGTTCACACCACAAACTGTTTCATTCACACTCAGATGCAAAGAGCTCAAGCAATAGTTTATCAGCACAAGTATTGAAAAATGCTTGCTAGGAAAAGAAAGCAGTGGTGCCAAGGAATCACTGCAGCCCCACAGCCTGGCTTTGCCCACTATTTGTCTTCAGGGACCATCTGTGACAGCATCTTCTGATGGATTTGTACAGCTGGATCCTCTCATCTTGAGGGACTCTCACATAAACAGCAACGCTCAAGCAAAACATGGGAGCCAGACTTCCCAGATGGGCATCAGGAAGGCAGGTTGTGTTCTTGTGGGAGGCAGTCTCTAACAAAACCATTTGAAGTAAGAACGCTCTATGGGCCGAGGTCTGCGTCTGTGGGAAAGCCCAACGTAGCTGATATTTACACTTCATCCTGGGCTTGGAACGACCTTCCCGTGGCCCTGCCTGAGCAGCAGAGACACGTGCACCTCCAGCTGGGTGTTAGTCTCAAATTCATGCTGTAAAGCAACTGTGCAGCTCCGCTTAAACTTGGCAAGACTTCAGACCAGAATTCACACTCGTTTCAGGATGTCTGCAGGCCACTGCGGAACAGTTTCTCCTTACACCCTTCCCATCAGTTTAACATGGAACGCACACTGTATTCCCTGAAGTCAGACATCCCCTGCACTGTTTTACTTCAGCTTGCTTTAGTCAGCCCGCGTTAGCAAGCCTTCACAAAGGCTTTGAGATAATATTTACCTTCATCCATGCCATTGAGTATTTCAGTTAAGTCTTCATGTTTGCTGTCGTACTGGTGCTCTTTCCACGTTTCACCGTTCTCACTTCGGAGTACGATCAGTTCTCTTTCCTTGCCTCGCATTGATCCAAAATGCGGGATTTCCACTATGACAGGGCTAGAGAAAAAGGAATCATGTTATTCTTAACCCTATGTTTCCTCGCTGCTCTTAATTTCCTATGGGTCCTTAAGAAAACTGCAGTCATTTTAAATACTTAACACTGTTATGGTAAAAATGTTTTTAAAATTGCCAAAGCTGCACAATCCTTTATCATTTAAACTATTATTAATGGATAAATTGAAAATACTAATATATAGCTCATTTTCAGTGCAAATCTTTTGAAATACCTGCCTCCATGAAAAAAATAGTGACAACTTTCAGTAAGGAGAGTTCTCCCTGTTCATTTATCCCAGGGTGCAGGTGATCCAACTTGCGCACACAGCACTGCTGACTTTTAATTGGCATTAGCACAGTCAAAATTTGGATTTGGCTCAGAGAGTTTGAAGGGACAAAGTCAGTTCAGAAGCAGTCTGGCTATCCCAATGCATGCAACAGCCACTGACTGTAACAGGAACCATGCATTTATGTGGATTTTGAACTTCAAACTAAGTCCCAAGGTTTTCAAAGCTCTCCCTGGCTCTCTGTTGATGCAGCTCCTGTGAAATAAAAGAGACTGTTTTTCTTTAGCTCCACTTTCTGGTTCTCATGCCCAGCATGACAGCTGCAACCTCTGCATGTCAAACATCACTGGGGAATCGTTAGATCCTTTCAGAATGGATTTCTCTGGGTTGAACAACATCACGACCACATTTATATTAGTGTCAAACATTTTGGGGGGAAGGAAAGGGAACGAGAAGGTGGTTAATAATACACCTATGTCACCAGACAATGTACCTTCAACAGAGGACTGCAAGTGCATCACTGAACAGTTTGTATCAACAACCGACAGAAACCACAATTCACTTCATGTGCCATTCCTCAACAAAACAGACACTGTTGCCAAACACTTCACAGGCAGGATATGCATTTTAAGGTATGCTAAGACAAACCGACTGAAATCACACAGTAAGTGAACATTTATGGATTATGCAGCTTTAAGACATTTAAATAGACAGTATCATTATTTTCCTACAGAGGTTGTAAAGGGTTTAACTGCTTTGTAACAACTTGGTTCAAAGCAGCGTCGCATGATGGGAGAAGTGTGCAGCATTTCTGTGGTACCGTACACCTGCCAGGTGTTGGGTGCATTAACCAATCCATCACTTGAGCACGAAATCACAACGGCCATCGTGGGGAAAAACAAACTAGCTGGAAGCCCAGTTTGCACATTAACTTCCCAGGGAGAGAAATTAGTCTTTTTTTCCTCGTGAAAATGATAAGAAGAGTTTAATTAACATCTATTTTAGATGCTTTCAGGAACACCCAGTCTATTTTTCTAGTCTCAAGTCCTTTTCACAAAAAATCAGGAATGTAGCTGCTCTCTCCCATTGTGCATAGCAAAAAATACCAAAAATTCAAATACATTGCTTAAGATATTTACACTCTAGTTCCAAAAGAGCACAAGCTGAAAACTAACGCTGTAGTACAATCTTTGCAGGCTAATATTTCAGATACTGTCTCTGTAAATATTTAGAAACCACACAGTTTTGTGCATGACATTTAACGAGAATACTCAGTGAGAAGGTATTGAACAGGTTTGGAACACCAAGCACTCACCAATATTTTGAAAACCTAATGCAATAAATTTCACAGTATGGTTTGAAAGCAACAGTCAAAAACATACGGAAACATCCTTACATGTTTAGACTATACACTGCAGTTCCTTTGGGTAGCATACTTGGCTTCGTAAATTTATTTTAACAAGATGCCTCTTGCAGGTTGAAAATGTTAATATTTCTCCAATCTTGCTGAATCAATTCATTCACTTGATAACATTTTTTTTCTAAATAATCTTTCATAAATAATAGACTTTATGCGATCACAGTTTACAAATGCTCTTCCCAAAACAGTCTCACTCGAGGCCTGTAAATACCTTCTCTACCACAGGGTTGAACTTAAAGGACTGCCACCGTGTATTAAAATGTATTTAATGCAGTAGAAACACTTCAAATTTAAAAAATTACAAAAGCACAGAAGTTATGAAAGCAGAATGCTGGCAGTGAATTTTACATGCCTATAAGCACAAGGTAGTAGCAGAGCTATATTAAATCAAGCCACTATGATTTTCTTTCAGTGACATAAATCAACTGAAAGTTTTAGGAAACTTAAAAAAAATAATGGGAATAACAAAAAATCGGAAACAAAAGAAAAACTGTAGACATTCTGTATCTTTTCCGTACATATCCTACCCAATAAATTTTGTTCCTTGTGGACCAAGCTGCAGGATTCGGCTAACCATGCTCTCACCCTCATTTAGAGGGGGAGGACTTTTAGGAAGATGCAGTTTACTGAATAACATCCATGCAGCAGGAAGAGAAACGAGAAGGGGAAATTAGGAACAAGCTGTCATTCCCGACAGAACCAGCAGTTTACACCAGGGTGCCACTCACGGTAATGAACAAAATTTATAATTAGGAAAAAAAAGGCCACATCATAGTGGATTGTTTCCCCTACTTTAAAGCTTTAAAAATAGTCACTTCCTAGCACTGGTACTGCTCTACAGTAGGTGCTCCATCTACTGTCACTTGTCACTCCAAGTGGTTTTGCTCCACAAGATGGAGACAGGCAGCTCCCAGCAGCTCCAGAGGGAACCGTGCACGTGCTGGGAACAGAGCTCAGTATCTGGGTCCCTGTGGGTGTCTTTAGGACAATTCTTCGTGACAGTGCTGTTGCTCTAAATACTCTACAAGCAAGAGAGTCAAAACCTGCCCTGGGTTTTCAGTGTGTGACTCCTCCTGACTTTCAAGGCAGGTTGCATGAGTAGATGGGGGTGGGACCTGGCCTTCCCATGGCTTTCCTTACCTTCATCTCCACCCTGCAGTCACCAAAGAGGCAAAACTCTCCTTAAAATGCAAGGGTTCTTTCCAGAAGGAATGGCAGGTTGGCATTTTTTAATGTTTTAAATTAAGTAGCCTTTGTTACGTGCCCAGATGAGGTAGAGTCAATGTTTAACTACTTAGATCCACAGGATAAAGGGAACGAAAGGTGCGACACGAGCGTAAACAATTAAACTCACAGAACAACTCACCCTAAGAACTGTGCCCCTGCTGGCCCCATTTCTACAAGCCGACTTGCCAATCCTTCTCCTTCAACCATGGGTGGTGGGCTGGCCAGTTTGTGCCTCTTCACCAGGCGGCAGGTGATGCGGGTGGGCGCCGTGCACTTCCGCGGCGGGATGATTATCCTCATGCCATGGTGCCGACTGCCCCTCATCGAACCCCCGCGTGCATCCACCATAAAACTAACCAGGAAACTGCAGGAAAAGGAAAACACATCAACGAAAACGGTCACAAAACAAGCAGATCAGCAAAAAGTCAACAGACACAGACTTTAAAACATTAGAAAAGTCATCCCGATCCCAGCTAAACTAGTAAGAACATGAAGATCCTTTTAAAACTTATACTTACATGTTAACTAGTGGTTATCAAAAGCAGGAATTGCTAAAGCTCTAGCAACATCATGGTGAAATGACCAGGTTCTACTGAGCAATTTGGATTAAAAGTGTACCCAAGTAGGGTATTAGTAGTGGTTTGTTAGAATTTTAAAACATCCCTTTGTTGCTGTTAGCTCTACTGTCCACAAATGAGAGTAATTAGCCTCACATGCATAAAGTAACCAGACAGTGTAGAAAAAAGAGAATCAAAAATGCTTATTATTTTTGGAACCTTGGTCTTTAAAAACCTCTTTAAAACCTGCAAATACTCCTGATGGCTGCCAGAGCAAGTGCCAGCACCATGGGTGACAGTCAGTCCAGGCTACTAAGGGCTTCCACTGATGGGGAAGGTAAGTGATGACTACCAAGTACATAACTTCCTTTAGGCTGTTGGCTCTCTGGAGGAAATCACACCATTACTTCTCTTTGAAGATTAAAATTCATCAGCAAAAAAAAAGGGACATTAAAGAAAAATCACACTTGCTAGTGTCATTCCAATGCATAATTTTCCATTTTATAACAAAGGGGTAAGAAATTATATTTGTAAATGATGAGTGGTATATTTTTGAATAAAATCTTTTCTATTAGCAAGGGAATAATTAAAATTAACAATTCATATTAGAATAGCTTCAGGTAGAAGATGCAACGACAGGCTGGTATCAAGAGGGACACAAGTTAGCAGCTCAGTCTTGAAGCCAGTACAGCTTTTGTTTGCTCCTTCTGCCTGACAGGCAGACACTGACATAGCTGACACATCTGTCACGTGGCTTCACTATTTTCAACGCTGTTGCCAAACCATCCAGCTTTTAAGAACTAAACCTTCAGATGGCTAACACGTGAATCCATTCAATTTCTGGGTTCCTGACAGTAAACTGAACTAAGGGTGTAAGCCAGTAACCCAGGGGATTGTGATGGTTCTTGAAAAAAAGCCCCCAAGTGCTCTGAAGGGTGACTGGGAATCCGTGCAAGACAGTTCCATTTGCTTTGAGACCAGCAGGACATCAATAGCAGCAGCTGACAGGCACTGGCCAGGCCTGCAAATAAGCTGCATTCGGAAGTCTGGCCAACATGGGCGGGAAAAATCTGCACAAAAGCAGGAGGGAAATCAACGTTTGGTATTTAGTGGTCTGCAGGAGAGGTGAGTAAGGACACAAGCTATAAAATACAGGAAGTAGGATAGAAATGTTGTCCAGCTGAATTCCAGATCAAGAAATTGCTACATTGCCTTTCTTCAAATTAAAATCCATCAGTAAAGATGGGGAGGTAAAACTGCTCTCTGAGATGACCCTAGCTCAAATTTATAACTTCTCATGCCGCAGACACTTTAAAATACTGAGGCATGATATTTCACAGTAGTTTTCATACAGAAAAACTGTATCCACATTCCATATTTCTCTCCTAGATAAATGCACCATACACTCCAACAAATCCAAATGTTGCCACTAGGGTATCCCAGCTCCTCACAAGAGGAATTGTTTCAGAGGGACAGGATCTTGGCTAACCAAATGCTTTCTACAAATATTAAACCTGTGTCAAAACCAATACGCTTGATCTTTAAATTATATACTCTCTAAGTGACTATAATCTTAGCATTTATGGATGCTTTGCTGGCCTTTTAAAAACGTGCATGGTTTCTGGCTGCAGAGGAGATGGGGCCATTTCAGACTGGAAGCGTGCAGGGTGGAGGGATGCCTGGCTGGAACACCCCCAGGGCTGAAGCTGCAGCAGCTCCAGGGAGGCACAGCTGGTCAGTGCTCCATGGAGGAGCCTCCTGGGGAGCTTGGCAAGGTTGGCCTGATGGCACAGCACACAGCAATGTTTTGGAGAGCTGCCTATCATGTACACTGTCACCGGCTTGTTAAGGCACCTCAGAATTAATAATGAAAAGGAGGCTTTCATCTAATGCAAAAATGCCAAAACTTACAAATAAGATGCTGTCTTCTGTACCCAAACTATTTAAATGATGAAAATTACGTAAGAGTGAATTGTCAAAAATCTCTAGGCACCTAAATCAACTGTCTTAAATTAATAATTAAAAAAAATAATCAGTAGAAGTTAAAACTAAAAGCCTACAAAAATCAGTCCCTGAGTTACCAGGGGTGTTTAGGCTGTAGATTTTAAGGTCAGTCCAGCCTAGGCAACCTGCAGGTTAGCACTGCTACTGCACACTGCTCACAGCAAGGGTAAATAACCCTTGACATGAGCCTGTGCCCCAGAGCAGGAACCTGCCCCTTCCAGCTTTGGTGTCTGCACCACACTGCAGCCTCCAGTGCAGACAAAACCCGCAGCAGATCAGCCTTTGTGCACATTGCCCCCAGAGAAAGGCAATCAGCGTCAGCAGCACATTAATGAATTATTTCCTTGTTTAATTTCCCGATTAGTAACTTACCATTTAAACAATAACAACAATTCCAAACAGTATTTCATGCACTTTCTATCTAAAAACATTAGTAGCTGATGCTTACCTAAATTAATGTCGCACTAATAATGGAAACTACAGTATGACCTCTAAAACACAACGCTAAAGGCTAATGAGCATTTCTACTTGAATACATGGAAGGGATGAGGATGTGGTTGGATGCACTACAAACATCTACACACACTCTGTGGGAAAAAAAGTTTAAAAAAAGAAAATAAAACGAGGATTCACAGAAAGCACAGAGTTATCACCTTGAATCATACTGGGGGAGTGGAGAGGAATAGCTGCAAAATAATTTAGAAAGCAAATGGGAAAATTAATGTAAGATAATTAGAGGCAAGCAACAGAAAATATCAATAATAAGTGCAAAGAAAAAGTAACAATCAGAAAAATAACAAAAGCAACATGGCTGAAGGCCAGCTTTAGAAATTATTTGGCTTTTGCTTCCCATATCATGACATATGCCATATAAAATATGCTACACGTGGAAAATAATCTCAAAGGGACGGTTCATTTTACTAGTCAGCATAACTCCATAATTTCTCTGGAAAATGTAGAAGCACAGGGAGAAGAGCATTTACAGTTTACTTAGTCAGCAGAAAATTTATTGCAACACAAGTTCTTCACCGAATTCCCAAAACATGCTCCTCTGTGCCATGGAAAACCAGCTGCTGCACTTTTCTAAAGCAGTTTATCTTCCAAAGCATAGTGTATAAACGTATGTATGGCAGGATGCTTGAAAGGAGCATCAGTCCATGCCACTCGTTGCGCTGCTGCCAAAAATGACTTCCGTGTGTACAGCAGGTGGGAGTAAACTACAGTAAATACAATTTAAAATACACTAAATTATAATGAATCTGATTTATTCCACCTTGCAAGACTGGATCCAGTGTTTCTGAGTTTCTCAATATTGGAAGGCAGTGGGCACACTCATTTCTTTCTTTCAGCTAAGGAAACAAAGGAGTTAAAAAAGGCAACACGAAGAGAGCACACCCACATTTTACTTTGGGGAGCTGCAGGAGTAAGCTCACATCTGACAGCTGAAGGTCATTTTGGCGAGGGTCTCTACCCTTCCAGAGGCCTCACGATTCATGATGTATTTCAATGTACTGCTTACAATGGACCCTGTTCAAAATATATGCTGGCAAAACAACTCATCTGAACTCAAGAAGAAAAACATGAAACATTATCTTGGCTTAAAAAAGGGAAAAACCAGAAGAATTGAAATCACTGCCAACAATTTCTTCTTTCTTCTCCTTTTGCTGATACATTGCTGGATCTCCACGCCCTGCTTCCAGAACTCCCCTTCTGCCTGGGTTAAGAAATGAGAACAACCATTGATGCTCTCTTCTGACAGCGGGCAAACGGGGAAAAGAGTGACCCGAGGCAGCAGTGGAGCTCCTGGCACGGCACATCGGGGAGCCCCGTGAGGGTGGAGATGGCAAAGTGCAGAGGGGTCAGAGCCTGGCCACAGGGCCACCACACCATGAGGGCTGACAGCCCCTGTCCTCGGCCACAGAGAGAACTGGGGACAAAGACAGGAATGAAGCACCCCGAACAAGCACAAAAGGATTTGCTTTTCAGGGAAAGACTGGCAGAAGAGATGCGAAAAGTCATGATCCTCTACATCAGAGGTACTGGAAGATTAGAAGGGAACATCTGTTGATTGCATCTAGGTGAAGATAACTGGGAAAATCAAACAGGATCATATTATAATATGGAGCCACAACTGAAAAGCAAATAAATGAGTGAGGTTTGGGGTTTTTTTCCTAACAAATGAACTGAGTCCTCAGAGGATCACTTCTGATGGACTTTCTACGTCAAATAAGAAATCTAATGGGTCAGAAAAGCCCTGCACGTTTGGAGAATGTTTTGGTTTATGCCCATTTGGAGAGCTACACCTGTTTGAAGCATCCCTGCCACGCAGCCCCAGAGTTTGCTCCCCTCTGGGCAGCAGCTTAGACCACCTCTGCATTAGAGAGGGCTCACGCACCAAGGGAGCAGACCTTACATGAAAGCTCTCATGTGCACAGAATATATGTTTAGAGGGCTGGAACCACTGGTGAACATGCTGAAGACCTAAGGGCAGGCAAGTGTCGTCCCAGAGGACTGGCAGGATGAAAACATCAGACCTATCTTCTATCAGGATGAAAAGCAACCAGAAAATCTTAGACCAATCAGTCTAACCCAAATTACCAGGAAATATTCAGGAATAAATTATTTAATCATCATTCTACAAGGGCCTAAAGGATCAAGGTAATTGATCAAGATATTACACCTTGCCTACCACCAGTCCTCAAAATAAAAACAAACCAAAAATGTAAGTGGCAAGAGCAATTCATGCCAAATGAATTTGAATTCCTTCTTTGATGTGTGGAAGTACTGCCTTGGTACCTCAGCAAGCAATGGAGGTACAGTATAGATAAGGTAAGTGCAGGATCACCTGAGAAGTTACCTCAAAAGAGATATCATCAGAGATTTCCTGAAAGGAAAGTTTGAAAGGCAAAGGGAACTTGTCCTGGCACAGGTACTAGGCTAATGTCTTCATGATTTCAACACAGAAAAAAAGGTCTGAAAAGTCTTTGGAAAACAGGATCAGAATTCAAAGCTCTCTTGCTAAAAAATGGAAAAAGGGGCTGGAACCAACAAACTGAAATATCATAGAGACAAATGCAAACAGAGGGGAGAAACCAAACACTCACACACAACACCAGTAAAAATTAACCAAACTTCGGGATTTCAGAAGAGAGCCAAGAAATTCTAGCAGATCACAAACATCCACCAACAGGAACTGAAACTACCAAAAGGATAACTCTCATTGTGGGACTGTGTCAGACCAAAGAGGTGGTGATCCTGGCTTACAAACAAGCTCTCATCAAACAGGGGAGAGCTGGGGCAGAGCAGCACGAATGTGCTGAAATGGGGAAAGCACCACCTAGGAGGGGCTGGGGCGTTTTAGTCTAAAAGACAGGATTATGTGCCTTCTGACATAGAAAACAGTTGTTAAGAGACCAGGAAGATACTGTTCTCCACAATCACTATGGATATGACAAGAAATAGGCTTAGTCTGCAGCAACGAAATGTCAAGTTGTCTCTCAGGGGAAGAAACACTGTAACAAAAGATAGCGGACTCCTGAAGCTGGGGGCCTATGGAATCTCTTCGTTTTAGTGATTATTAGGACATGAAATGTATTTCAGGAATTCCTCGACAACATTTTATCCTGGTAGAGCAGGCTACCAGCTCTCCGAGGTGCTTTCCCAATGCACCATTCCATGATAACCAATAGTCTTTACATACTGCAATTCTTGACATCTTAATGCTAGCGCTGACCATGTGCAGTGTTTTATGAGCTTGGGACCTAAAAATCCACTGTTGTATAGATCTGTTCAGCACATGCAGGTGCTTATGAGTACTGTGGGACTGTAGCTTTAGATTTGTGGGACTTGCTGTACTGGAAATGAAATATTTTGTTTGGTATGTGCCCCACTCATTTTTATGATAAGTATGTAATTAGTCACAAAATGGGGAAGCAAATTAAAACGGATATGAGATTTTATGTCCTGATCCTGAAAACTAAGCAACAAATATTTACACTAGACAATCTAATAATATGCAAAGATTACTTACACATTCATTTGCAAATTTTTACAATATGCATTCAGACATCACTACTACTGCATTTAAATCAAGTCTGTGTGGCACTGTCAAGAAGCACCTAAATTACAGTGATGACTCATAAGTAAACAAATAGCACCACTAAAATCAAACTACAGATACTGGAGACTAGGCAGGAGCTTGAAGGTATAAATAAAATAAGAGATCAAATTAAAGCCCCCCACTTGTTCCTCTATGAAAGAACAGAAAGCACAACATTCTATCTCTGATTACATATTCCAAATAATTTAATACAACGCAAACAAAATCATCTCATGATGCTTAAAGCAAAGCATAAGCAACAAAAAAAGCAAAACAGGACTCTTAAAGAGAAGCCTGTGGGATTAGAGTGTTTTGGCATTCAGAAAATTAAGCACAGAAGCAAGTTCTTGGTTTGATATGCAAGAATTTAGACTGACTCCTGTTATTAAGCACCCTCCTTGAAGTCAGTGTGAATTTTGCCACTGGCTTCAAGCGGAGCAGGAACAGACATGTTATCAGCCATTACAGCAGGCTGTATTCTGCAGCTAACAATACAGTTCCACATCTAAAGATAAAGGAAAACTGTTAAGTGACCTACCCAGAATGGATGGGACTTGAAACAAGGTTAACATTGTCCAAGGTGTCTGCAGCCCAGCTATAGTGCCTGAGAGAATCAGAATCAAACTCCCTTTGAAACGTCAGGTGCTTCAAAACAAAACAAAACAGAAAAATTGAAATTTAAAATTAACATTAGAAACACTTGTCTTAAATACAAGCTTGTTAATATAATTATATTAAATTTAGATCTGGTCCTTTCCATTTAACAGTGCTGATATCTCCAGGGTTAAATTACTAAAAATCCTGTAACAGAAACATGAAATACACATACAAACTCTTGTCTCTTCCAACATTCTTTTTGCCCACTTTTGGCACTTCCTTCAGCTTCAAGTATGTCTGTCCCCAGTCTTTACTTACTTTCACATGCCAGGTTAAAAAGACTGGGAAAAAAATTACCATTTGTAGTGCAGTCATATACCACACAGACAGGCAGTGTAATACTCCCCCTCAGAAGATGCCATTGGATAGATCCTTATTCAAGCAGAACCTGTGAATAACTTCCCTGGGAGTTTCACTGAGGCTGTGAAGGCAGGAGGGGCTTGGTTTGTCTTTCTACACAACCAGCATGGGCACTGTTTTGTGGCGTGCCACTGTCCCTACTCACCGGGACAGAAATAGCTTTAACCCTGTGAGGCTATAATTAACTCCCCTTTGGACAGACACTGAGGTGTGATTTGTTTCCCCTGCTGCCCACGCACACGGACGGACATTCCTGCATCCTGTGCCCCACAACATCCCTCACGCTATAAATCCTCTCACTGGGCAGCAAAGCCATTCCAGCAAAATACTCTTTTTTCCTTTGTTTCTCTTCTCTTAGGAAATTAAACCAACTAAACTCCAAATACTGTTTTCCCCTATTTCCAGGGTGATATGAAAGCTTCCCCCCAATTTAAGAAGCACCACCATAAGTTACATCAACAAAAGTAAGTCAAGAAGCAACACACACAATCTTCACCCAAGATGGTGTTAAAGATGTCAGTGTTTCCTGTAAGTAGGTTGTTTGCTGCTTAGAGGCAAATGCAGCTAGAGACAGCAGCCTGTTTGGACTAAAACCTCATGGGCTGTTTTCAGATCAAATTCAGTGGGTTCAAGTCAAACCAGAGCCAAGCACATGCTTCTACACGGGGAAACCTTATTTCCACCTGGGTTTTCTTATATGCTGACACATACTAGTAGTGCAGATTAATTATTTTGAATAAAAATATCAGCATTAGAAGTAAATCTGGCAAATTCAGTCATGAACACACAAAAATACTTCTCTTGAGAAGCTTCCACAAGATAAGCAGGCAGATAGTTGCTGTGTTGCTGGCCAGAATGTGCAACACTCCCATCACTCTGGGGTTTCCAAAAAACTGCACTCTCTAGGCATTTCTTTTATTAGAAATGAGGATCCCAGGTTGCCTTACAAAAACTATTGACACTGTAATTTACTGCCCATCGACAGAAATCCCTGCAGAGTGCAGCTTTGCTCTGTCACCCGTCCAACCTCCTGGCTCCACGCCTCCTCCTTTCCCTACCTCAACACTTCTATTAAGGATCTTTTGTTAAACTTTGTGCTGTAACAGATGTGCTTGAGGCCTGATGGTTCAACAACAGACAACAACAACGAAGGGCAAACTTGCATGTGTTAAACAGCAAAATACACCATCAGACATAAAAGATAAAATGAATGCTGTCAAAACAATTACAATTAAGCAACCTCAGTGGGCTTAATTAGCACCCTTTGAAAAATGTATTGTAATTTAGTTTAACGAAGACAGCTTTTTTACTCTTTCCAGTAAGATACTATGGATTCTCCATCATTTCCTGGAGAGCCCGTGGTTTATGCAGGAAGGCCATCACTGTGGGTTTCTGCTATTACACGGGATTTATAAGAGCTCATTATAATAACTGAGCACGTTATTACTTTTGATACCAAACACTGTAAGATTAAGACAGGTTGTTTCAGGCATTGTAGAAATTCAGATAAACAAAAATAAATCTGTTACTTCGCTCAGTGGTAAACTTAACCATCAAAAATAGGCCAAAGCAAAGAAAACATAAGAAATGGGCCAAAGGGAACAACACAATTTGGTGTTTGTCCTCGAAAGGCCTGCTAAGCTGTAACGGCGTCACCGCACCGAGGCCCAGGCATGCACCAGGACACACACCAACAAATAAATGTGGGGTCAGGTTTCCTGTAACAGAGGAAAAATGCTTATGCTCCCTTAGCAGTGGGATACAGAAAACTAAACATAGGACCATATGAATTCCAAGGAAATACCATCACTCCAAAATAACCTGTGCTAGACAGAGGTGCCACGGCGCTCATGGATCTGCTGTAGGTTTGCCTACACACGTAGGTGGGGTTCCTCAGCCCAGTTCCTGGTCCTGAGACATGGTCTGTAAGCCAGGTGACTGGTTTTTTTAAAAGCATTCCTCTCTGACCAAGTGCACTCAAACAGATCTTTTGGACATATTTAGAGCAAGCAAAAGCCCAAAGCCTGCAGCCAATAATTTTGGCACAGAAGCACAGTAGGAAAAGCTGATAGCTGGACACACTCATCTTACACACAGCACACATCTGTGGATCTCATTTTTCCAGGCTGTTGAGGTGCTGGATTTTCCATGCAGGCAGGAAAAAAAAAATCTTCCTGTGTAAGTTGCAATATAAGCAGTCCAGAGGATAGTACACTGTCAGTGACATTAAATCACAGGATCCAGTCTGGGTTTGGTCAGGTCCCAGTGTTCCCTCCCTGGATGGAGGGAGATTAAAAATGCATTGCTAAAGGGTGTGGCAGCCTGAGATGCAAATGTGTGTATAAAAATACTGAGGGTTCTGCTGGCAAGGATCCTGCTGGTTGCGTAACTGAATATCCAGGCCGTGTAATATCAGAGTTCAGCAAACAGAAGAATTTATGCTTCCTCCCAGATGAATTTATCCAGACTGAAGTGATTCAGCAAGCTGCTATTTAATGGACAGCCCAAGTCATCCTGCTTTTGGCTGATTAAATTCAGAGGTTGATGTAAATTATTCTGTGGAGAAGTCATTTGGATTTAGTCTGAGTTGCTGCATCCAAGGTAACAAGCCAGGACACAGAAATTTTTACTTTGTTCCAGCCAGGTTATGAGGTACAGTGTGGCCTGGATTCAGAATTCCCTGTGAACAGGGTCAGCAATAAACCACTAAAGGCAAACGATGGAGAATATCAGGACTTCTAAGGGATTATTAGAAACTCTTCTCTAACACTCTGTGTGTTATGCTGGCAGTGAGGTTCGCCAAAGAATGGTTTCAAATCCTCCTCATTTGACTCTTTCCAGACTCCCAAGTCTACCTGGGATCCTGGGGAGAGGTGGCCATGGGATCTTCTATCTTAACCCGACCAAGAGGTTGGCAAATGCTCCTTACTCTTTTATATACTGATGTTTGTGATAAAATTAATTCCCGATAACTGACTTTGCTGTTGCCATGAACTCCAGACAGGTCTGAGCTGTACAAAAGGAGAGGAAATGGCATATACAGACAGGCAATGGATCGCTCTGTTTCAAAGTAGTGTGATTCCCAAAACAGCCTTCACTCCGCTCAGTTCCCAGATGGACTTTTAGAATACTGGTTTCAACCCACAGTGATCTTTGTTCCTGTGAATTCCAGTGGTGGAACACAAGTTAGTGCTTTTTTTTCCCTCAGCTTTCTACTGCCATAGCAGAGGTTATTTAGGAGCCCCTTAATGTATAGAGAGATGAGAAAGAGGGGCAGGGATATTCTCCATCTCCAAAATTCAGTTCTCCTGCTTCAGCCAAAAGCTAGGGCTGGGCAGAAAACCACAAGAATTCCAGAGGATGGATATATTTTTGTCAGGACATGGAGGTTTGCAGAAGCCATGGCAGAAAGTTTTAGCTGGTCTCCGTTTCTCATGAAGATAGTTTGTTACTCTCACGTTTGTTTTGCACAGAAACATGGCTTTACTAACCTCTCAAGACAGGACTGACATTTTTTCCCACTACCACATTCTTTGAGAGCTGTTAAGCACAGAGCTGGTTTTAAGTCTTGTTATGTGGTAAGATGCACCCTAGCTGCTAAATCCATGCCATCCACTTTAATGGGAATCACAAAAATAGCCAGAATCATAAAACAATGCAATATATTCTCAGACTAAGGAGTCTTCCTCTCCTCTGAAATTCCTATCATATCAACAACACTTAAAGAAGGCACTTATCAAGAAACACTTATTAGGAGGCATCAAAGCAGCTTTGGGTTCTCAGCCCTGACACAGAATTTCTTGTCCCCAGGGCCAGCAGTTGCAGATTTTGTTTTATGACTTCAAACCAAACAAAACCACAAAATCACTGCTACGCAAGCTTTGGAAACTCCCCCTAGATGGCTGTTGCAAATTATGGTTACTGGAGGTTTACAGCATTTAACTTAAAAGTAACAATCTAACAATAAACATTCTGTTGCTAAAGTCAGAATCCAATTTCTGCCATTCTCATAATGCTACCAAAACTGTGTGTAAAAGCTGTAGTAAAACTGGATAGCTTATACCCCACTAGAATTTACAGACTAATACAATCAAGGTTTAAAATGTCCAAGTCCTGCTCTGTGGACCCTCTTCTTCCCCAGGAAAATATCCTCTGAGATCAATAACCCCAAGTGCAGGAATGGTCTGTGAAAACAGCAGCAGAAAATCTGTGTTTTATTCCAATCCACTTTATGCTCTTCCAGGACATAAACAACAGTTCCACTCCACAGTCCTTTCCGAGTAAGGATTTTTATGAGAATTTTTATTCAGCTTCCTAGCAGATCTTTGACTTCTGTGTACCAAGAAACTCTTGAGTAGTTCAGTTAGATTTGGAAATCTGAAGCAAGTCTACCAAGGAAAATGCTGAGGAACTCACAAACAAAGCACACAGTACTCCATTATCCCCAGCTTTTGGAAAGACTTTCCCACGCTATAATCAGGTCAAAAGATGCTGCTTTTGTTGTATTAGTCATTGCACAAGTGTTTGGAAGATACATAAACTGAAGAGTCTATAATAGCTTAATCTTTACAAGGCCAAATTCTTCCCAAGAGTGGAAAAACAAGGACAGCAGTTGGAGTCCCCTCCATGTGGACAGAACAGGCCAAAGTAATTCCCAGTCTATGCAGTACAAAGGTTGCTTAGTGTGGAACTCGTTGCTCCCAGCTTATCAAAGCACTCTAAAGATACATGAGGTGTGCAGGAGCACCCACTGACCTCAGCCAGTAACCAACGCCACGCTCAGAAACATCATTGGTCCCTTAAAGACTCTTTTGGTTTGGGACCCCACCACCTGTCCCTTGCAGGATCAAACCCACCAAGTAGTAACCCCACCATCTCTTGTTCACAGCTCCTTTCTTGCCCCTTTCACTATGGCTAAGAGAGCAGCCATAGGCTCTGGCAGCACAGCCGAGGGAGGGCTCCACACTGCAATCCCCTGCAAATACGAAGCACAGCTACCTGGTGGCAGAGCCACAGCACATACCTGATCCTTTGCTGGGACCAGCAGCTCTTCAATCATCATGCTGTCTCGGGCATAGGAACTCCTGTTCAGCGTGTAGGACCTATCCGAACTGAAGGAGCGGAGGCTGTTGTATTTACCATTTATCATAGAAAGCGCGGGTGACAATGAGATGAACAGAAAATAAAAATAATAAAATTAATACATGCAACTTCCAGGGATAGCATAAGATGGCAAAACATACATAGTCTGTGAAATAAATACAAGGAAGAAAATGGAATAAAAAGTATTTGACTATAGTTAAATATTCCCTTCCCTACAATATGCATAAGCAGAATCTCAACAGATGCTTACTGCTTTGGCAGTAATGTTGTGGTTTTAGAATAAATCTAGAAAAGTGTATTCAAGTATTTAGATGAACTTTGATAAATATCTCCATGCCCTAATCTGGAAGGCGACCCACGAGGGCAGGTCCTAGGGGAGCTGTGGGTAGGTCACAGTGCCTGCTCACACAGCTCAGGCTGCTGAAGCAGGTTTAACTAAGAGCAAGTTTTACGTGATGTCATTCTCTTTGTGGCTGAACCACTTCTGGCATTGTTATAAACACCGTAGTTATCCCTACAGTTAGAAAGGAAAGGATAGTAAGTTTGAAATGAAAGGAGAAATAAATTTGCTTATTGACAACCAAGCAGAGATGCCGATGTTTCGGGAATTATTTTTTGCACGTTAAACTATTTAGAAACAACTATGATCACTCCTAACGTGTTGCAATTAAACCAACGTAGGAGTGTTTTACATTTAACCCTGGAAGGTACATTATGGTATGTGCTAAAAACATGCTGCAGGCCTAGACATGCTTGCTACGTGACAAAAAATAAAGTAGTAAAAAAGGTGAATTAATACAAAGCAACATCCACCAACATAGTACACTTTTGAACTAGCAACAGTTTTCACACTCAAAACTCTACAACATGTTTCATGCATTTAGTAGTTGCTAATTGAATTTCTCTAATCCCTTAGTGCACGTTCCTTCTTGTGCTGGAAGCAGAACTGGGATCTTAATTACACACTGTAGGCATATGTTAAGCAGACTTTTACATGATAAAGGGCATAAGGAATTTAAGTTACATTTGTTATAACAGAGGGATATTCTCCAGGGCTGAACCCACCCCCCGCTCCCCAAAATTAAAGCACGTCACTTTCCAATGCTGAATAAAATGAAGATAAGCAATGGCAGCAGCAGAAAGATGAGAGAGATGTAACACGATGCCATGCCTTCTTACCTGACTTTTGGACTAAAGCAATTTACAGTGGAAAAGAAACAGGAGAAATAGAAAGCAAAGAATCAGACAGGAAAAGCAAGATGTTATGGCTGGATGGCTTGTATATTTAATGTGTTCATTTCTTAATGTTACACTCAGAATCAGCAGCAAGATACATCCACAGAATACTTTTTTTGCTAAACAAAATACTTCACAGGAAAAACCACTGTATTTGTCTCCTCTGAGCATAACATGGGCAATGCGAAAAATGAGCTACGCAGCAACAAATAGTAATGGCACTGCTGAAACCAGAAGCATGGGAATATTAGATTTCTCTCAAAGAAAAGATAACATGGGGTTGAAGCCTCACATCTCCCTAACCGATCGTGACTGAGGAATTCTGCTCTCCCACCTGCACAGGGAGCACTCTGTGCAAGAAGAGAGCTGCAAGGAGTGAGAGGTGTCAGGTAAATCAGTGCTGGGCTCTGCACACAGAGCACGTTCCCTCTGCACCATCTCTGCCCTGCTCCAGAACTGACCACAGCGACAGGGCTGTGTGATCACCCTGCTCACACCACGTTTGAAAGCAGCATGTCTGAATTTGTTAATTCAGTTTACAATGACACGAGATTCTCCCTTCAGATCTAATTTGCTTGTTTTCTGGCTAATGGACTACTTAAAAGCATTCTGGCATGTCTCACGAATGCGTTATCTCATAAATACTTATTAACTTCCCTAAAAATTGTAAATCAAGCACAACATGGCTGGGGACTACTAAAGAGCAAATTTCCACTGCATGCTTGCATTTCTAATGCGGCCATAACAAACAAGACTGAAGGGTAGACATCTAAGCTTTACCTTATGGGAGTTGCCATTTGCTGTTAGACAACGAATTCACTTTTTAAAACAGATCTTTAAACTACAGCATAGGAAAAAGCCCTCAGGGCTCCAGCTTATGAGGTTTAATTATTAGCTTCAGTACAATTCAACTGTCAGTAACTACACTGCAAATCCACAACTATGGAAGTAATCTCTGCTCACACAGCTTTAACTGTTTTGAGCAACACACACTGAAGGCTTTAGCAACATCCAAAAACGAAATCTAAAATTTTGATCTAGAAATACCTGCGTTGAAATTAACATTAGTCAGACACCATATTAATTTTACAACGTTTTATCAGTTTCACAGAAACTTTGGCCTGTTTTTTGTAACATGTAATCCGTTGCCTGTCAAATTAAATCCTGCAACAAATTTAGGGGAAACCTGCCTTTCTTTTTTTTTCCTGGGGGGAGGAGCATTTTTTTTAATGTTGTCTTTCTCAGTTGGATTACTCACTAGCACCTTTAAAGAAATAAAAGCACCAAAACAGCAAAATGACCGTCATTCAGTTTTTCTGGCATTTACATTCTTCAGCAAAAGACACCCATTAAGGAACCCACTACTTTGAGTACCAGTCTGACCAGCAGTAGTCAAAAGAAATCTGGCTTTGCTGGCTGCTCTGGATCAGTTTCTAGACCAGCTGCAGACCGCTAGCAAAGAGGTACCTTGGAGATATTCAGAGCACAAACAGAGACCAGAAAAAGTGAATAGTTAAGTTTTCTGTATCATTGCCATAAGAAGCCAACATGAATAAAGAATACGAAATAAAACTGCAATGAACATATGCTTCAAAGGAAGTACACCCCCTCTACTTCACTTCAAAACAGACTCCAGTGCCGTGTGGAAGAGCGCGCTTGGTTTGTAAGAACTTGTACCTGTGGTGACGCACGAACATGAGAAACAGCAAACACAATACCTGGCGGAGCGGGCTCCCAGGCTGAAGCCCATGTATCCTTCAGCAGGCAGAGAATCATCTCCCAGCTCTTTCAGATCCTGGGGTCCGAGGTATTTGTCTGTATCGCCTGTCATTGCATCCTCACCTGCCAGTACAAAAGCCAGGCTGGAATCAGAGCTACACGTATGGCAGATGTTTGTGTGCTTAGTAAGTCATAACGCCCTTCTCTGCTCGCCAATAAGGAATCAATCCAGTCACCCCCACTTTCCCTAAGGCTCTTTCCACGCTGTATGTTAATTATCCACCCTCTGAATGTGCCTGAGAAGATAATTTTATTGGGGGGCAAACGAAAGAAGCAAAACTCCACCTTGACGTAAACCCAATAAAGTTATACGAGGGATGACTTTTGCCCAGTCGTTTCAGCAAGCTAAAGAGTTCTTCTGTACTTTGCATCATTGCACTCACTTTTGCTTTCCTTAAGGAAAAAAAGCCCGAGCTGACAAAGTTGGATCATTCCGTGCGAGGAAAAAAAAACAAACCCAAAACAACAAACCAACCAACAAAACCAAACCGAGCCCTGGCTGTGAGAGACAGCCTGTTTGCCCACCAGTCCTGAAAAGTGCAGCACGCTTGAATGGAGGCTGAGGGAAGGAAGAGGCCCGCCTTCCACCTTGGGTGTCTCTCACTACCTTTTGGAAGTTTGAGTGTAAGCCGGGATTTTTTTTCTCAATTTTTTTTTCTTTTTTTTTTAATGAACGCTCCCCACTCCAGGTTGATTTCCGAAGGTGAGCGCTTCCCGAAGCCCGTTCTCCCTCCCCGCGGCAGCCGGGGCCGAGGGCGGTGCAGCCCCATCCCCGCGGCTCGAACAAAGCCGGGCCCGCCGAGCCCCCGCAGCGGGCGGGACCCCGGGCACCGCCGGGACACGTGGCCCGGCCATCCGCACACAAGGAGAGCCTTAGCTCTTTCATCAAAAAACACCCCAAGAGGAAGGAAAGTTAAATGCTGGGAGAAGCGTGCAGGCGCCACAAAGGGTTAACGGAGCAGCTGCCCGGCGGGGAGCATTTGCATGCCATTACATCATGCAAACCTACATTCCTGCATTGACAGAGCAAGTCCAAAATATGCCTTTTGCGGTTGTTGGATTCCCTCCCCCCCCTCCACCCCGTTCCCTCAACAGCGCAGAGCAGAGAGCGCTCCCCGTAAGCTCATGGCTTGCCGACATTCACTCTCCTCCTTTGTTGTGAACGCATTTTAGGTGTGTTAAGTTTAAATTGCACAACAGAGAAGTTTAACAACAGCGCGTTCCCGAAGGTCAGTGACTCCCAAGCCCAGCCTCACGTTTCCCGCTTTCATTCAGGGAGTTTAGACTAGTTTCCATTCACTAAACTCAGGAAACCACAGGCGAGCTCTGGTTTTAAAATAACAATCAAGTCTAAAAATACCCCTTCAGCTACTGCTTTGCAAACGGCAAACAAACAGACCAACTTTCTCCTCCAGCCCAGCAACAACCAGTATTTTAAGCAGCAGTTAAAAAGCTAAAATGTCCACAATACACCAGAAAGCATTCAAAAACCCGAAACAGAAACATCATACATCAAGTGAAACTTTAAAAAGTCTTACTGTTTTGGAAAGCCATTTTCACCAGCCTGGTCTATAAGATTTTTTTCCCTGGTGTTTCCAAGAATTCCTATTAGTCCTATTAGTCCTTAAGCAGTGATTTAGACTTAATCTCCAAACCAGCACAAGCAAACTAATCCCTGTGGGTCATATTCGCTTTCCACACAACAACTGACATCTTCTTAACATCTTGATCTCTTCGTATGTATTTTAGTACATGTGCATCTTTGTCCTCTCAACTCAGATTGAAGTTCTTTGCAAATATGAAACAAAACGAAAAATAGTTAAGTTTAAAAAAAAATAAAAATCCCCTTTTAATCAGTCTGCAGACATCCCTTTAAAGCTTCTGCTGATTGGATTACAGCCTCCCTTGGCAAGCCTCTTGAATGGTGACATAAATGCAGGCACTCCAGTTATTTGTATGTAAATAGGGGTGCTGCGAGGGTGTAGTTTTTCTGTAACTCGATGCCGGGGCTGCGCGGGGAGCGCGGGGCTGCGGGAAGGCGCTGCCTCCGCCCGCCCTCCCCGCCCGGGGCCGGCGCCTCCCCCGCGCCCACCCTCGGCCGCTCCGCTGTCCCGGGGGCTGGGGGAGCCCATCCTCCCTCCCCGCCCTCCTGCGGGGGGCTGGTGTCCGGGGAGAAAACCGCACCGAAGCCTGGGAGGTGAGGAAGCGGCCCGGGGAGGGCGAGAGACCCAGGCAACTTTCAGCAACTACGAACCGGGCCACTAAGTTTGGAAAGTTCTGCCCTTACAATACCTGAAGACAAGCTCTAGCCACTCTAAGGAGGAAAGGAGGCATTTTCTTTAAGAGCATCGTTTGTCAAAGGCAAGGAGAACGACAAAAAAAAAATTTTCGTCGAGCTGTAACATACATTAGATGTTACCCTGCTCTGCAGCTAATCCAGCCAGGGCAGGATTACTCTGATGAAATGCTCTCATCAAAGGAAAAGCTGCATCTAGGAGTGGTAATTTCAAAGAATTCCAGACACTGTTTTGTGATCGTGGGAGGCTGGAGCAAAAGGGGTGCTGCACGTTTCAGCAATCCCACTCTGTTTAATTAGGTGCTGCAGCCTAATCCTCTGCGCTTCAGGTAACAGAGAGCAGTGTTCGCTCACAGCACACGGAATTCCTGCCGAGAGGAAGAGTGAAGACAAGACTCATCTCTGAACACGATCAATAGAGAAAGCCCCAAAAATTAGGCACCGATGAAAAAACACCGAAGGATACTGCACTGCTTTGCTGCCTCTGCCATCCTTCCCTTCATAATATGCTCCATGTCGAAGAAAGGTGATGTCCCCGCTAACAGAGGGTAAACACAGCTTTCACAAGCAGAGGAAACAGCTCAAAGTCCAGAGAAAAACAGCGGCAGTAGGTCAAAGCAAGGGCCCATCAGTTCTAGTGCACCCCGTCTCTGACAGCAGCCACACTTCACAGGACAGTATGGGAACACGGACCAGCAGAAGTCCTCCAGGACATTTTTCTAGCTGGCACTGATTTGAGCACCTATTTTCTAAACCTGAAAGAGGTTTGTACAGCCATAAACTATACAAACAGGGGTTTTGGTTTTTTTCCTTTTTAAAGTCTTCCAGTTACACTTTGAAATGTAAATGTTTTACGCTGTGGAGGACGTGTGCAAGGAGTCATAAAAGTCAACTACCTGTTGCAGGAGAAGCAGCCCTTTTAAGCTGGATCTGCCTCTTGCTGGTTTCACTGACGCCCCCTATTTTTAAACTCATGGAGAGGCAGCAAGCGTTGCTGCCCACCTTGCCACCCATTATTTTATATGTTCTAGCCTATCCCTCATGCAGTTTGTTTGGTTTTAATTTCTGGGATAGAAGGTTCCACTGTTTTTACTTCTTTCTCCCCAGGAAGTTTTTCCGTACCTCTTATCATCTTTCTTATCCCAAGTTTTCCCCATTTTCCTGGTCCCACAGCATGTCTCCTACAGCTGGGAATTGCAGGAGCACAGGGTAGGTGTTCTTTGTAAAGGCCAGTGAGAAATACAGGCTCTCTGGCAGCAGGAGAGAAGACATCATGCGGCTTGGGAAAAGTCCCAGAAAAAAATTTAATCATAGGCTGGGATCCAGATGAGCATTTGTCATTTGGCTTTGCCAAAGATACCTGAGGATTTTGCCACTCCTTCATCACAGCCTGTCCAGAGCTGTCTTGATGGCAGAAGAGGTAGAGCCACAGGGAAAAGCAGGATGCTTCAAGTTGTAGCCAAGGTTTTAGTCTCACAAAAGTATGGAGAAAAGCCAATACCAAACCACTGAAACTTTCACGAACCTGTGAAATTCTATGGAGCCAAAGAAACTCTGAAAACTGAGCTTAAAAATCTAATAAATCAACCCCTCCCAAAATGATCGATACTGGATTTTCATGCATGGTGATGTCCTGACCTGTCTTAAAAGCACTTATACTGCTGTCTCTTAGCACCTACTCAGGGATCAGGCAGTGTGCATTCTGTTAGGACACCTGTCTAACCTTCCAGGGATTGATTTCCTATTGAGGCAGGAATCTCCATTAAATGGGTTTAAAACAGTGTCCTGGTTTACACCCAAAAGTTTGTTATCTAGTGAAGGCCAATAAAAAAAAAATTAAAAGCTCAAGAAGAACTGATTTTTGACAATGACTGTCCGAACTCTCCACACCTAATCGGGTTTATGGATTGGATTCTTTTCACCCTTCACTGCTCACAGTCTCTCTCCTCTTTGCATCAGCTTCCATTGCTTGCTGTCCCTTCACCTCTGGGACAGCAGCGGCAGCTTCAGGGAGGGCTGTTGTGACAGAGCTCATGGCAGGGCTGTGGCAGTCGCAGCACGGCTCCCGCTTCACCAGATTAAAGCTCCTGCAGCCGCCCAGAGGGATGCTGAGAGGATGAGCATGCGCTGCAGAGGAGGGGATTCCTTCCAGGCCTCCTGCAGACAACTGGAGTTGTGCTTTACCACGGCTGAGCCCTGGCTCCCCACCAGCCCCATGGCACAGGGCTGGGACTCCCAGCTGCACGGGGAGCCAGCCAACAGCTGGAGATAGCGAGAGGAAAGACCCCGTTCTCCCAGTCTCGGGTTTCACATTTATAAGATTTGCAATATCTTTAAAAATAAAAGCACAGCACACGTTTGGTTGCATCAGAATTGCTCTATATTCTTGTACAAACTCTCTGCTATATATGAAGGTGAGCCTTCATTTTTTCCCCCCCACAAAATCGTGTTCGTCTTCTAAAAAAACACCATTTCTTTTTTTGTGGTGTAGCAGTTTCCCAGCACTTAACCTCACTTGGGCAGATTTGCCAGAGTAGTCTAGGAAAAAGAATAAAAAACCTCTCCTCTCAACCAGTTTGACTCCAAACCAAACTGTCCTCAGCAGGGAAGAGAAATTACACAATTCCCATGTAAATACTTATTTAGTGGGCACAGCAAGACACAAAACACAAGGAAATGGTTTCCTGACATTTGTCTCCGAGCTCTGAGTCTCTGCTTTCCAAGTCTTCAGTTTCTCTTGTGAGAGAAACCTTGAGGGTTGTGGCTCATTGAGAAGCCATTCAACAAGTCTGTCTCACTGAAGAGTTCTGGCTGATGACATGAACGCCAGCCAAGCAAGGGAGAGCTTGGATTTGTTTGCTAAATTTGTGCCTTTCTCCCACTTGGAAATCAGCTCCCTGGCTCTGAGATTTGTCAGAGTGCCTTACCATCTTGAACATATTTGTTTCGACTGCTGTAAGTGGATGCACTGTATATAAATACCCCACTAACACCGAGGAGTTGCGGGGATGGGCGTCACTGAGTTGTCCTTAGAGACAGGCAAGTCAGGGAAGAGAGACAGGCCAGTGGTTATGTAGCCTGTAATTCATCACAAGCCTTGCACACCGGAATGCTCAGCACAGATTAATAAAAAGCCTGTTATCTGATTTGTGAGCTCCCTTTCAGTTTGAGAAAGACCCCGTCATCACAGTATCACAGAATGGCCTGGGTTGGAAGGGACCTCAAAGATCATCTTGTTCCAACTCTGCTGCCATAGGCAGGGACACCTTCCACTAGACCAGGTTGCTCAAAGCCACATCCAGCCTGGCCTTGAACACTTTCAGGGATGCAGCATCCACAGCTTTGCTGGGAAACCTGTTCCAGTGTCTCACCATCCTCAAGGTGAAGAATTTCTTCCTAATATTGAATCTAAACCTACCCTCTTTCAGCTTAAATCCATTCCCCTTATCCTGCCACTACATGCCCTTGTAACAAGTCTCTCTCAAGCTTTCTTAAGAAGCTTTCTTATAGGTCCCATTTAGGTACTGAAAGGTGCTCTAAGGTCTCCCTGGAACCTTCTCCAGGATGAACAACCCCAATTCCCTCAGCCTGACTTCACAGGAGAGGTGCTCCAGCCCTCTGATCATCTCTGTGGCCTCTTCTGGACTTGCTCCAACAGCTCCATGTCCTTCTCACATTGGGAACCCAGAGCTGGAGGCAGCATTCCAGGTGAGGTCTCGTGAGAGCTGCCCATGGTGCTCTGGATGCAGACCAGGACATGGCTGGATATTTCTGGGCTGTGAGAGCACATTGCCAGGTCATGTTGAGCTTCTCCTTCACCAATACACAAAAGTCCTTTTCCTCAGGCCGGCTCCCAATCCATTCTCCATCCAGCCTGTATTTGTGTTTGGGATTGCCCTGATCTAGATGCAGGACCTTGCACCTGAACATCATGAGTTTCACACGGTGCCACCTCTCCAGCCTGTCCTGGTCCCTCTGGGTGGCACCCCTTCCCTCCAGCATGTCAGCCACACCACACAGCTGGGTGTCATCAGCAAACTTGCTGAGGGCTCACTGATCCCGCTGTGCACGTTGCCAAAAGAGATGGGAAATGGCACCAGTTCCAATCCCCATCCCTGAGGAACAGCACAAATCACTGGTCTCTGCTGGACACTGAGCCTTTGAACACAGCTCTGAATGCCCCATCCAGCCAATTCCTTAGCCACATTAGAGTTGTCCATCCATCAAATCTCTCTCTCCAGCTTAGACACAAGGATGCAGAGCAGGACTGTTTATATATAAACCAGTCTCTCAGCTCCCCCGGCAACACCACCGGTGCAGAATGCAGTCTGCAATACGCAAGGAGTCACTTGTATTACCTGAGTTCCTAATTGTTGGTTTGGTTTCTGTTAAACTGAGAGTTAGCGACTCGAAAAACCTTCCACAGATTTGACCTCACAAATGATCCCAAACATCAGAAGCCACAATCTACATCTTTAGTTCCAGCACCCAGGCTCCCCACAGAGGTGTTTCTCATCTGTACCTCGCTGTGCAGCGGGACACGGCAAGTTCCTGCCCTATTAACTCACACTATTATGCATCAGTGTTCCTGTCAGCTGTGAAACAATGCAGTATTTTGAGCAGGACAATGGCCTAGGAGAGCTATTTGGAAAACACGTATGTATGGTAAGAACACGATCCATTTGGATCTGCAGCGCTGGGAACACAATGACAGATGGGAAACAAACCAAAAGCCCCAACGCATGAATTAAACAAGAGCCGCACACAAAGAACTGAAATATCTTTAACACCTTGCTGCTTGAACGCTATGAAAATGAAAAGTAAATACATCAGTAGGGATGAAGAAAAAGAGACTGACTAAAGAAAAACAAGAAAATTGAACACAGCCACTTGTTTTAAAAAAAAAAAGAACTTCATCCTTTCACTTCCACTATCAGCCATTTCTTCCAAAGTGTTTGCTATTTTACCCTTTTGTCCAGCATTTCATTTTTCAGTTAAAACAATAATTATTCACTTATTCAATCGGTTAATCACTTTACAGAAGCAGCAGCAAAATGATTATTCCAGGAAAGTGAAGGTAATTTGACTAAAAAATCGTAAGAAACTCAGAAAAAAGTTAGAGGATTATCAGCAATAGCCCAAAGAATTTTTGAAAGTGTTCTTAATTGTAAAGCAGAAGTTATTGTTAGTGGGATAATAAGAAAATTATCTGAAAGGATTAATTTTCAAACAGATGAAATAAAAGGAAGAGGCTTAAGTTAAATATCAGTGCAATAAAAAAAACGCACAAATACCTTCTTCAACATCTGACAAATATTCAGCATCACTGAGTATTTCAGGGGCATTGGCTTTACGAACTGCATGATTTAAATAAACAAAACAATTAAAAAAAAGCACAGACTATCGATGTGTCAACAAAATCAATGTAAAACAATAACAAATGTGCAATGACCATATCCAACTAATAATGCGTGTTACTTCGGGGTTTTTTAAACAGACATTTGTTACAACCACAAAGAGTGAAAAAATGTTTTTTTTAATTTTTAATACCTTCATCATCAGACATATCAAGAACTTCATTCATGGTTTCAGGTACATTCATTTTGTGCTTTTCTGTAACAGTCTGTAATAGAAAAAAAGCAATTTCAGAGTGCAGGCATCGTTTTTTCTTAAAATTCTAGTTATTTTAAAAATTAAATGCAAGGTAAGATTTTTATCTGCCGTTAGAAAAGCATGACTTAAATTTTTAGCTTCTTATTCATTTTCTATTTTAAAGACACATTGAACTATACATTAAAAAGACTACAGAAACAGGCAACACTGTATTTGGGTTTTAAACTATGTTTATGCTGTCATAGCAGAAAAAGCATGAGCTGAAAGTCTAGATTATGATATCAAAAGAAGAATTAAATATACTGAAATGAACTTCATTTTAGGGGCTTTAATAAGAACTCTAAGTTAAGCAGTCATCTAAATTTTGAGCAAGGAATATGTCATCTCTAATAAAACCAAACTTTCTGAGGGAAGTATTTCTCCTTTGACATCAGAAGAATTCTGCAATTTGGGAGCAGGCTGAACCTATGTGAATTTTTCTCAGAGGTGCCTCAGCATGAATTGTGTGTTTTTCCCACAAATGAGAACAATTGTAACCACATGCAGGCTAAATGATACCCCTGCAGGGATTTGTGCATGAAAGACACTCAGAAGTGGTTGGATGACTTTCATCCCAATGTTTGTATTGATTCAGACTCAAAGACCAATATAAAAAAAAAAAAAAAAAAAAAAAAAAAAAAAACAAAAAAAATAACAAAAGTGGAAAAAAGTGTTCTGAATGCCTGAAATCTGTTCCTAGAATACCTGTACCCCACGAATGACATACACATGCACGTTTTACTTTCCAGAACAACAACCACTGGTAAAGGTTTGGGTCAGACAAGAGACTTTGCAGAGTTACCATTCAAGGAGTGCAGTGGAATTAGAAACAAAATCAATCAAAACAAACCCAAAAAAACCCCAAAGCAAAACCCACTCCCATCTTTATGGGGGTTTTATATTGTGCTTTTTTTAACCACCATTACCTCTCATGCTTCTTATGCAAATAAGCAATCACTAAAAGATTCAGGAGGGCAAAATAGCCTTTCCATTTTTATTTGTTTTAAAAGACTTCAGTTTTTCTCTGGCCTTATGAATACTCACTTGGCATTTCATGTTTCTTGGGCTACTGCCATCACTTGATATAAGCAGAAGAGCTCCTGCACGCTCAAACATTACAAAACCTATAGAAAGCCTCATGCAATTCATTTTGTGGGAATTACTTGCAAAGCTTTTTAACACATTGTTAAAACCAGCAAGATCACAGGACTTTTTTTCAGGTACCACTGGATTTTTTTTTTATTGGTGTTTCAGTATAAATCATAGTAAAATTAGCTATGTTCATCCCTGATTCCTTTAAATTTAGCTTTGGGAGTTGTTTAGCAACAAGTCTCAAAACATAAGTCTCAGCAGTCAAACTGAATTTTTAAGACCCTCAATTGCAAATCAGATTTCACGTCTAGACTTCCAAAGTCTCAAAATTACACACTGGTAAGTAGCAAATTCTGATTTTAATGGAAATTACTCCTGGGCTTCTCTTCAGAGTATGCATTTGGGGTTGTGTAGGTCTTTCAGCATCTAACATTTCCTCCAGCACAATTCACAGCCTGACCCACCATCTCTCTACTCCTCATCTACAGAAGATAAATGCTCAGCCACTTTATGCAGCACAAACACCCCCAGCCTCTTGATCCTAAAAGCCAAGAACAACCTTCTGATATTGAGAGTTTTTAGCATAAAGGCGTGGTTTTCCTGCAACTACCTAATTGTATACTAGGTAGTCATTCAAGTTTTGCTGTCCTGTATAATACTCTCCATCAAACTTTTCAGTGTGGAAAAACGTTTTGGAACCTTTCTAAAGAGAAACTTGTTCCTGAGAAAACATAGAGAAAATGTGTAACGAAAAAAAAAATCAGTAGCACTTTCTAGCATATTCCTTTATATCTTATTGATCCAAAATTTGTCTTTTGTGCGGTGGATTTTCTGTAAACTACTGAAACTACAGCCAGGAAAGTCATAGGAAGAAAAGGTGCATGCAGTAACAGAACTAAAATCTGCCTGTCATCCCAAAAGCTCATCATATTGCAACCACCTGCTTGCACAGACAGACCACACAGAGGGGTGATGACAAAACATGGAACACACACGGTAACTGTTTTCCACCCGATATGTCTAAAAACACATACGTGTGCATTTTAATCTTCTTAATCAGAAAAAGAAAAATAGTTGCTGAAAGGAAAAAGCCAATTTGGAGCCAATATTCTGAATTTATGTTCTTCAGACCCAATTCGGGCTTTATCACTATGGCAGTGCATGGAGGTGCCTCACCTTACAAAACTGTTCTCTTCAGAGAGCAACTTGGCAAAACATTAGTGAACAAAAGATCCTTCTGAGAAATACTTTGGATTCTGTGAATTTTTCTGACAGCAGGTAATATTTGACCATTGCTAGTCCCTTCAGTGTCTGCTGGCTAATGCTTCCTGAGAGGCACGACAGACAAGCTGGAGTTCACACCCACATCAAGGAATGGATATTTGGGGTTGCAGGGGCTGACTGTGGCTGCTTGCAGAATACAGCCTTTCACCATCCTGTGCAAGGGGCCAGAAAACCACACAATGAGGTGCTTTTAAGAAAATTCCAACCATTTTTTTATATTGGAATGGGTTCTCTTAGGTCAAATTCAAGCCATTAAACATCAGACTGCTGGGAAATGCTCTCAAAGGACAGCAGCAGCTTCTGTTTACACAAGCCTGTAGGAACATCTTTTCAGCTGCAAACTTGTTCCCTAAACAACAAGATGTGGGGATAAACACTGCGGGGAGAAACACTGCAGTTATGACCAGTCCTTACACTGGTCATTTTCTGCTCAGTTGGTGTTCTTTCTGTGCACATCCTCATAGTGTCCACCTACCTTATAAACAGACAGCTCATGTTTTACTTAATATCAACTTTATCCTGCTGAAAGGAAGCAGGTGACTGGAATCTCAGCAGTCACGTAACTAAACAAAGTTTAGTTATAGTTATACTCTGGCTTTGGAAAAATTCTTCCATTCCCCACCGAACTAAGCTGTACTTACAATTGTAGTCATGGTCTCTTCTGTCACCACCTTCAGTGTGTCAACAACTGAAATGTAGCCAAGTCGCTTAGCAATGGCGAGGGCAGTGTTTCCATTCTAGCAATTGAAACGTTTGTAAAAGAAGTTGAACGTTAGCAAGGAGAAGTGTAGGAACTGCTAATTAGTTACAGAAGAATGTAAAATAAAAGAAAAAAAAAGTTTACATTTTCTGATTGAAATAAATATTTGGGTGGTAGGATATCTAAGCGGGATGAAACGGGATGAAAATGAAGGGGTTTTCAGATGTTTGTTGTTCTCGTTCCGGGAGAGATGATGGTACAGAGGATGCGGGGGTGACGGGAATAGGCTTCCTCTGCTCTTTTCCCGTCCCGCCACACACTTTTCTCAGCCCGGCACTTACCACAGTGAGCTCGTTGGGCGCGGCGCCGTGCTGGAGCAGGACGTTGATGATGTGGGTGTGCCCCTGCTGCGCCGCCTGGTGCAGCGGCGTGTACCCGTTCTGCAGCACAGGGAAGAGAGGAGGGCCGGGCTGCGGTGGGCACAGCGCACACAGCGAGCGCAGCCTCCCGGGGACGAGCGGGGAGAGGTGCGACACTCACCTTCGTTTTGGCATTAACCTTCGCAGAATGCTGCAGAAGGAAGTTCACGATTTTTATGTTTCCGTAGTGGCAGCCAACGTGCAAAGGAGTGTATCCCATCTAGAATGAACATCAGCAGTTAGTAAACGTGAATAGCCCACACGTGCCCTGTCAAAAAAAAAAAAAAAAACCCACAAAAAAAAAACCCAAACCAAAAAAACCTCAAAACCAAACCAAACCAAAAAACCAAAACCAAAACACAAACAACAACAACAACAACAACCAAACAGGCATGAAACAGGAAAAATCCCATTAAGCTTTATTTCTTTGGCCTGTGTGAAAAATCCAGCCTTGGAAAAAACCACACTTCTCATGAAAGTCAACTAAAGCGCTCAGTGAGTGCTTCCACCAGCTCCCTCAGCATCCTCGGGTAGATCCCATCTGAACTCACAGACGTGTGCATGTCTAGGTGGTGTAGCAGGTCACTGACCATTTCCCCTTGGATCATGGGGGCTTCATCCTGCTCCCCATCCCTCTCTTCCAGCTCAGGGGGCTGGGAACCTGGAGAACCACTGGTCTTACTATTACAGACTGAGGCAAAGATGCCATTGAGTACCTCAGCCTTTTCCTCATCCTTTGCCAATGTTTCCCCCCACATCCAATAAAGGAGGGAGATTTTCAGCCCTCCTTTTGTTGCTACTGCATTCATAGAAACATTTTTTGTTTTCTTTTACAGCAGTAGTCAGATTAAGTTCTAGTTGGACTCCATCCGTTCTAATTTTCATCCTGCATAACCTCACAACATCCTTGTAGTCCTCCCGAGTAGCCTGCTCCTTCTTCCAAAGGTCATAAACTCTCTTTTGTTTTCCTTCTGAGTTCCAGACAAAAATCTCTGTTCAGACAGGCCAGTCTTGTCCCTGCCAGCTCATCTTTGGGCACACAGGGATGGCCTGCTTCCACGCCTTTGGGATTTCCTTCTTGAAGCACATCCAGCCTTCCTGGATTCCTTATCCCTTCAGGACTGGCTCCCAAGGAATTCTCTCAACCAGTCTCCTCATCTGATCAAAATCTGCCCTTTGGAAGGTGGCAGTTCTGCTGAGCCCCCTTCTAACTTCTCCAAGAAAACAAGAACTATCATTTTGGGATCACTGTGCCCAAGACAGCCTTTGGCCATCAGATCACCCCCCAGTCCTACTCTGTTACAAACACAGGTCCATCAGGAGCCTTCCCTAGTTGGCTCCCTCACCAGCTGGGTCAGGAAGTTCTCTTCCACACAGTCCAGGAACCTCCTAAACTGTTCCTTCTCTGCTGTGTTGTACTTCCAGCAGACATCTGGTGAGTTGAAGCCCTCCAGAAGAACAAGCACCATGGATTGTGAAACTCTCCGAGCTGCTTAGAGAATGTTTCATCTGGCTCTTCATCCTGGGTGGGTGGGCTGTACAGACTCCCACCATGATATCTGCCTTGGCCGTCCCCAGTTCTTACCCATAAACAATCTGGAACTAGATCCAAAAGCCAACCTTCTGGGTAGAAACACTGAAAGACGGGCTGGCCTTCTACTGACCAGGCACCTGCTGCTCCTATCAGCGTCTAAAGGTGAAAAAAATGCCTTTGCTTTCCTGCTCTGAAAATAAAAACCTGGTGCCCAAAAGGCAGAAGCACACAGTTCAAATCTGCAGCCTGTCATCATTTTAACGTGTGTGTCAGTGAGGTGTGCTCAGGTCAGACAACTTGGTCGAAAGTATCGAGGAGACAAGACCAAGGTCAGCCTGGGGTTCAGGAGCCAGCACTACACACGTTCAAACCAGGAAGTCAAAGCTGATCAGGAGAAAGAAAGAAAACCTCAGATGTGAGCTATTTCCACTAGAGGGAAGCCTCAAGCGTCCATGGGTTTAGACATACAATTTTTTTCCATGTCACTTTGCCTCTGATACTGCTTCACACAAGGTTACCTAATTTCAGTTGTATTAACACATGCCGGGAGACGGTGGCTGTGACAGTTACTTTAAATTAGGGTGTGTCATTCTTTTCCAGTTGATTAGATACCCTTTGCCATCTAACTTTGACAACCAGGATGAGTTAATCAGTGCCAGAAACAGCACTGAATCGAAATTCCACTGGCATCAGCAGAACAAAACTTTCTGCTGACTTATGTGAACATTGGATCAGATGCCAAATGACTACAAGGAACTTTTCCTGCACAGAGTAGTTGCACACAGTGGTAGGAGCCTGAGCAGCAGCTTAAATGTAATCATGAACTGAACACAGGGACCTCATCTTACAGACATTGTTAGTTTAGGGTTGGCCAAATAACTTCCTGTTCCTAGGACTGCCCAGAGTCTGAATCTGGCAGGGTTGCCTGAGCTGTCCAGAGTCTTGATCCTTCAGCAGAATGATGACTCACAGTCATGTACCTCAAACACAGCTTCTACAGCCCTGCCTCTACGTGGGCCAAAGATAAACTCAGATTAAAGGATGGTCAAGCTATTAAAACAGCTCAAAAAACAGTTAAAAAAATAAGGCTGTGAGACTTCCTCCTACAAAATCTTAATTCCCTTTTCCCCCTTCAAAATACAGGCCTCTTAATGTGACCAGCAAGGTCAAAAAGAAAAAATCAGCATAAAACCAACTGGAGAGATGAAATTCAAAGTCAAGGACCACCTACTAGGAACCCCCTGCTAATAACCCTAAAACATTAAAATCTGGAGCATATCAGAGAGCCAAGACCAGCTGATCTCAGCTTTCCCTTTGAAGTGATCTGTAAAGGCTCCTCTCCAGCCTGTAACAATGAATACTGAGAAAGGAGCTATCAACCCCCCAATATTTACGGCAGTGCAGTGACAGTTTCCTTCTGCAAATGGGATATACAGAGACTTACACGTGCTACCTTCAGAAATGGCTGGAGGAACAACTGATGCTCTTTGTCACTGCTGCTCAGTCTGCTGTTTACATCAGAGACTAAGTGAAAGCTTTCCCTCTTTCCCCTCCCAGTTAACGGGGGCAATCATGACATTTCCAGGGTCGCAATTCAGCTGGAGCTGAAGGAGGAGCTCTGAAGCTCTGGTGCTGCTGCCCGGGCGGTGTGTGGCAGCTGGAGGGCTGTGCACTGAAAGGCAGCTCCTGCCACAGGCACCGCACGTGTCCCAGAAGCTGTGTGGGCGCCTGCTCGGCCTGGTGGCAAAACACCAGTCCCCTGTCTGAGGTCCTGGGAGGGTCCTGGCAGCTTTCTTTTAAGCTTGCCAGAGCCTGTGGTCATCTCCTGTCAGGTCCTGTTTGACGAGCAGTGCTCAGTCCCTGACAGCAGAGTGACAGAGATGTGACACGGCGCGTCACGGCTCCCTGGGCGCACTGGCCCTCAGCAGACGCCACGGGACAGCTTCATGTTCACAGCCAGCAGCGTGAGCAGTGAGGGCACTGGTCAAAGTAAAACCAGTCAGCAAAACGCCCTTTTAGTGCCTGGAACCTGGGGAGGATATCCCTAACTTCTCAGTTACAGCACAGATTCCTGCACTCAACTCCTTCTAGCTCAGGAAGGTGCAGCAACTGCATCCCAAGATCCCCATGGAAATTAAGGTACTCTATTAACTTTTCTGAAACACTCCAACCGGCACATTCTGCAATTACACAATTAAATTAACAATAAAAGCAGTAATTCTCAAGGCTACTTGAGCTTGCTACTTTCATTCTCTATAGAAAGGTGCCCAGGAGGCTAAAATATTTTGCTTCAGAAGATATTAATAATTAACCCACACACACACAAACAAACCAACCCCCCCAAACAAACAAAACAAAAACCACTAAAAAGATGCCAAAAGCAAAAACAAAACAACAAAACCCAGCCTCACAATTATATAAATTTCTGCACAGCAGTTCGGGCTTAGTTATAATTACTGACAAAGCACTAAGGGATTTAGGAGGCAGCCTAATATTGAAAAAGTTACTTCCAGGAAAATCAGGGCTTTTGTTTAACACAGCTCTAACACACATCACCTTCTGGCTGTTTTAAAGAATGAACAGCACAACGGGAGCTAGCAGCTGGGAAGGGCTTATCAAAAGCCACAAGAATAAGTGCCAAGAAAAAATAAAATCAGAAATACTGAACTTTTCATTTCTAATGGAACACACAAAACACAAAGAATCCCTTATTTTCTTGCCCTTCAATTTTTATTTTTGAGGGGAATTATCACAAGTCTTGTATATCATGTCAGTGAATTACTTTAATATCCTCCACTGGCAAAAACGCCAAATCTTAACAGCTTGAATTACTGCATCTTTCTAGTCGTGCTGACTCTCAAGCTGCTCAGTTTTTGTTTTTCTGCTGTAAATGTCAGACAGTGAAGCTACAGTATTATTGTTTATAGGGCTAGAAATTGCTTTAGATCCAAAGATCACAAAGGCCTGACTGAATGAAACAGGCAAACCTACGTGTACACAGACACTTCCCTGCTTTGCTGGACCAGGGCCTAACACGTTGCAGTACCTTGTAAAGGTTCATTATTGCACATTATTAGGCTGGAAATTTCCACAGGAATGTCTTGATAACAACTGAGCATGTACAAAGAGCCAAGGAGAGACAGATAATGCACCATGAAGATGTACTGAAGATACCTGGATTTGAGTGTTCTGTATAAAAGCGATTTTTCTCGATAGCACTTCCCTCCCTCCCTCTCCTCTCTCCCTGCATCTGAAAATTAGATATTCCAATGGAAAAGCTGGATTGCTGCTATAGGGCTCCTGTCAGAACAAAGCAGGCAGACCTGAATAAATCTGAAATAAAAATCCCAGCTCAGCCTGCAAAAGAACATCATGACCTCTCAGCCATCGTTATCTCCTACCAAAACTACAGTTCCAAAACAAAAGACACTTTAATATTGGCTTTGTTTCCCAGACAGTCATCAGCCAGGGCCTGTGGGACCACCAGTTCCCCTGGGGGAGGCCCAACACCAAGAGCAGTGTAGTGACTGCCTGACTAAAAAGACCTGCACTGAAATCAAAGCTCGAAACCCTGCTTTTCATCCCTGACTGAACCTGCACTTTCCTCTCCTCAGCTTTCCTTTGCCAGTCCATCAGAGTACTGCTGTATCCTACAACTACGCTCTCCAATGGGATAAACAGTTGAAAAATGACATGTGGAGACCTGCTGAGCCATGAAACAATATTTACTTGTGCCAACTACCAGCACAAAAGCCCTGAAACAAAAGCAACATCACATGTACCAGGACAGCTTTTTACACTCAGCATGACCACTAGAGAAGGGATATCTGCTCGCAGCCATGGCTTCAGACTGGTTTTCAACTCCCAATATTATCGTGAAGGGATGAGCATGCCTTGTGTTAAGCATGACACTGCATAGCACATTTTCAGCATCAAAAACTCTTCAGTATACCTAAATTCAGGCACATAAATGTAATGTCAGAATAGACAAGAGCTGCTGCTTTTGCTGCAGGACACTAACATGCCTTCCATGAACACCAAATTGAATTATTAAAGCTCTCTAAATGTGAGGGGTTTTGAAGCAGCTCTGACACTTTACCACCTGAAGTGTATTTTCTAACATGGCTGAGTTTAAACCACATAACAAAATCTCATTTTCAAGTGGTAGGAGCAGCCTTATGGCTTCTCAGGCCCTAGTTCTGGCCTGCTACACCAGTGTTGTTTACTCTTCAGCACTGATTTAGACTCCTGCAGCTCTGGGATTAGAGGCTATTTAGTTAATTGATGCAGCAAAACCAGAAGGGTCCCACAGCACTATTAATAAATGGACTTCATAACCAGCAGCTATTCTTCCTTTCATGCCTTTTTCTACAAAAAAGGTCATGACAAAAATTTCTTGGGAGGGAAACCACCCCAAGAGAGACCCACAGATGCAAATGCTCATGTCTGAGAGCAATTTTGAAAATGCTCGTAAGTTATACAGCCAGAACTGATCCTAATTATACAGACTAATCCCCTGTACAAGTGATTTTCTGCAATATTGGATTTCTCTTCTTTCCTGCTACAGCTTCAGGACAAAATGTGTTTCTGCCCCATCTTCTCCTTTAACCACCTGAAAACTCCCCAGGTGTGTGCAGCCCTCAGGGTCTGAGCAGGGTCACAACTCCCATGTGTCAGAACTTCACACTTTAGATGTTTTCACAAGGAGGGTAAGTTATATATAAATGATGACTAAAGAACATGTACCAGAGGAGGAAGATGATAGTTCATCGGTCCCTACTCAAGAGTTCAATGACCTAGTGATATTAAGTTAAATGATATGAAGTGTTCTCCCCCTACTGACAGGTACTGTGCTGGAATGACATAACCTGTGCTTGCTTATCCCAGGAAAATGAGAGAAAATAAAGAAATAAAACCAACAAAAAAAGCGCTACTGAGTAGTCATCTACAGCACGAAAGCTGAGGTAAGAAAAGCGCACGGATGTGAAACGGAGAGAAGAAAACAAAAGGTTAGTGGTGACACTGCTGCTAGCAGAGATCCCCAATATAATGTCACTCTGAGCTGTGCTGCTTCACTGACTTTTAAGGCACGGATGGCCACATCTCTGCTGCTGCGTGCCCAAAGGAATGAATCCGAACTGGACATGCTGGACAGGATCGTGCAAACATGCAAGCATAGCAACAGTGCCTCCGAAGCCAACTCAGCTGTTGCTTATCTTGTCCCTCAGTGCCTCTGGTTTTAGAGGCAGCATGTACAGACCTTTTATTCCCATAGAACAGTTAATCCATCTAAATGGGAGAGCTTGTAACTACAGAGCTGCTCTTACACCAGCCAATCATCTAACCTCCACCTGCAAAGAACATGAGGTGAAAGTACGGCTGTTCTTACAGCATAACATTCTTCCTTCATTGTAGAAATTCAGGGCTTTTCAGTTCTTTTCTTAGGAACTCAAGGTGATCATCAGTTTATCCTGAAACTACTCCCTGCTAAAACACCCGGTACTGCATTGGCACTTTTCTTGTCTCGCAGGCGGCGGCGAGCGGATATCTGGCAGACAACCTCCGTGTGGCTGACTCTGTGGAGCCTGGAGGGCTCACTGCTGCACAAACCCAGCAGATGGGACTCCGCAGAAGCCAGTGGAAAAGCACCAAGCTCATGCCAGGGCATAAGCATTGAGCTCATTCCACTCTAATAGAACCCTGCAAGGCATGTGGGCACTCTCTTCCCAAGGAGCAGACAGTGCCCTAGAGCAGGGAGGGCTAACTAGTAGGGTAGATAGGAGGACAAGCTGTTACAGGTTCTTCCCCACAGAAGCCTATAGGATGGAAAACTTCCCCAGACAGGTGACTTCTCACACCCCAGAGCAGTCCTGCTTAAATACAACACGACCTCACCCGACTTTTGAGTCCCTGCCCCACTTCCTAACAATTACGGAGCAGTCCCATGGAAACAAGTGTGTACTGGGAAACTATTATTTATTCACACTAGTTACACATATCAGTGAGGAGTGAGGATGAAAAACAAGTACTTCTGACTTCTTTAAAATTATATGACTATTACTGATGGACAGGATTCATGTTGCACACAGTGAAATAAAACTGTATTTCCCCCGTTTTACCTAATGACTAGGTCAATTTTCAGAGCTGCAATTAAGAAATTCAGCCCCACACAGAGGAGGCCTCCGAATGATAAACTGAAGCCCCTTTTCCATGTGTCTCTAGAGAGTCACCTGCCTGCTCCCATGCTGCCAGGCCTGAAGCTGATGACAGAGCTCCTGCAGCTGCACCAGGCTGTCCCTGGGACCCAGCAGACGTGCCCTGCCTTGCCCGCCTCTCAGCTGTGACAGTACCTCAGACGTTCCCATCACCCTAATGTGACTAAAAGGCCACTGCAGCCCAGAATGGGATCCTATTTGGACACTGGAGAGCTGGCAAAGCAAACACGTGTGTCTGCCTGCACCTGTCAATATCAATGTCTCCTTAGACTGCCTGCTATTTGTGGGACAGACAAGAGCGCTGCACAGAGGGCAAAGGCAAACACTCAGACAAGCTGTATGGCCTGGGAGGTGATTCAGCTCTGACCAAGTTAAAAGAACAGGTTCTGCAACGTCCTGCTACTGAAACCAAAACCAGGTAGAAACTATCTCTAGGAAGGCAACCACATTCATCTGAGGAAATTGTGCAAAGAATGAACCAGGGCAGATCTCATCTGCTACTGGCTGATGTGGCAGGTAAGAACCCTGACTGATTCATCTTTAAAATGCAGGCTGAGGATATGTTACCGAAGTATAAACCTGGAGAAGCTCCTGGAATTTTAGCACAACTATTTCAGGATAATGTTATTGAAATCAGCAGCTGGTACAGTTGGAATTACACTGTAAAGAAATCAGACAACAATGATTTTTCCCTCTGCCACAGATTATAATCAGCTGAGCTGCAGCCAGACATGACGATGGACTCAGCCCTTTCTGGGCTGTCAGTGTAGTATGATAATATTGCTGGACAGTCTGACACACCTGGACATTCTGGGATGCAAGCACAGCACCTAACTCGTGGCGTACACCCAGCAGAGAGCTGTGAAAGCTACTACTTTGCAAAAGCATGCAGGTCAGATTGTGAGACTTGGTTCATTCAGCTGATTTGATCCGCTACGGTTGAAGTATCTGATCTCAACTGATTTCTTGCCCAGCTAAAGGAATGCCTCCAAGATCTAGACAGTGCATGAGAATATAAGCGTAATCAACACTGAGATCATTATCACTAAATTGTGATCACTGTACACCATTAGGGAGCATAAAACCATTTCTGCAAAGGCTCTTTGCTTCAGGACATTGATCTTACAAAGCAATACAGTGAAGTGGGAGGTGCCATCGCTGGGGATCTCAAAAGCCATCCTCAAGCACTTCAGAAATCCAGGTCTCTTATTTAGGAGTCCAAATATTTACTTTAGGCAAAACTACTTTTAGGCAAGTAAATTTGAAATGGAGCACCACTGCGTACGTGTATTTCATATTAGATAACAGTTTCCTTACTCAAAAACTAGATCAATCCCACTTACCTTCAGTGAAGCACAGTAATAGGATACAATCCAAACCTATATTGATCTGAACATCTGGCAAAAAATAAGCTTACTGCTCAAAGGCTGAGCTTGACACTAAAGACCCAAGTTTACGTATCTTCAGTTTTCAGAATATATTCTACAATAATTTATTACAAGGAATGTTTCCCTGCTGCAATTTCAGTTTCACCCTGAAATCAATTACTAATCCTGTCTGGAGGCTCATGCCTCCCTGAAAAGAAATATTTCATGCTGACAGTGGTGTTCGTACCTTCGTCTGTGCATCAACAGCAGCTCCTTGGTTAACCAGAACCTCTGCTACATTGACCCTGTCCTCTTGAGCAGCCAGGTGGAGGGGCGTCAGTCCACTCTGTAAATCAGAAACAACAAGTAACAATCTTCAGAGGAGGCACATGGATACTAAAATGAGAATTCAGGTATCACTATGACTCTAAACATCCGACTGAATTTAAAGAAGTTACACATTCCACTTTCACTGTGTGTAAGGTGCTTCACAATCACATTGTTTATCTGCAGGAAAGTACAACGCAAAAGCCAGGAAGATGATGTTTCTTCAAGACAAGGAACATTTCTCCATGCAGTATTCCATAGGATAGCAAATTAGAGCACTTTAAGGAAAAGTCACGTAGTATTTTTTTACCTCCTAATTGACTTCCTTATAATGAGTCAGACTTTAAAAGCAATATTGAATCATTGTTTACACTTCTGCAAGTTTTTGAGAAGTTACATTCACTCAGTTTTATCCTCACCTTTTACTCCTCTACTTGATCATTTTCAAACAGAAAGGAATAAAACTGCATTTCTCTGAGATCAGGCCCATTTCTCTCTGCTCAGGGAGTATAAAGACTTGATAGAGGACGTGTACTGATAGTATTTTTTCTTATTTAAAACTCAAGATCTAAATATCCTTAAAACCTCAGCAAACTATGCAACTTTCTGCCACATAAAAGGGGTAGAAGATAAAAGGGGTAGAAGAGAGAATCTGCCGAGGACACGTTAGGGATGAGAAAGAATATCCTTTACTTGCAAATTACGGTTCATTTTCTCTCCTGCTCCCTCTGCTTTTAGCACCGAGGACAGAAGAGCAAGTGGTAGCAGCTGTCACACCAGGCAGAAACACTTGCTAATTTCCCTACCCTTCAACCCAAACCCACATCCACAGTGCATTCCCTACCAAAAGCAGTTATTTTGAGAGTGTCCCACTGCATTTCACTCCAAGATGCAATCCTGATGATAACACAGCTTAGGTGGGTCACCTTACACAAATATGTAACAGTAACCATCTCGAAATTATCTAATGGAGCCTGGATAGTAACTGCCAAACCTTCTAAAAGGATTTAATAAGTGCTCAGTATGCGGGCTCTGCGTATGCAGCTCCCAACCATTCTGCGGGTCCTGAAGAAATAAATGCTCTTTTTACTCCCATTGCAAAACTGCAAAACTGCAAAACTCAGAAGTCAGTGTGCTTTAAACATCTGGCTTCGAATGTAGAGGTGCTGTGCTCTGAGGAAATGTACATCCCTGAGAGGGTACGAGGGGAATTACTCCCCAAAGGTGGTGTTATCAGCACAACGAGAAACTGGAGATTACAACTGAACAGTAACAGATTGAAGGATGCTGCAGGTAATTAACCTCTGGTGGCACTGAATCAATGTGCCAAGCACTTCAATCATGCTCCCTGTATTAGCCTCAGTAGCAAAATGGGAGAGCCAATGGATGCAGAACATGCACATGGCAAATTTCCCTGTGGGAATACAAAGTCCTGCACTGCAGAAGCCCCCACACGATTAAGATTCCTGGGGAAAAAAAAAATCCACATCTGCAAGAGAAGCTTTCTGAAGGAGAACCCAAAAATATTCCAATTGGAAAGTTAGAAGCAGGAAAACACAGCAGCCCTGTGCAGCAACACCCACTGCCTTGGAGGACACTGGCTCTTCCTGTCTGCTGAGAAATAAGAAATGTTTTCCATGAAAAAAATTTCTATTGCCTCTCTAGTCTAGCCACACAAATCCAGACTGAAACAGCACTTGACAATATCAAATAACGATGTCTAGTGGGGCATTTAAAGAATTAAGGTTGCACATTTGCTAGAAACATTACTTTAGAGCAGACTTAATAGCCTATGAATTCACACATAAGCTAAAATGTATCAACTTTCCTTTCCTACCACCAGGAGAAATTACACCAAAAGTCACTGTGGTCTAAGGAACATACACTGGGGAGGAAGAATCACTTAATATTAAGGAACAAAATCTCAGACAAAGTTGCTGTTATTACCCTATTAAAAAAGTCAGCATCCCTGAACAAGTCAGCTGTTACCATTAGGTGGTAACATTTGTTACCATTTGCTGGTACATGTTACATTTTTTGTTATAAAATATTACAGTGCTAAAAATGTTACATATACCAAAAAATCACAGAAAAAATATAGCAAATGTTATAATTACACACACAGCAATTGAAAAATGGGCAGGCATATTCCTGGAGGCTGATAAATGACAGGTGCCAGCCCCAGTGGCCCCTGTGGGGAGGAAGACATTTTCTCTCTGGGCATGTTTTGGCAGACTAGCATAAATTAACGCTGGATTAATAAATTCCACTGCAGCAGGTGTTATCACCAAACCTTGGGCACTACAAAATACAGTTCATTCAGCGTGACACGGCATGCTGCTCTCTGCTAGGAGAGATGATGGTGTGTGTTCAGACACCTGCAGCGGCTTTCAGCACACACAGAATCCCAGTGAGCAAAATTTAATTGCAGGTCCCTCTCCTTCTCATCACCACGTTTTTTCACTGCCTCGGCCCCAGGCAGGGGGAACGCTCACCTTGTTGCTGAGGTTGACGTTAGCATTTCTAGAGAGCAGCAGTGACACCATGTCCACGTGGCCGTCCTGGGAGGCGAGGTGCACGGGGGCGATGCCCTGCCTGGTGACGGCGTTGGCGTCAGCACCGTATTCCAGCAGCGTGGTGGCTATGTCCATCTGGTTCTTCTTGGCAGCTATGTGCAGGGGTGTGTAACCATTCTGCCAACAGAAAGCACTTCATCGCGAGCTGCTCACGGAACAAGGTGATAAATCGCTTTTCTGCACCTACCCAACTCTGTGAATAATTATGCCATTAGTCCTAAAAATTCTGTCAAACACAGTCAAATACAATGTTAACAAGCTGTACTAACCGAGGTACCCGACCTTTAGGCAATCTTTTTTTTTGGAAGTACTGCTACAAAGAGGAGGATTCTGAAGTAAATTTTCAAATTTGGGAAAAAATATCTGTTCAGAAGACGACAGCCTATGGCAATAGGAGTTTGAGTTTTGTTTCACAGACATTTGCTACTTTTCCTTAAATGTACATAAAATCTTTAACAAACTGAAGAGCAGGATGTGTGTTCATAACTCAGAACAGCTGTTATTGTTTGGGTTTCTTCCCATTTCCCAGTGTGAATGAAAGCATTATGTACATGAAATATGGCCTTTCTTGCAGCATTTACCCTAAACCTTACTGACAGGCTGTTTTTTTCAGATCAAGGGAAAACTAAAGCATATAACTTTAGAGTCATGCATTCCTTATCTTTTTATTCCTTCCAATATGTGTACCCAGGGAGCCCACTACTAAAAATAAAAGTGCAGTATATATTGCATGATACAGTTTTGTAATTCTAAAAAAAGACAGACAGGCAGAAAATAGATAAACGGATATGAAGAATAACTGATCAGCACGCAAACACCAGAACTCTAATGGAGGTACAACCAGCTTTTGACTGGTTTAATCAAGAACTTCCTGTCTTTCAGAAATATATTAGCCCTCATTTTCAAGCAAATGACAAGCACATTTGCATGTGGCTAAGGGACAAGGTCAGGGAGGCTGAGACCCAAGCTGCATAAACCATTTCGTATTTTTGTACAGTATGATAAGTACCATTTGCATCTCAGATTACCCAGCCCAATAAAATCTACCTGAAGGCACAAAGCATTCACCTGGCTGGGCTCCTCCCTGCACCCACAGGGCAGCAGGGCTGGACTAAAGAGGAAGGGAGGTCCCAAGAGATGCAGAGCAGTGCAGGTATGAGCAAGGAATAAATACATGGGGGCACACAAACGATTACAAGAGAGCTTTAATAGGAACCTGGCAGCAAGAGATGCACAGCACTAATTTCATGTGGAACAGGTTCTGTAATCTCCAAAATTCAGTTCAGGTTCTGTTCAGACCTTGGATACTAAGATACCTGAAAATGACACTCAGGAAACACAGTGCCACCATCAATAAAGGAAGCACACGGCCACTGAATTTTCACTTTGAAGATAAAGTGCTTCAGGGAAAACAAACACAATCCTCTCCCTTAGACTTCCTGCATGAGACTGTCATATAAAACAACCATTGCCACGCAAGCACCTAATAAATCCTAAAAATTACGTGCTAAATCCTGCGTATCTGCTAAAACGTGTCCTTTAAATGGAGTTCATATTACATTATGTAAAATAACAAATGCAGTTTCCAAGCCTTTTCCTCAGAAATGGGCATATATTGCTGTCAGGGGAATGGACAGCAGCAGGTTGCCAAGAGAAGGCAAAAAGAGAGCTGAAAAATAAAAGCTGAAATTCAGCTCAGTCCCAGTCTGCATCTTCTCCTCATAAGGGCAGCACTCTGTCACTATGCATACACGGAGAGAGGGACAGAGAAGTTTAGAAGGAAGGGTATTGGGTTGTTCTGGTTGCCAGGGAAAAGAGTGGAAAAAGGGAAAATGGTTAAAGATGAAGGGACAGAGGAAAACTAAGGTTTTTGAGATGCGGTGGCGAGGAAGAAAGGCACTGTAAAGTGGATGCCAAATTCAAATTAGGGATAAGCCACGTGTGAAATTAGGCACAAGCCTAATTTTTGCCTATAAAAGAGAAGAATGGTTCATGAGAATAACTGTACCACAGCACTGTACTCTGACATGCCCGTTTCCCATATCCTATCACTTATCACTCTTCAAGGCAAATTTTGCTGGACTTGGCTAATGAGCCACTCTTGAGACCAGTCTTAAAGACAGTGGCGCCACAGGAAAGGCAACTGCTGATGAAACTAACTGTGGAGCCAGTGATGAGATATGACATAACACACTTACTTACTGGACCACGTTTACAAAAAAACCGGGAAATCATCTGCTGTTACCAACATCATCTTTCGGACGAGTGCACAGTGGGCGCCCGCAGCAACAAACATGTTGCGGTTAATTTTATTTAGTATTGACGCTCTGCTCGGCGCTGCCGTGGCTCACTTGCTGCAGAGCACTAACAAATAAATGCTTTCTTTTAGGCACACTTACAGCTGGCACTCGGAGGCCTGAAGCGGCAGCTGCAGAACTGTTCTGCTACAGATGGGGGAGCTAAGGTGAGCTGACACATGGGTTTGTGCAGTTCTGTACCACAGTCCACAGGGCTTCCACCTTGGTTTGGACTTCCCAAGCCCGTGGCAGGGGCTGCTGCAATCCCTGCCCCTACAGGATGCACAGCTCCCACTGGCAGCTCCTTTCAGTGAAAACTGGGTCAGTGCCTTCTCATCCTCTTCAGAAGGCCCTTTCTTCCCCCCAGTGGCATTTGAGAGTGCTGTGCTGCAGTAGAGAAAGATCAGAGATCACTCCAGCTGCCCCCCTGGGGCAGTGCTCTGGCAGATTGCCGCTATCGACAGTATTGATTTTAAACCGCGCCGCTGCTGCTGGCGCTCCATGTTTATTTAACTTCCCCCTCTTTGCACTGCAAACTCTGGGACCTACCATGCGTGGCACACTCCATCCTCTCCTTCAGCCATGCAGAAGGCCTCCAGTGCCACGGCTGCACTCAGCCATGTGTGAGAGGAAGGCAATCAAGGAGCGCTGTCCATCTAGCTACAATACTGGCTTTTCCACCAGCTCTCCTTTCTCCACAGGGTTTCTTTTTTTTGCAGTGATTTAAGGAAATTATCTGGGTTTCAGACGAGGTATTTGCACTGCACTTAACCTGCTGTAACCTACATATGTTTCCATCCTGCTTTACCTAGAGTTGCTGCTCAAATATCGATTAAACTTTGATTGATTATAGTATTTATCCATGCCATACTTAAAACTGGGATCCACAAAAGAAATAGACAGTTTAAGCTTCTCTAAATTCTCTTTGTTCTATGCACTACTAGAATAAATTTACATATTTATTCTTTCATATCCTCTGAAACCTCACACTAGGTATTGTCTTGCCCACAGTAAATTACAATCAAAGCTGTGACTAGTTTCATTTCTTGCCAGTCCATTTACGCTGGGGTAGAAGTATTGTGAAGCACGTGAATAATTACATACATTGTGCTGAGAAACTTATCTCACCTCAGATGTCATCCTGTGGCACAATACAGGAGAAATATCCCTGGGCTTTCACAATACAGCTGGGCTTTAACCCCAAGCTTGCCATGCACAAATCTTAAGATGCAATGATACAAAGTTGGCTGGCTTGGAGAAGTTACTGAAGAGACAGGACTGATGAAAACAAGGCTCAGTATTTTCTGAGACTGAAACTGGTGATTTAAAGTGTTTCTGCATCTTTATTGCTTTTTTTACTGCTCCTTTATTCACCTGCAGAATTGTTCTAGCAGCTTTATGTGGATGTGAGACATTAACAAGATCACTGAGCCTCCTGCAACTGCAAACGTACACAGCCTAGAAAGAACAGGGGTAGACAGGGAATAAAGCGACATAAAAAGCCCGGGTATTGCTCCCCCCAGAGTAGCCAGTACTTGTACCTTGGCAGAGGCGTGAGGTGAAGCTCCCTGGTCCAACAGGAGGAGAGCCACTTTTTGATTATCGTAGTGTGCAGCTACATGCAGTGGTGTTAAACCGCTCTAAAAACACATGCAGAACAAACAAGTGCTGTTACAGACCCTCTCCCAGGGAAACTCAGGAGCTTGGAAAATTTCAGTCGATAAGGTGAAAAAACACATTCGTTACTCATTCGTGTATCCAGAGTCTTTGGGAACTTTTACAATCAAAAAAAAATAAAACAGAAATTTGGAAATCCTTCCTGAGCTGTGAAAGCCCCATTCACTGTTCCCAGGCAAGATGAACAGAGAAACACATATCTGTGCTGCCCCCAGGGTAAGGAGGTCACACCTTTGGCAATGCTTTCCTTTTACTGCAGTGGATAAGTAAACTGCCCCTTGGATCTGTAAAAATCCAAGCTGGGCTGGTTTAAAAAGCTTGAGGTCCTGTTGGCCTTTGCCCTCCCGTCATGAGACCTGGGGAAGCAGAGCCAGCTGCCCAAATACTCTGATAAGGACTGTAAACAGTCTGGGTAGAACACAGGGGAATGGTTTGTCTCCATTCCCCCGGACGTGAACATAGAGCACATAATTTCTTTCGTCAATTAATGACAAGGAAAGTCACTTTCGTTGAGAGTTTGCTGGCTCTTGGCAGCCCCAGCAGGGACTGGAATACCACATGAAACCAATTCCAGCTAAACCCAGGCTGTGGATACTAGTATGATGGTAAGTAGGCAGGAGAATATTATTAAAATATTATCTGGTTTTAGATATTTGCTGTGCAAGTGGCAGTGGCTTCTTCTGTCCTACCTTTCCAGAAGCATCAGGAGATGCATTCTTCTGAAGCAGGAGGTTGGCTACCTCAATTTTCCCGTACTTTGCAGCCACATGCAGCGGAGTAAATCCTTTCTGTAAGAGAAAGCAGTTACGTAGCAGCCCTGGGCACTCTTCTCAGGGTAAGGTTTGTCTCCGATCTGCAGGGATGCAGCTGTTTCCATCCATCCCCTTATGCAGGCCTCAGTACAGGCAGCAAGTCTGCAGATTCCCACCTGCCCTGTGGGGTCTGGAGGCCCTTCCCTGGCAGAGCAAAGCACTGTCTATGTTAAACAAGGGAAGAGTCGGTTCCTTTCTTCACACTACCGAAGACCCAAGGGCAAGCTTATCAACGCCCGCCTGGAATTCCTGCCCTGCATTCCTCTCATTCCGAGAAAACACGTCTGATCACTGGGATGTGTTATACATCAGGTCCTGAGGTACAAGCATGAAGCTTTGTACCCTTCTAACAAAATGTAGCTCACCCTTACGCTGTTTGTACGTGTATATGACTCTTGCAGCATTTAGTTCCCAAGCAGCCCTCGACACAGGTATGTTTTATGATTCGAGCTGTCACCCCTGCAGCTTGCTCACCTTGGTGATGATAGACAGAGATGCACCATGATCCAAAAGAACAGAAGCCACATCCTCATGCCCTTCCCGAGCAGAAAGGTGCAGGGGCGTGTAGCCCGACGTGGTGGCTGCATTGGGAGATGCTCCCTGCTGCAGCAGCTGCTGCACGATGTCTGCTTTCCCCAGGCGGGCAGAAATGTGCAGCGGCGTTTGGTCATCCTAAACACAGAGGGAACAACACAGGCCTGCATGAGAAAACTGCGCCTCACACAGGGACACAAAATATTCGCCCACGTTCTGTCATTTTTCAATGCTGCAGATGAGCCTTAATTCCACTGAGGTCTTACCTAGTGAATATTGAATACTGGCTTTCTCTTTGTCTTATATATAATAAAGATACCTTGTGCTTTGTTAGTGCATCATGAAATACTCCAGACAGGGACATAATCCATAAAAGTTTATAAGTTTATCAATTTTCTTCCCTATCTGGATTTGCCTCACTTTGCTTTGCAGACCTTGCTTAGAACAGAGCCAATGCATAGTTCTAGTCCTCACATCTTGATCTCTTTTATGTTTCACAGCAACATTTAATAGCTCCATCAATTATTGTCTGGAAACCTGCATAAAGTATCATATTTTTTGTGCTTTTTTAACTGGTGAATGATTGTTTGGGATTTTGCAGATAACTTTTCCATAGATGTAACTGATGATAGAGCACAGTGCGGAAATTGTCACTTTCTCACTTGGTTTTGTACTTTTGTGCTCCCCACTCTCTGTTGTACAATCTTTGGATTAAGAACACTACCACAACAGTGTGGCCAAACATCTTTCTCTCCCCATTTTCCCCTGCTGAATTTCCTACCTTTCGAGCACTGCTACCCCATGTCCTGCGGTTCTGGGCTGTTCTCTGCAAGGGAGACTTCTGCCCATGCCCATCCTCCGCAAGTGATTCTACACCTCTGGGATTTAGGATGGGAGAGTGCCAGGATACGAATGCTGCTCCTCCACAGGGCAATTCTCCTCTGACTGCGGGAGCATCTCTGTGGTCCTTAAATGATTCCAGTTTGTGCCTGGAATTTCCCACAAATTTCTCAAAGCTGATGTTAGACTGGTGTATAATCTACTGCTTGCTTTTAGTTGTTATTTATGATAACAAATTGATCACAGGCAATGGCAGTTTGCACAAATTAAATCATTCTGTGAATTTACTCAGAAAATATTTGCATGACCGCGCTTCTGAGTACGAGCTGTTCACTTTCAAGGCTGTCTTTGGAGATTTACAAACCACATGAATCAGTTCTATTGTAAGGCTCCTTGCAGATATAAAGTGTATCAGCTGTAAATATTCAGTCAGAGTTCCTTATAAGTAGATAATCTTACCAGCCAACTTATTTGTGACCCAATTCACAGATAATCCCACAATGAAAGAAAGGTTCGTTTTTTTTTAATTATATCCATTTTACCACAATTTGGGAAAAAAAATTTCCTGAGTTTACCTATTAAGACTGCTATTTATTGCACCCATTTATCTCCTTGCCCTGCCTGTTTCCTGGAACTCTTTGATTTCCATAATTTTGTGTGTTCCTTCATGCCTCTTGACCATTTCTCTTTCACCCACCCTTACCTTCCTCAACTGCAATTGTTTCTGTAGGATCTGTTCCTTCTTTCCAGCCCTCTGCCACATCCCCTCACTGTGCCTCCTTCCTGTAGGTGGTATTCTTTAGAAGTCTAACTATTTTTAAATGCATGCAGGCTGTTGCTTTAGGGACATGACAGGAGACACCAGAAGCCTAGGGTTTCCAGTTCTGCTGAAATAAAAGCAGATTTGGGCAATTCCTCTGCCTCCTTAAGTCCCACTTCAAAACAGAACTCTTCAAACACATGATAATTTATACTAAAAACTGGGATGGAATCAGCCTGACACCTCTTGCCTCCTCTCCAGATCACTTGTGGCTACAGTAAGAGGGTACATAACAAAATATCAGTGGGCATCACACAAAGGACCTTGGCTTCACCTCTTTCTCGTCCCGAATGAGACACACGAGATGAATGTGAGTCCTCGCTTTGTTCAGTACAGATCATCCAGGTTTGTGACACCTGGGCCATGTCCTCACCTTGGCTTTCGCCTCCACCTGGGCTCCGTTTTGTACCAGGTACCGGACGACCTCTGTCTGGCCAGCTCTGGCTGCCATGTGCAGCGCTGTCTCTCCTCTCTGCACGCAGCAGCAAAAACACAACAGAATTAAAAACACACTGCAGGAAGAGCAAACACCAGCGTGTTTCATAAACACAGAAATACCGGCGACCCAGCTCAGAATGATCTCTGCTAGAAAAACTCTGCTGTAGTTGTCTGTAAGACGTAAGATTAAATCAATATTTGACCCGTCACTGTGTGCTGCAAATCAATTTATTGCAGGGTCAGTTTCCCAACACAGCAGTGCCTTTGTCACTGTTTTTTGCAGAAAAGAGACAGTGCAATTTTTATATTACTAGGATTTTACTAACAATGCTAAAAATTATGCCCATTTAAATAGAGCTGAATTTAGTAAAAAATGTATTTCAAATTTTGTATAACCAGGCACACATATATTTGTCTTTCCTCTTGTAATGACTTATGCCCCTACTATCATTTGTTATCTGACAAGCACTGAGGTGATTGAACAAGAAGGGGAAAAAAAGTCATTACTGAGTACATTCATCTAAAGCTTCATGGACTTAATGAAAGACAAATACAAGGAAACCAGAACAATTCAGGAGGGAAAGTGGTTTCTACATTTTTAGGTATCAATATGTCTTTAGGTACAAACATCTGCTAATTAACAAACGGTATTGCAGTTTTACATAATTTAATAGAATTAGCAGGTGAAGACTTTTACAAAATATTATCTTCTAGCTGCAGCTGGGTACAGAAGGTGAAAGGGAGATTTTGAGGCCAAACTGCTAAAGAGGATCAACAAGCTTCTGCTTCCCTTCCACTTCCCAACTTTCAAATACCCATGCAACAACAAGTTTGGTTTTTACACATGCCCCGGGAGCCTTGGGGCATGCAGCACACAGCCAGCCAAAGAGTGCGCTCGGACGGCTGGATGGACACAGCCAATATGTCCCCACAATCTGCTGCAATCTGTTGAATTTTCCTTAAATGGCAGACCCCCGGGGTCTTGGGAAAAGAGTGCTCAACAGTCAAGCACAGATCTCAAAAATTACGTATGAGAAGCTGCAGTATATTCTCACTCTTTACTTCAGAAGATCAAGAGATTAGAGCCTGCTTAGGGTCAGCCCCTTTGGAAATTTCCTCAACCTGCCAAGCATCTCCCAAGTAGGAGTCAGCAGGCTGCACTTTCCCATGACTCCAGCACGAGCCACAGGTGCTGTGGAGGTGGATGGTGGGCAGTGGAATCAGGCACTTCACTTCATCCCAGTACTGCTCCCAGATGTTATCATGCATTCCCAGTCCTGCCTTGCTGAAAGGAAACCTGTGACTCACCACATTGGTTGTGTTGGGGGATGCTCCATGATGCATTAGCTGCGATACAATATTTACATGTCCCATGAAGGCAGCAACATGGATTGGAGTTAGGCCCGACTGAAAAACAGACCAAAGTCCAATTTGAATACCTGCTTCCACATTCCTTTACAAGAATGCCACGAGGAAAACATAAATTATTCTAAAGCAAATAAATCCAGGTGCTTGCTCTTCTGAGAGGGTTTTATCTTCTCAAAACAATATAAATGTGCTTAAACTAAAAGGCACACAGAATTGGAAACACTTATGAGTGTGATTCATGAGCAAACATATAAACCTAGGAATTTGGTAGTTCTTCATCAACCAGCAACCATAGCTAAGCAAGATTAAGATCAGGCATTTGCTAAACATCATCTTGAAACAGAAAAAAAAAAAGGTAGAAGCATTCCTGGTACAAAGGTAAGGCTTTCTGAAACATTCAGCTAGTGCAAAAAAGATCATCGTGAATCTGCACCACTGCCCTTACACAGGATACGAAAGCCCAGCTGGAGAGAAAGAGAGGGAGGGAGAAGTAGAGAGGGAAAAAGGGAGCAGTCATTCAGCAGGGCATGACCTCAAGGATTTTGCTTTAAAAATCCCATCAGTAGTTAATATTTCCCCACGCAGAATCACCCTAAAGCCTCTTCACAGCTGCCTCTGCACAGCTGTACCAACAGCCAGCCAGAGGCTTCAGAGGGGCGTTTTGCTACCAGGAGAAGGAGAAAGCTCAGTGGATCTCTGGAAATCCCCACGATTTAGGCAGCTTCCCCACTGATAAATACAAGTCGCAGAGGGTAGAAGTGAGGAAAACTTTCTTTCCTTTCTCATGCAGAACAGCAAACTTGAGCAGGAAGGCAGAATAACAGCTGAGTTATTCTCATTATTATTCAAAATAATGGCTGAGTGTGTTACTTCTTTTACCTGTTTCCAACAATTTAGTAAATGCTTTTAAAAGTTTTTAAAAGCTAGTCTGGAGATACACAAACTGCAGCCAGGGCAGACCCTTCTCCCTCAATCAAGCCAGGAAGGGATCTGTATGGTTTGCTGCTGAATAATTAGAACAACCCCCCACATATTAAATCAAACTCTGTTTTGTGGAGATGAACTATTCCCCATTGCACCTTGTTTAATCCGTGGAACTCCCTGTCATTGTCTAACATGGCTCATTCCACAGTGGTCACACATTCATGTATGTGATCTTTCCTCCTCTGCTAACTTGGTACAATATACATACACATAGATAAAAATTCCCACAGGTACTTAAATAATCTCTGAATTGTGCCAAGAACTAGGTGCAGACTATCTCATGCTGACTGAAGTGACAGCTTATTGATTTCTGTCTAGCTGATTTGTGATGTCCCACGATGGTGGGTGAATATAACTTCTCTCTGGGAAGCCAAAACGAGGTCTGAATTAAACCGCCTTTTAAAACAGGACCTGAGAGAAGCATAGCCCTCACCTTGATGTCTGTAATAGAGTCAATTTCATCCTCAGTGCCTTAAATTACAGAAAAAAATATTGGCAGAAATGGTAGATTTCAGAAAAAATTTTATGTTACATTTCACTTGTTATTCTCACTGTAATTTCAACATGTATCAGTTGTTTGTGATTCATTAGAGTAACTGACTTTATTGTTCAGTTTTACTATTTCATAATACCTAGTTGAAAACAGCTGTTGACTTGATTGGTCCGTGCTCTTTCAGAAATACTCAAATATCAATCAATACAGCTTCAATGAAATTTGCAGGAAAACCAAATACAAGCATGGAAAGACCATTTCTTACCTCAGTTACAGCTTGAATTGATGCACCGTGCTTTAGAAGAAGTTCCATTACTTTTATTCTGTTCTTCTTGCAGGCAATGTGAAGAGGTGTGAAACCATTCTGGAAATGAGAAAGAACACACTTTTTGATGCCTCACGTGTCATTAAAAAATAGAATTGTGTATGGAATTCACTTAAAAGATATCTTCAGTTTTAACAAAACACCTCCCAAATTTGTTTTGGCTTTACTGAAGTTTTCACGTAAAAGAAAGAAAAAATTTCTAAAAAGGTAAAGATCTATTTCATATACCCAATTTTAATTATGAAATATATCGCCCACTCCAATAATTAATTTATTTTAAAAATTCTCAATTCATGAAAAACTATCAAACCCTTCTTTTTTGCTTGCCATATTCACTTTTAACTGGGTGGGGTTTTCTGCTGGAGGTTTTGGGGAATTTGGGGTGGAGTTTTTTTGGTTGGTTTTTTTTGACCTTTTAGAACTGCTGGTAAGAAAAGCACTTTACCTTTTATGAGCTCTGAAATTTACATCTTCCAAACTATTTTTACTGCTTGGGGTTTTTTTTCATTCACTACCTGTCAGCTTACTGCAACTACAAGTATTTCACCCCTTCCTTTAAAAAGAGTGTGTGCAATGGAGTGAACACCGGAACTACCATCTCATTTAGTGCGAGATGATAGCACAGAAAACAAGTAAATCAGGAAAATAAGCTGTCCAGAGCATCCACAACTGGTACAGTAACATCAGAGCACTGAATGCTGATGCTGCTCTGTACAAAAAAGCCTTTGCAGAACATTCTGAAAACAACCGGCAGAGCTGGTCCCTCAGACCTGACCAAAATTATCTTTTTTTACCTGCCCTATAGTAAAGAATATGGTATTTTTTCACAATGTGAGGTCCATGCCGTTGTCTGTTCCAGTGTAGCAGCTCTCACCCCTCTCCTTGGCAGTGGACAATGTCCAGGGTGAGCTCGGGTGCGTTTCAGGGAAGAGAGAGCTCCAGTTCCAGATGCTGCACTCACGCTCCTTCTACTTAACCGCCCTGAGTGGGGACCAGGGCAGAACAAAAGGAAACACTACAAGATTTAGGGCAGAAGGGCATTTGTGGCTGGGTTACCAGAGCAGTGAAAGACCACTGCCAGAAACTCTAACAAGCCAAACCTGAAGATGATTTGATTATTTCTGAAGGTAAAAATAAACATTACAGGCCCACGAGCCTCCCCACTTGCCGGCTGTAGTGAACAAATCCCATATATCATAAAAGCTTGACCACAGACACCTGAATACAGGTTGATCTGACACAAAAAACAGAGAGGTTGAGAGAAGAAAATCTGTGGAGCCTGTACCGTTTTCAAGAGAGCCAATCCCACCTGGCTGGTGAGGGTTGCAGAAGCTCACATAACATTTCAGGAGTTGAATGAGTTAGCATCAGGCTGTGAAACCAATCAACCCAATTCATGTCGGAATGTAAATTTGTTTGGAACAGTTATTGAAGAACAAACCAAAGAGACGTTTTAAATAGAATGGATTGCGTTTGCAATTTGAACAAAAGGCATTAATGTATTCTGTTTGTATGCAGTTTAACTGCACTAATGTCTTTTGCTGCTGAAGTTGTTTCTAAAGTAGAAAGGCATATGACTCCACTGACATAAAATACCACAAATATTCATTATGTAACTCATTCCTACCTTTTACTTTTTCACATCATTGAGAACTTACAAAAATTCCCTCAGTTTTAAACGTTGCTGATTATTTTCTCTGTACAAACGCTTGGAAAATAAGGATTCTCTCCATACCAAGAACTACAGCAGTTACGTCCGCAGCTGTTCCATCTATCCATAATCATAAAAAGCTACCAGGAGGCAAAAGTGCTCTAGTTACACTAGAAATTCATAAATCACTGCTGACTGTCTGCAAGCAAAGGTCTGCTCTGAGTGCATGATACATTATTAACACTTTGAACCTCGAGCTGTGGCAATAACAGCACATCCTCACTGCCAGCCATCAGCAGGCAGAAAATAACTCCCCAGTAAGCTTCAGCTCAACTTCGCAGGAATGTTTAGCTGTGAGCAGCGCCCTGCTGTGTACTCACCAGTGCTTTGGCATTAGGATTAGCTTTCTTGTCCAAGAGAACCTTGGCGACTTTGTAGTGGCCACAGTGGGCAGCGACGTGCAGCGCAGTCAGGTAGTCATTGGTGACGTCGTCTACAGGCACGTTGTGCTGAATCAGGAGCTGAACACAGTTTAGATGATCCCCTTGTGTTGCCATGTGCAACGGAGACAAACCATTCTGCCAACAGAGAGACCCAGCACGGATGGGTTAGAGGATGCTCAGAGAAGGGAAACTCCTCCGCCTTGTTCTTGGAGTGTTTGTTGCATGAAGAATTTTACAAGCCCAGAGAGCACCCAAAATAAACCTAATGTGTTCGGTGTAAGGATGGAGGTTCTTACTCCAGAATTTGAAGCTTGTTTGGTTAGAGTTTGTAGGCAGCCCCACACTGAAAAACCGTCATAACATACCAGCAATGCTCTAAATGTAGCTTCTTTCAGCCAGTATGGCTCAGACAAGCTGCTCAATTTACATGAGCTACGTGAGGAACAGCACTTTGTGACTTTTAACACCCCAGCCAGGGAATTTGCTGGTTTTTAAAGCTGCATTAAACTCATCACTCTAATGTGGCCTGTATACACCAGGCATGACAGCACAGGTCAGAGCATTACTCAGTGAACACTGCAGCCTTCCTTCACTCCTCCACTCGTGTTTTCCTGAATTCGGGGTGTGCGCATGCTTACATCACATTACACAGCTATGGAGCCAACTCTTCCCAGTCCACATTGGTAAAGCACCAAAAGTTTCAACTGGCCTAAAAATCTCTGAATAAAACCTCCATGCTGTGACCTAGCAGCAGCAGTGGTAAAGCTGTTCCACCAGGGAAACACCTGAGAGAGATTCATGCACTAGTGAATTGTTTCTCGCAGTTTTAAAATAGCGAACAAGCTGCCAAAATATATTATATTTCCAGAGTAAAACCATGAGAGAAAATTCTCAAAAATTGAAAGGACTGACACTATTTCATGATGAAAGATTAAAAAAACACACCAGAATGAAAGAGGCTTTGTTAGCAGTGGTACATAGCTCCTTTTTCCAATTGTAGTTTTTTTTTTCACTCGATTCTTCTACTGCCAAAATTAGTTTTGAGTGCAGAAGCTATTCCTGTAGCAGCACACAATAGTTTATAAGCTGTAAGTGACTGCCAGTACACTGTGTCTGCATCGTGAGACACAAACCTTTGCTCTCAGACGCAGTGCCCTCATGTGACCGCAGCCAGCAAAGGCAAAGCAGCGAGGCAAAGCAGCCGAGATCTCGGGCTCTCTGAAACCGACCCTTCCCTCACCCTTCCCGGGGCCATGTGATAACAGCAATAACACCCATTCCAAATAAAGGTGGAAACACACAGCGAAATAATTTTTTAAGTCGAGACGGAAGCAGGATGGTGAAAGCAAACAGGCGCATCCTGTCAGAACTGGAGAGCAGTTCACAGGCAGTGCTGAGACACAGATATTCTTGGACACAGTAATATCCTTCAAGTAAGATTATCTCGTGGGCATCTCACTTGTGATTTATGTTGGCTTGGATAAGCCTCTCTCCCATTCCCAAAGGCTACTACAGCAATTATCTGCATGGAAGCTTGATACTAGCAAGGCATTTTAAATGTTTTCACTGTCTTCTGGTGTAGTTAACAGCAGAACAAAAAAAGAGATTAATTTCCATTGGTCACTAAGCTCTCCTGGTAACAGCCGGTAACTGATGATCCTTTTTAGGTGAGAGTAAAAAAATCATGAAACTTTAAACACCATTCTGCTCCATTTTTATGAGAAAGATCCTTCAGGTGAAAAGTGTCATTCTTCACAATAACAGCCAATAAACCGTGCTTATTAATGGAGTAAGAGATGGAGGAGTTGATATGGGACTCGCTTACAGAAGAGACTCGTACCAAAAAGACAGATATTGATAGAAAAGAAAGGAAGAAACAGAGCAGCTAGATGCCAGTTTGAAAAATCAGCAAAATACTTGATAAAAATCTGTCATGGACAAGAGAAGTGCAGCAGCTAGCCAGACTTCACACAGAAAAGCAAGAGACAAGACTGGATGCTAAAGAAGTCGCTGAAGACAAAAAAATAATTGAAAAATTGCCTTTTGTTGTACCCTAAACCAGGCTTAATTCCGTTGTAGTAGAAGATACTCTATAATCTTACACTGGTCAGTTAATATTTCAATGCCACATTGAAAATAAAAATATTACATGTAAGAGTATTCTCCAGGCCCATATCCTCATGAGAGACAACCCAACAATGACCCTCAGAAGTGATCTGGTACTTTAGGATGGAGCCACTCTATAAATACTCTTACATTACTGGTTTTTTTAAAACATTGCCCAGAAAATAATAAAAGGGAAAGAAGTTCAAGATTAATCAAAGATATTGATGGTCACACCATACCTTAAAAAAAAAAGCCAAAACCAAACCAAAAAACCCCAAAACAAAACAGGACCATAGAGGTGAAAAAATTATCAACTGTCTGACCAGGCAAACATAAAATTACAGAGCTTATTTTGTAGCTGTGTCAAAGAACTTTAATCAGGGAAAGTGCCATTAACCCTGGCGAAAGAGAAAAAAAAAGAAAAAAGACAACGAGAAGTCTGGAAAACCAGTTATTAAAAAAAGATGGACATGTATTGCCAGAGATGTAATTTTTTACACAGAAAATCATTGGCATATTCAGGACTAGAGCTCCCTTTTCATTTTGCCTGTAGAAACCCCCGTATAATTCATGAGGTCATTGCCTTCCCTGAAAGTAAATCTAGGGTTCTTCCAGTGCAAAAAAAGGTCGGCACTACACTAAACCATCTCTAGCAGGAAACTGCTATCGAACTGCAGCCTGGTTATTATTCTGAAAGAGTTCTATATAACATGAGAAAACTTCGTGAAGTTCAAATTCTTTCAAAGATGTGTCCTATTTCCAATAATACATGACTTAATTTGAAGAGAATGGAGCCACTTATTTTTGCAGAGGACAGTACTGCAGTTTAGCGCCAAATGAATGAATTCATTTATGCCATTCAGAGGTACAGCTACTCCCTAGCTCACCTTCTGAAAATGGTAGAATTAACACATCAGAAGGAAATGCAGGAAGCTCTGCACTTTCTTCTGTTCACTTTGTAACGTGTAACAGCTTTCCCTCTTCCAGAGGAGGCTCCTGTTTTGCAAAAGTTGTTTATATAAGCCTCTGCAGATCAACATCCAGCCTGTCTTTCAGCCTTAGGCGATTTCAAACCCACTATCCCACGTAATCTGCCTGATTTTGTCTAGTGAACTCTGGGCCAGGCTGTGTGAGTCTGCTCAGGCAGAGCAACAAATTCAAAACCTACAGTCCTTGAACAGCAGATTAAGTTTAGGGGTAAGAACTGAAAATACAACATCCATGCAACAAAGAAATGTAGTTCCTTAGGAGAGGTTTTCATTTACGATGGTGGAAACGAAAGAAATAGGGTGTATGTTTACGTGGGTGCTTTTTGGTTTGGTTTGTTGTTGTTGTCGTGGGGTTTTTTGTTTGGTTGGGGTTTTGTGGTTTTGTTTTGGTGGCGGTTCGGGGTTTTTTCCCCTTGAGTAATAAAAAGAGCAGTCTGAGAGGGTGAAAGAGCCTTTCTCCCTGGAGTATGAGCTCTAGGCTCCAAGAGCGGCAGATGTGGCCCAAGGGGTTCCCAGACAGCCCCTAGTGGTTCTCCCCTGCTCATGGGGTTTGCAAGCCAGGGCTGTGGGAGTCCATGGAAATTCCACATGCAGAGGATGGGTGAAAACTGTCTGTCAGATTACCCATGACAGCTCTTGCCAGTGACTCACTGAGCAGAGGAAAGCTGGTCCCAACCTCCCCAAACAAACGCTAAATATACTCCAGTAAAGGGGAAAAAAAAGAGGGAGGAGAAAAGCAGAATATAGAAGGGTGCTGAGACAGAACAGGACAGGATGACAGAGAGAGAAAAGAAATAACAACGGAACAGAAATGTTGCTGAAACACACTGGTTACAGACCAAGGAAAAAAAAACCATGTAGTGGAAGGTTATCTTTGGAAAGAACCTCAACAAACTGCACAGCCCAAATGTCACTCGCGAATGGGAAAGTCATGGATTGCAGTGGTGCAAAGCAGGCTGCTGCTCTGAGATTTGAAATCAGCAGTAACAGCCCGGCAGAGAGCACCGCCAGGAGAGTTCTGGCAAGGGCTTCCTTTAATGCCAGCCCTTGGGTCTAAAGCAATCTGTGCACCCGGGCGCAGGTGATTTCAAATTCCCAGGAAGAATTTTGCGTGATAAACTGTAGAGAGATAGAAAGCAGAGAAACTGGTAATCAGGCTAAGTCCTTAGGAAATACGAGCTCTCTCTGCAAAGGGACATTGCTCTATTTTTATCTCTTGTCTCTTCTCTAGCCTTAAGGTAAATTGGTACAAGCTGAAGATTTATTGTAATCACCGTGTACTTATTCCAGGATAGACACGGAGATCTTCAGCTACTGAAATTCTGAGGGATAGGGTTACCACACAAGCCTTTCTGGTTGGCACAGAAATCTTCTCTTGTATATCTCGATTTAACACATTTTACATATGCAGACGTGCGCTACATACGGCATTCACTTTGGAGAGCTCCCACACAGTTACTTTAAATAACTAAGAAATAGGAAAGTTATTGCCAAACCCTTAAACATATGAGACATATAGAATCACATTAGGAAGAAGAAAAAAATGTGCAAGGATTATCCCAGCAGGAAAGAGCACCAGTTACCTTGGTTTTGGAAAGAATAGGGGCACCACGATCCAGCAGCATTTCTACAACCTGTTCATGGCCACTTCTTGCTCCACAGTGGAGGGGGGTCAGCCCATCCTGTGGGATACAGAGTTATAACTGATTAGTGTCAGACATGCTAAAATCTTGCACGCTTTTATAAAGGCCTGTGATGTCCTAGAAGGCTCATTAATTCCCGCAGGATGCTGCTCCTCTGCAAATGAACAGTTGAATCTCTTTATTCAAACCAACAGAGCACATTCTGGCCATGATTTTCGGAACATATAAGTAGTCATATCACATTGGTGTTCATGCAGTGGGCTTCTTCCAGGCCCTCACTGCACGTGCAAAAAAAGGGATGAGACTGCACTTCAGGTACTTTTTGCCTGCATGCCTTGGAGAAAACTGGGTCTCTCATTTGTCAGTATGCATCAGAGTTGGTGGATAGTCAGTTAGTCTGAGAGGAAAAAAAATTCCTCCTCAGACTTTTTTATTACACTGATCCTGACAAGTGTACAGCAGACGAGAAAACCATCTTAATCCCAGCTGCTGGAAGTATGTTGGATTCACTTCTGTCCCTTGCTGTGCAGACTGTGCTCATGCGACCTCCAGCTGAACGACTGGCCCAGAGTCAAGGCACACTGTCCATATCTCTTTTAGAATAGTTTGCTTAGTAATAGTCAACATCCTATCGCTTGTTGCAAATAATGATGCCAAAGTTTTCAGAAACTTTGGGTTTCCATTTACAAGCCATAAAGGAAGGGGTTTTTCTCCGGCGTCTTCCAGTGCTCCTAAAACACATATGTTGTACTGTCTAGAATATGTGTGTCACACCATTTTAATGTAAGGGATTATCTAAAACTCCTTCTCACACACCCTATGCTCCCTTCACACACATGCACTTCCTCTCCATTTCTGTATGACAGCAAGTATTATTAAGGTACCTCCTCAGTCATATTTTTCATGTGCAATTATAATATTCTTCCTTGGTAACTCTTAAACCCCACTCTAGTGGAATATCAGCTTAAGCCCTGCAAAGTGCAGAGGGCAGCCAGGGAGAGGGAGGAGGTGGGTCAGAGAGCCTTACATTCTCCTGCTTCTACATTTTTGCCTGCTCCTAATAAACCTATGAAAGATAACAGCTAGGAATTGTCATGATAAACTTTTCCTGCTACTCTCATTTAAAACTTGTGTGGTTCTCATTGTGCATGTTCTTGCATTTAAAGTAAGGCCTATATTTTTGACACAGATGAAGAAAAGATTTTGGTTCAGACTTAGCTCCCTTAACTCAAGGAGTCGTTTGTTCCCACAAGATGAATGCAGCTTGGCCCACAATGTTCTTATTGACACCTCTCAAGTCAATTCTATTGTCATTTCTGCTTCTTCCTGCTCTTTCAGCCCATAAAGTACTGGGAAGTGCATCTTGTTAAAATGATACTACACAAATTCAAGATGTATTGCTCAAAACACTTAAGGACGAAGAGAAAAGATACCAAAACCTACAAACGATGCATTTTTCAGCTGAGTTGCAAATATTTTGCCAGAGCTTCACCAGTGTTTAAAACGGGTAATGCATATTTCTTATACCAGTAGTTTCCACAGGTAAGGGCACATCAAGTATCGAGCAGACACAAACATTTGATATGAAAATATCACCTACACAAAAAAAACTTGCATGGGAAGGAAAATCAAACCCAACAAGGATAGGTAACTACAGACCTGTAGGCAGGACCTAAAGATCATCATGTACATTAGATTGCTCCTTCTTTTTACTTCCTATAATTACCACATTCTGCAGGTACATCAAAGATAGATACGCAAGGAGATCAGGTACAAAAGTTAGAGACCATTTTCCAGATTTAATGTCTCCCCAACTCATTTCACCAACATACTTTGGTTAGTACATACCATGCTCACAGAGAATGAGACACACTTGATCATCTTCCTGTATCAGTCTAGACCCTTCCAGTGCTCCCGGAGCACAGAGTTCTGTGGGTATTTCTGGCTGACAAGGTTTCTGTGGCTCAGGAGGAGCAGGCAGCCATGTTTGGCCAGCTGGGGCTCATTCTGGGCCACGGAGCAGCCACTACCACCAGATGCATCACGTGTGACACAACACTACAATGCATGTGGGTGCTTGTTGGGACAGCTGATCTGTAGCTATTGTTCACATGATGTCAGGTCTCCCACTGCAAAGAGCAAACACACTCCAAGACAGATAATTTAGCTGCACAGATTTTTTTTTTTTTTTCTGTCGTTTCAAAAGACACTGTCTATCCACTGGTTTAGTTAATTTCTACATGACACTTAGAGCAGGTAAAGAAATGTGCAGAGACAATCTGAAACGCAGATCACAAAGACTTCTTTTTTAAAAAGAGATTCTGAGATTAAAACAGACTTCTCTGAGCTCAGAAAGACTTCACTGACTTTGTCAGGAGATTTTCCAGTTGCTTATTTACTGCTCACATAGACTATACTATGTGAAGCATAAAATATATTACATGTATTAAGAAGCAAACTTGCCTTAATATGATAGTCTGCAATGGCTCAGAAAAACCATTACAAACGATTATGACAATAATCTGCAGATTAAGGACTCTGTAAGTATGCACTGACATGATAAATCATATCATCTGTATTATCTATCCCTCCAGAGAGCCTGAGAGCAGCTCCAGCAAAGCCAAGAGGACAATAGGAGGAGTTCTGATTAGGCACAAGCTTCCCATTAGCATTGCACACCCATCTCTGGGGCTGCTTTAGCTTTTATTTCAAACACACACACACAAATAAACGAGACCTAAGCATTGTTTCTGGTCTCTGTTGAGACTCAGGTACCTGTGTAGCTCCCTGATCTTGTTACACTGGGGTCAAAACTGTCCCGAGACTGAGCCTCCCTGCTGCCGTGCGTCTCCTCACCACCACACGAGGCTTTAAGGGACCCCTGAGCAGCCTGGGGCCAGCACAGAGCAGCCTCCTTGTAGTCCCCAGCTCCCTCTTCCCTGTCAATGCTCACCCAGGATCCCCCTTGCATCATGGCATCCTCTGGGCTGTCTCCCAAAGCCACGGCAGCCTCAGTGCCACAGCTCTCACGTCAGTGAGCATCAGCTTCTAACCCAGTCTAAGGGCAATGAAACCAAGCACAATACCCGGTAAAAGCTCAAATGTGATGCAAATATTCGCCAAGAGCTTGTCAGAGTTCGAGCCAACTCGCGGAGCCTGTCCCCGGCCTCGGCAGGAGCAGCAGGCATTCCTGTTCCCTGAGCCAGAGGTAAGAGCACACGTTCCCAGGGGAGCAATTACTGCTGCCTCCTGGGTTTCTGTGCCCAGCACTGCCGAGAGACTCTCCACGCACTCTCTCAGCCCAGCAGGGCTCTGTGTCCCACAGCCCCTCCGCGCTCCAAGTCTCCTGAATTGGCACTGCTCGCTCCACTGGCACTACTGCAAAGTGCCCCTTCTGGGCAGCAGGGCACCAAACAAGGTTTTGCTCTCCCTGCACCTGCACAGCACACTCAGAGTGCCAAGGCAGTGCTACTGTAGTTATTTTCTATCTTAATACATGTGGTTTTTCTGGAGCAGCTTAAGCATGATCTGATGCATCTTCAAAGAGCATATCCCACATGTTTTCATGCAGATATGAGTGCTGGGCCTGTTATTTAGCTGCAAAATCAGTAGAATGAAGATTATAAACACTTATTGTTAATCCAGGCTAAAACTTGCTTGCTGCCTGCTTCAGACACAAATTCACTTTGGCATATACAGTATTAGACAGCCAAAGCAAATCAAGCTAATTTAATCAACCTCTCTAATTAAATTCTATTTTTTAAAGTCTTTTCTGGAAGACAGAAAAAACATAATTATGGCAACATTCAGTAAACATGCTACGTGAGGCATTAACAGGCCTTTGCCCAGAATGTTAGCTAAAAACCAGAATGATTAAAGCTGCCCTGGTAGCACACAGTTCTTGAGGGATACCCTTAAGAATTCAGTACCCAGCCCCAAGTACCAGTTGCTAGACATCTCACACACAAAAAAAAGCAACAGAGGAAAGATGAACAGCTGGTTAAAATAAACAATGCAACATAAGTGTGAACTAAAATGGAAAAAAAAGAAGCCATGTCTGAGTCTCAAAATAGTTTTAACATCGTTTTTGGATGTGTCTCACATGTTCTCACAACTCCCAACTACAGTGTGCGGGTGTTTAAGAGTACAGCGGTGCTCATCAAATCCCAGTCCTAATGAATTCAGAGAAAGCAGGAGCTCCTGGACTACTTCTCCAATAATTTAAACAGGATAAGGATTTAGCCCTTCTTGTTAACCTTTTGTGCAGTGCTTCAGCACTACAGTTTCCTGGACCATCTGTCAGCAGCAAACGCAAATGCTCATGGAAATGACTCAGGAAAAGAAATCATTACCTCAATTTACTTATTACTCAAGAAAGGCTTTATGTGAATTTATCTATAAAATGATTCTGTTTGTGAACAATAAAAATGGGCATTATGTGGAGAGTATTCCAGTATCCCATACAGAGAATGGATTGCAGGAACAGACCACAAAATGCCAGCTGAATAGCTAAATCTGTCCCATCTAAGAGTCAGAGTAGCAAATCCTGGCTCTGTTAGTGTTTGGTCAACAACACAAAACAGTATGTTCTGCATTCTCATTTAAACGTGAAATACAGACCTGAAACAGGAGAAACAAAGACCTAAGAATTTCTGCCCCTGAGCAATAGAAACCAGCAATTTCAAGATTTTTTTTTTTGTCTTTCATATGGGTACAGAACCTTTGCCATTTACCTTTAAGGAGGTATTTTGTCTTCCATAATCAATCTTCGCATTAAATAATATCATCATGTCCAAGACAAAAAACTATTTTAACAGAAGAAAACCCTTGCTTATCTCTTACATATAAAAATTCTGTTCATCTCTTAAAAAAATTAGGAAAAAAGACAGAGGTCTCACATTTATAAATGCGGTACTAGGAGCCTCACTTATTTTCACATGCAAATCCCACCGGTTACCAAGATGTGTGTGCATTCAGCACCTGCCCCTCACAGAACACACAGGGCTGGGCTCTGCCTGGGCATCCAGCTGATAAGCAGGACTTGACACACGTATCAGAAAAACCAGCCTCAGCTGCTCTTTGCCTTTCAATGCATTCAGCAGTGGCGATGCTGTTGTAAAGGATATGACCACAGCTTTTGTCATCCTGTATTTTTGTAGGGCCATTCTATATCTAGGACATTGAAAAGAAGAATAGTGCTTAAAAAAAAAAGAAATATCTGCAAAGTTGACATATCTTAATTGTTCAGCCTTGGAAAACAACATTGGGTCAGGTCGGAACAACAGGAGAGACTTAGCAGGAACATGCGTTGTGCCAGCTCAGAGCAATTAATCTTTGCTATTGAATATGAGAACCAGGCAGGCACTCCTGAAACAATGCCCTTTTTTCACCCAGCACCACGTTCCTCTCAGCCTTCTACTGCTTTTGGTACGGATTTCTGAACCCTGCTGGTGCTGCTCCCTTTCCTGATCACGCAGCTGTGCGAGGCTCCGGAGCCTCCGCGGCAGAGACACCCCGACCGCAGCCCGCAAACCCTGCCAGCGTGAGTCGGTGCCACCGGGAGCACAGCTTCCATCGCTCCCTGGCTGCCAGGAAACGATGCCTCTGGTAATGCCAGCGAGTGCAACCACGAGTGACACACGTACGGCACGAGCAGGAAAAGTTATGCATATTCCTTCTGATTTTCGGAGAGGATGGGTGTTTGGGGAAACAGGCAGTCTCTGGGGGAAGCCAGAAAAAACAAACCAGCGCTTCGCGAACCACAGTCATCACTGCCTTTGCCTCACCGGGAAGCTGTGCCAGACTCAGGAGCTGTTAATGCTTCTGCCCTCTTCCTAGATCCTGTTTCCGTCCCAGCCTGTATTTTTAGTTACGTAAATTATCCCAGTGTCTGACCCCGGAGCTTGTGATACAGGAAATGAAGCAGAGCATGAATTTTCCTACCTAAAAGAACTAACTTGACTCCAGTGATTTAAAGCACTGGTCCCTAATGATTTGGACTGCAGTCAGCCATACAAACACTTGCAGAGGGAAGCAACCAATGTCTCATCAAGTCCCTTTCTCCCTGCTCTGACCAAATGCATGTCTGTCACACCACCAGCATGTGGCCCTCTCCACCACAAGGCAGACTCACACCCCTCAGCCTGGTAGCCCCCATGTAGCATGGAGGAGGCTGGTACTTTAGTCCAGAAATTATAGCCACTGTCCACATTACCCATGAAAAGTCATCTCTTCCATGTTCCCTAACTAGAAAACACTGAAACATTTTAAAAATAAATCATCAGCAACTAAAAGGTAAAATAGAAGAATTAAGGAAAAACATGTGGAGAGAATGAAGAGATGAAAAAATAAATTGACCCAGTTTCTGAATTTGTCAGAGAAAAAAAAAAAGAATGTGCCTAACAAGCATTGCAGGAAATCTCAGAGACTGCAGAAACACTAGAAAACCAAACAGAAACCTGTGAATACAGGAATAACTGTAGAAAAACTATTCTTAGGTTATTAATTTCTTTTGTTTAGAATGCTTCTGAACAGTAGAACTTATACAGACTAATTCAAAATGGAAAAGGTAGAGGTGATAAATTAGTATTTCAAGAAAATTACAATTGTCAAAAAGTTACTGGGACAGGAGCACGTTGCAAAGGCTGCCCTGACAGCCCAGAGCACCACTGGTTCCAGGTTTACTTCCAAATATTTGATCTTTATTTTTTTTTCTTTTGCCGCTGTGTAAGTAAATAAAATATCCCTGGTTTGGTTGGGTTATAACTACAGCAATTAGACACACCCATATGCACTGAGCTTCTAAGTCATTCAGGGCACTGAGTTAGGTGTCAGCCTGCTGGAAGCCATCCCTGTGCCCCACACACGTGCTGACAAACCCCAGCCAGCAGCCAAGCACCCCTCACACAGAGCCTGAGCTGCAGGAGACTCATCAGCCACACCCCGTGCTGTGACACAGCCTGTGGATGGTGAGAGGCAAACACACTCCGTGGCTCAAAATTACCCTGCTAGCATTCAAATTCTGAAATACCTGACTTGAATTCTCATCTTTTGTGTTTTCCTGTACATTCACCTCCACACCCAAGCAGCTAGAAGCAGCTCCTAATTAAATGCTGGAAAGGGAACGTGGAAAATGGTTGGCTCTGAGCTTTGCCATACTTGGTGTTTCACACACTGCTGTAAGAGATGTAAAATATTAGTACCCTACTGCAATCATTTCATAAAAAATAAATGCAGTGCAGCTGTAGTAGCCTGCCAGGAAGATGAATGATTTAAGCCCTAGAGCAACACACAGGTCAGAGGCAATAATTCCACACAGTCACTCGCAGCACTCACACTTGAGCTTACCCTTGTTTTGGCATCAATTTTAGCTCCTCGATCAAGCAGGAGTTTGACCATATTTGCGTTTCCCCTTTTTGATGCAACATGCAACGGCGTGATATCATTCTGGGGAAGAAAAAAACATGAAAATAAATATGCATATGTCTGTCTTCCATTAATTCCATTTTTGGTTTGCTCACAGAATGAATTATGCTCACTTTGCTAAAGCATAACACAGTTTGTTTCCCTGGGAGCATGAAAGCAAAGGGAAGCTGTGTTCAACCACACATGTGAATTACTGGCCTGATACCTCAACACGCACATGGTGAAGAAAAAATCAAGTTGTGGTTAGAGTTGTAAGATGACATGATTGTGTCTCAGCTCACAACTTGTGCTTAAGAGTTAAACTCATGCGATTTTACTGAATCCTAGCAATTTAATCCAGCTGTGGTTGTTTCTGAGCATGTAGTGACTGGGATTCATACCTCAACTTCTTCGGCCTTGTAGGAACCATAGAAAAATTAATAAAACCATTATATCTGTAGATCTCACTCAAAAACTATGAGATGCCAACGCTACTTAATTCTGAACATTATCAGCAAACTCTGAAAGCCTGGCAAGCACCTTCCTTTCGGTTCCACCGTTCATTCTGCCTACCCAATTTGTTCCTCTAACGGACGTAGCACCGTGCTTGAAGTGGGGCTGCAGAGAAGCGCGTGTGCCTCCCTGAGCGGTGCCTGGCAGGCGGGCACAGGCAGGGATGCTGCACATCGAGGACAGTTACATAACCAACGCGTGCGCACACGGGCGCTCCTGTAACAAGATGCAGCCAGGACGTCGCTTCATGCTCTGATGAATCCTTTATCTCGCGGCGTATGAAGGCTGCGTCCTGTATATGTTTGATCATATGGAGCCAAGTAAGAATAAAAGGATCTAAATAGAGCATGCAGGCGGGGTATGCAGACAAACAGAATTGTAAAGGATGTGTTCCTGTGCGTTCAGGGGCAGCACAAACAGCTGGCTGCGTAAAGCCAGCATCCCTGGGACCCAGCAGGAAGCAGCACAAGCAGCGAGCGTGTGTCCCGTGGCTGACTGAATCAGAAAGGCACCCTGAGCAGCTGGGGAGTGGTACAGGTGTCTGACCTGGCTAAGAGAGCGTTCAGCAGCGCCTCCTCAGAACTGCAGGTGAGTGGAGTGACAGAGAACCAGCTCAGAGAAAAGATCCCCTCTCAGATGTGACAAGCTGACTCACAGCCTAATCATAACACCAAGTACCTCATGCAGTTGCTACATCTTCATTTACACAAAATTTCACTATGAAGCTAACTCACAGCTACTACAAAGTACTAATTAATACTATCACGGAGGTAAAACACATGTTAGCAAGGTTAAATGACAGTGATTCTTTATACAATATTCCTGATCATTAGAGTATCACAGTGATGACTGTGCCAGGGTAGCTTCTCATTCCCTTAAAAAACAAAGTAAAGCAAAAAGATGCTTAGCACATTGAACAGAAAGTGCAGCATGTCTGGTCCTTTCAGGGAGGTAAAACTGTGTGATCACTTAAATTTTCTGTGAGTTAGTTTTGAAAAAAAGAATTAGTTCTATTCGACTAGGAGTTGACACTGGATATAATATGGGGTCACTACATTACTGTATCAGTCACAAAGAGGACAGAAAAAGAGAGGAGAAAAACAATTATGTGGAAATACTTTCTGCTTTTTCTCTCTTCCCAGGAGGAAAGATGTTACTGAGGTCAGAGGGAGAGAGGGATGAATTCTACTTTCTCGAGAAAAAAAAAATGGTAAAGGAAATAACTTTTGTGTCTTCAAGTAAAGAGTACTGCAGGTAATTTAGATTAAAGTAACACTTTTTTCCACTTACTGATGTTGATGGGCAAAGAGGTTAACTCAGCCTAATAAACCCTCGTGCCCTGTTAATACATCAAAACAATTTAGTACAAATAATTTACTGCCTCATGAACGGACAAGAAGAAAAGCCTTTTCCAAGCATCAAGAAAGAAATGGAGGAGGAAGGAACAGCGTTACAAAAGGCAGGACAAATACCTATTAGAAGTCTGGTTCTCATTCATCTCGACACTAAGATGAACCTAGTGCAGCACAGAGTAGGGCATAACCACATAGGAATGTGCACTTTGGACCTAATTACTTGCCAGTCAAAGCTCCTGCTGCCATAAATGAAGGAGAGTTGATTCCGGAATAGATGGATAAATGCTCTCAAATACACACCTCAAAGCCAAAGGAGATGAATCCCACTTAGCAACTGAGAGTTAAGGCATGCTGTTTGCTTGCAACAGGGGAAAAAAAAACATCCACTTTCAGGTTCAAAACCAACTCCTGTTCAAATGACATTCATATTTCCGGGTTTCTACCAAAACTATTAGGACAGAATGATTCTCTCCCAGTTTCTGACAGGGGCGATCATCCTGGCTTCAAATGTGGGGAAATTCTCCAGCACCCAGTAAGGACTGAGCTCACTTGTGCAAGCTGGAGAGCTAGCAATCCATCGTTGCTCTATGTGATCACCTATCTTCACAAAAAACATAAAATTTAAGGTCTTTAGCATCTTGAAACCTGGAGTTACATCTGGTTGAAAATAGGCAGCAAGTTCACATTACACAGAGATGGCTGGAGAAAGGATGTGATCACTCCAGAAACAGTCTGTGAGGAAAACAAACTACATACAGCTTCCCTGAAATAATTAATGGAGCAGGAGAAATCAAGCACATTAAACTCTGTATGTCCAGTGTAATATCTGCCCTTACGGGTGACCAAACAGCTCCTCTTCCCTGGGAAAGAGCACTCATTCCCTTGGAAGGAGTTTGCAGTTTTTGTTGTAGTTTACTAACCTGATCAGACAGTTCATAAAAAAAATTAAGAGACAAAGGATTAGAAACACATTTAGCCTTTTTCACCCTTAGCATCTCAGGAAAACACTGTAAGGAAATGAAGAGGAAAAAAGAGTGGGCAAGTCTCTATTCAGGATTTAATTTTGCCATTTAGCTATTTAAGCTTTTACTGGTAGCAAAGAACATGAAGTAATTATTTTGCTGGGTGAGAGTTCTGACTCTAAACAGATGAAGAGGTGCATTATGTGAATGCTTGAATAATTCCACACTGACGTTCAGGCCAAGCAACTTGTCTGTGGTCAATACTGTGTTGCACCAAGTCTTAAAGAATCACAGCTAGAGGTTTCATAGGTATGGTCCTTCCCCATCTCACAATTAAGAACGTGAACTGAGAAAAAACCTCAGACAACACCATCATTAACTTTTCCGATGACAAAACATAAAGCAAGGAACTCAAAATTGAGTTATTTGTACTTGCCACAAGAAACAAGAGGTAAAAAAAGCTTCATAATACGTGCAACTTTGGTGTTGTTTATTAACACTAAAACTGTGGTATCAGCAAACAAAATAGCCACCAAATGTAAGGTTTTGAATTCTTCAGTGTATCAACAGCATCTGCTGTCTTTTCGGTCTATTTTTATCTGTTTGATCTTCTATAAATTTCTCCCTTTGTTCTTAAGATAGAATAGTAAATCAGGAAATTTTGGAAGATGTTTTCCTGCAGTAATAAAGCTGAAATGCCTTCCAAAAGTTGCCATTAAGAGATGTCGTTCAGATCTAGAATTCCTGCTGGAGTGCTGCTTGCCCTTGCTGTTGAAATATCAAATGCTGGGTAATGTCTCAGGAAGACCCCTCTGAGGTCCAATTTATGAGTTAACGAATTCTTCAGGGACTATGAAGCATCACTTGTGAGAATAGCAAGCTAAAACCATGCAATAAATGCTCATTGGATTATCAACTAGAACATAGCCCTTCCTTTCCTTTGTGGCAGATCTCCTGGGGCAGATGACTTGAAGTACCCTGAAACTGTACATAGCTCAAAATGCCATGGATTAGGTGCATGCAGCTTTTTCTACACTTCACAACACTGTGGATGGTGGTTTTTCCTCTGTCCCCATCCACCGCCTGCCGCAGCCCACCACCCCTCACACAGGGCTCGTGCCTTCCTCCAGAGCCACACAACGTCCACAAATACCACGGGAGAGGAGAGACCTGCTTTTACTGTCAGTGGCCTTTGCTTGTGCCTGATCAGAGGGAACACTAAGCCTTCCCAGCTGCAGCTCACTATCTACAGCTTCACAAGAAAATTCAAAAACCTTTGAGTTATCTTGTGTTGAGAAATGAGCCACCTAAAATTTCCCATCTGAAATGAGATCAGCTGCCCTCTGACACAAGGTGTTATCCATCACAGTTCACCACAGCAGTCAGAATTGCTCCTTTCTGCTACAAATTAGCAACACGAACGGTTAGGAAGTCAAGAAAAAAATAGAGTTAAAATTGTCAGTGGGCAGAGTAGATCTTATATGGTTATATTTTAATGTGTTTAGAAAACCAGGAACTCCCCCTGGTTTCTGGTGTGCTATGCTGTCCTACAGGATTGCCTCTTTCTCCCATCACAGTTGGAGTTTACAAGCACAAGGATGCTAATAATAACTAAGAAAAGTAAATGTTTGTGATTACAGCTTCATATTGGGCTCTGAAGTGCGCCTTTAAAGGAAGGCACCAAAAAAAAGGGAAAACCTTTCCAAGTCATGTGCTGCATTGATTTAAATGCTGACTGAGCAGCTGATCACATCAGGACTGTGAAGACTCACTGCCAGTCACATGGACTTGGAATTTTTCCTTGCTGCCAGTGAGAGAACTTACCTCCACCTCTAAGCTCTCCTCCGAGCCCATCAGTGGAGTGCAGCTTTCATCAGAAAAATGACACTTATCTGATTTCAAATTTCACTGCCTTGATTTAAAACAAACCAGAACAGTTTCTTACCAAAATGTTCAGATTAACTTGGAATTTAATAAGATAGTTCTTCTCAATCCTCAACAGAGAGCAGACTCTAGGAAGAGCTTAATATTGACACAGAATGTGTAAGACAGAAGCTGAAAACAGCCAGACTGCTACAACAGAAATTTCTTATACAGTCTGGAAAATCCCTCCAGCACTAGGCGTTTTTAAGGAAAGAGCATACAGGTGGTTGTTGCATACTGGAATTGTCAGCAGCACTGATACTACCACTATTACCAGATCCTGGAGGTATGGGAAGATTGTGGTGTGCATTTGAAGAATCTCATATGCAACTACGCAGCCACACCAACATGTTGTGTGTTAAAACACTCAATAGCCTCCCCTGTATTTTTCTGCAATTCAGAACTGGAGCTACAACACAGCAGAATCCCTGCAGAGAAAAGTCTTATATTCTAGTAGCAGTTACTGGGATCACTGAGGCTTGTATAGCTGTTTCAGAAATTAAAGATAAAAATGCACAACCAGATGCTTTCCAGGAAACCCTACAAGAGAGCATAATTTTCCAGCTTTTTTTCCTCCTCTCCTTAATGGCAGTAAGTCTTATACTGTGCTATTTTAGTTCTTGTGTGCTTATATACTTTTCTTAAGGGTTGAGATGTATAAAATGAATCCTGGAAGAAAAGAAGGAAGACTATAGAAAGGGAAATTACCTTTTTGCTCTTATGGCAAACTACCACTGGGGAAATAAATATGTTTTTCTCTTATGCCACTGTCACTCAGATACTGCCTGCTCTTTCTGATGGGCTAATGGTGCTCTGCTTCTCAGCCTCAGGGTCATCATTAATGCATGTTGTCCTCACACCACCCTCAAAATTACCAAATCCTTTCCTAACCTTCCAGTAAGCAAACTTCCTGCAGGCAAAGCCCACTCCCAGTGGAACTGAGATCTCCTCTGGGATAAGGAGTGCTGTGTATCAGGAAGGCTGTTCCCAGGGCTGGATGCAGTTTAATGGCACAGTGAGGAGCTCCCGTTTGCTTTGGCAAGAAAGATACAGAGAGAGGTCATCTTCACACAGAGGATTCCCTGCTACCTCCATCTTCTGACTTGCTCAAGTACAGAGTGGATGTGGGGGTCACAGGGGCTTCTTTCAGCTGTTGCTCTGGAAGCTGCAGAGAATTTCATCCTCCCTGCCTTTCTAATCACAGTTTTCCTCAGAGACAGGTGGAGCTTCAAAGGCATTTCCTCACCTGGGCTAAACAGATCTTTCCACTGGAAGATCATCTCAGACAGAAGAACGCTATCTGAAAACTCTGTGAACCCCCAAAAGACAACTTCTTCCTAATTATAATTCCCAGTTTATTCGAAACACCTTCAAAATCATTAAAACTCTAGGTAAGACATCAGACACAGTTTGATTTAAAGGCACAAGTGGCTGATAGTTTTAAAATTACAGGAATTAGTTTTCCCCTGTTGAAAAAACAGATAAAATAGATTCACTTAAAGGTATGCGGCTGCCTTTCAGCGTGTAACTGGGATTCATCCACACCTCTCCAACCTCAAGTGGCACTGTCAGCTAAGAGAATGGTGCCTGCAGTTGCTGCAATCCTTCAAAACCCAAGTAGTGACTGCACTTAAGTTTTAATCTGGCTAAGAAAGGAGGCCGACTTCACCCTTAGTTAACCTTTATTATCCTCCTCCACCTCTTTAGCCTCTGTGTGATTGTCTCCCAGTTAAGCAAGAGCGAAATACGGTGATGCAATGAAGTATTTGAAGTGTTTTGGAGAAGCACAGCCCGACACACGATAATGTACTACAGAAAAAGGATGATGAGTAGTCATAAAATGCCTGTTACTCTGCAATGCATAGCCCGCCAGTAATTGTGACAGGTTTTCTGTCGAGTTTGAGCCCAAGAAGTCAAGCAATCTGGAATGATTGCTTTTCCTTTGTTACAAAATGGCAAACATCCAGCTGAATAAGGAGATCTTGTTTCACTTGGAATGAGGTTAGGATGGTTCCCAGAGCTGCCTCCTTGTTTATAGGTGGAATAAAGGGCATCACAAGCTAAATTACTGAAATGATTTCCATCCATCCCAGTGGGGAGTTTGCTGCGCATCTTCCCTGCACTTGCAGCAACGCAAGAGAAGAAAGCACAGACACAGAAGTGCTAATGCAGCTCAAGGGAAGAGCTGACATGACATCAGTCACTCGGCTGCAGGAGTGCAAACCTGTAAAAGCAGGTACATTTCCAACTCCCCAGCCTCTACAGTCAGCAGGTACACAGGCTGGCAGGTGCTGTGACACCTGTAAGAGCTCCTGGAGCTGTGCCTGTCTCCTAGCTGCGGTGAAAGAAGGGACCAAGGGAGTATGTGACAGCTGAGAGGCGGGCAGGTGTGTACCGGTGGGGCTGAGGGAGCAGCTGCTGCTGAATATCTCTGGGGACATCATTTACTTACAGTACAGCACCACTGCTCACCTCCTGCCCACACACTGATCAGCAAGCTCATCTCTTTCCTTGCCTTCGCTGCTGGAACCTCTTTTTTCCCTCGGGCCTCTTGGAAACACACTGAAAACAGCAGCTGAGGAGATGTCCTTTGCCACAGGCCTGCCCTCCTTTTTCTACATCCTTTCACCAGCTCTTCTTTTCACCACACTTGCCCTTGGCCTTAAGGCTCAGAGCTCTGCCTTCATCCTACATATCCATCCACATTTTCTCCACCTTTCTCCACCCTGACTACACCGATGGTGGCAGCTGGCTACTTGTCCTGCCCTCACACATTCGTCTTCACATTAGCCCCTTCACACAAGCTAGAGCTGTTACCACAATCCTCTCCTCTTGTTCAAACCTCTCCCCAGAATTCGTACTTTCCTGAAGAGTCTGAACATAAACTGAGAGCTAGACAATTAGTGTTGATTTGTATTTATTTAATGAGAAAAAAGGAAAAATGGTTGGTGGTTTGCAAAAGCACCAAGTGCATTTGACACCCCATCTTAAAAGTTTGCTCTTTGCACTTGTGAAAGCCACAGTACATATGGTAATATTTTCTTTGGGTCACAGCCCTTCCATATCTTTGCTCTGTTGCTCATCTCACATTGTCAGCAACTCAAATAAGGGCCTTTCCCGCAGAGCAAAGACAGCACACTGTGGAGAGTGCTTACAGAAATTAAAACAAGAGGCAATGAGGTGCCAGCGAGCAGGCTGTACCTGTGGGTCATTTTCAGTACCTGTTTTGCAATTTGGGTAATCAAAGATCAAGCAAGGGCTCTGCTACTTGGTGCTGATAACTGCATGTCCTGTGTTTGCCTACAAATCCACTGCTCTACCAGAACCTAACCCACCTTTCTGTGCAGCGCCTTCTTCCCCCGTTGCCTGATAAGCACTAAAGAACAAAATTCAACTCCATATTACTGTTATTTATGCTGCAATTCTTTCTGTCACAACAACTCTATCTGGACTTGCAACTGCCACAGAGTGGAGATGAGCTCTCTCTCTCTCTCTGGATGCCCCCGCCCCATATCACAAGCACAAACAAGCACTCAGTGCTCCCTGAGTCACAGCCTCAGCCCACTGCTCCTTCAGGCTGATGTCACTGCATCCGCACTTCCCCAGCTATCGCAGAACTCCGTCTCCCTCTGATAATGACAACTAATGGAAGCAGAATTTAGAACGTCCAGATCTTGAAGAGGAGGCAAGAAAGGCCTTATTACGCTGGATGTGCTCTCCATAAGTGCCCCTAATCCAAAACAGAGCTGCTGGAGCCTAAGACTTATTATTTTATTAAAACAAGCATAGGCAGATGGTATTTAGTGCACTGGTACTAAATGCTGCTAATTGCTAATGCAGTAGCATTGCTAATCCCTAATCTTGTTTCTGAGTGGGAAAGAGTTGACCCAAGACCCCATTTGTCTTCCTTGCTTCTGTGATTAGGGCTTATCAAATACTCAGTGCCAAAGCTTAGGGTGGTATGAAATGCCTTAATGCTCTAATTGGGTCAGTTAAAGGACTTGGAAACCAGAGGTCAATGTTATCAGTGAAAGCAAAGCAATGGGTCTGTAGTGCTTGTGATAAAAACTTTGCAGCATGTAAATATGTTCCTTAAATACAGAAGCATTCAAGTTTTTAGCTATACAAACTATCTGAAGTAAAATACTGCAAATTCACTTTTTCCTTTGTGCAAATACTCTTTCCTTTGTGCAAATGCTCTAAGCAGCATTACGGTACTTCTCCTCTTGCAAAAGTAATAAACATAACACATGATCAGAATCTCAGAGGAGGAGCTGCTGGATTATCCATGTGACATAATTCCCCTCATAAATATAATCTTGAATTTACATTGTTTTTTTTTTTTTACTTTTTCTAGTTGAATTTAAAGATTGCTCCAGAATCTCATCAGTTATATTTAATATTCATTATTAAGCAATTATTAATTAAAAACATTAATTACTAAGATTTAATAGGACATACCTACATTTCTAGACAACATTTATTAATGGCCAATTTATGCCTATTTACTCTTATGTCAGCACTTGCCTTCACTTTGAATGCCTCTTGTTCCCTTGATTTTATCTCCCTATTGTCCTGGATCACTACCGCATCTCTTGCCTGGCTTTGGGTTTGGCAAGGTTTGGTGAGCCAAAGCCTTGCACAGCCTCAGTTTGTTTTGTTTGGGGGTTTATTTATTTATTTGGTCTCATGCCTGGCACCACAATCTTTCCGTGCCCTTCATATTGTACCCCTATTCTTCGTGCTGTATCCCTATCCATACATGTTTGGGTTTTCCCTCGCTCTTCCAGCTCTAACTTCCCTCTACCATTTCCTCTCCTTCTCCTGCTTACATTATGGACTCCATTTCTAGATCTCGTTTCATTTCCTACTTGTCCAGTTTCTCAGATTTCCTTTGTGAACCACCTAGCTCTCGTGCACGCAGTGAAGGCACAGATGCTTTATTCGCCACTACACCTGCCCTTGATGTTCACTGGAAGCAACTGCACGGTGAGGAGAATTCAGCAGGGACACATCACTCCTGCCATATGTTACAGCTACAGGAGGAACCATTCGTGTCACTGGATCCCAGCCCACCTTTTGCAAGGCTGGAACCATGAAAACAGCAGCTCCTTTTGGTTAAAACAGAAGTTTTCAGAGGTGAGGTCTCGAGCTCAGGTTCGGTTCAGCAGCCCGGGGAAAGCCCCTTTACGCCAGATGGTGACAGAACCAGCTCAGGCAGGTCAGGCCCCTTGGCTGGTGAGAGCGATGTGCCTCTCACGCCTCTGTGCAAAAGCTGTTGCCATGTGGTGATGAAGCAAATGAAGCATAACCCAGACTCCACACTCACCCTTGCAGTGAAGTCCACAGCAGCACCCCGATTTAACAGCAACGTGGCTACATTGATATTCCCATAGTGAGCAGCTATGTGGAGGGGAGTGAACCCACTCTGCAAAAAAACAAAACAAAACACAACCAATAGATACTTCTTGTTAAACATCGCTCTAGTACTCCACAGTTCATAGCACATCACTGACAAAAGCTAGTAATAGGAGTCTGCTGCAAGTCACCACTCCAATTCTGTACTAGTTTTCACTCACTGATGTTTATTTATAGTATCTCACAGAATCTAAATAAAATCACATTGCTATGCAGGAGGGAAAAAAATTAACATAATTATTCTAGAAGATAAGAAGTTGAATAAAACTTTCAGTTATTCCAGAAAAACAGCAGCAAAACATTTGAGTATTAAAAGCAATGATCTGACATTTATAAGAAATTAGCTTCTAACCAGAAATATACAGTTATTGGTATTATGTCAGTCTTGCAAGTTAAATCTCCTAGAGATTCTTTGCAGAAGTTCAAATACAAGTCATTTAATGATATTTGCTAACTGATTTTTATAAATTCAAAGTAGATGCAAATGAAAATAACATCAAAGACTATTTTAAATTATTAATACGAGTTGTTGGTTTTTTTTCCAAGGGTTAGCACCGTAAAGATCAGTCTCCCACTGTGGGCAATCACACTGGGTTATGTTCAGACACCATGAGTTACCACCCTAATTAAAAGATGTCTTACTGATAAAATTACTTCAGCAACTGATTTTCATATTTAAGTAGTTTTACTTCCTTTTAAAATAATGCTAAAACATGCAGCAATTCCATCAGTCCTGCAAAGTATGAAACCTTATGGGAACTAGATGCATTTCTAAATTGTTAGCAAGCCATGCTAGCTGCCACTGCCTTGCTTTGGGAGTTTTGCAGCTATAAAACCACTCTCAGATCATTCTATTTGCTGACACCATCAAGGTAAGTGTCATGCAGAAGCCTAGAATCAGACCTGGATGCACAACGTGACAGGGTTGTCTGCAGCTCTTAACACATCTGATAAACATGTGCTCCGTGAGAATCCCTGAAAACTCCATCTCATATAAAACGGCCCTTTTATGATGGCAGTCGGTTCCCAAGAATGCTTCACTCTTACTTTTAAACCCTAGTTTCAGCTGCAGAAAGCCCTGGTCTCTAAACTACAGTCTTCTCTAGCACATGCTACTTCATTTCATCTAAAGCAGGTGTCTATCCTATAAGAGGCGATGCAGACAGGAGGGAGAAATGATGCAGCAGCACTAAGTCATGGAGGAGTGATGATGCATATATATATTTATATATACCTCTGTTGTTCTATTCACCATCATCTAGGTTAACACATTTGGAAGCAAAGAGGGGGAAAAAATGAACGGTTAGTCCACCACTGGTGACATGGATGCGGAAAGCTTCATGATGGCTGCGTGGCATGGCAGCTCGGGTGGCAGCACGCCCGGCACACACGGGAAGCTCCACGGGGTGGAAGCCGAATGAGCGAGTACTTTGAGTGCTAATTGTTACACGTTTACCAAAGTTCTCCAAGTAGCAATCGCACGGACAACTGATCAAACGACTTAACTGTGTAGTACCTACAGCTCACCACTGCTTTCAGGAGTGGCTTTCATTTCCGAGAGAATAATTCAAATAATATTTTGTTTATTATTTTCCATTTGCAAGGTTTCTACAAGAGAGATTAACCCTGATTTAAACAGAAAGGGAATGGGGGAGAAAGAGGCGAAGGAGGCAAATGAAATCTTAATCAGGTGTTAGAGGAGAAAGTTCTGCGTAACTGCAGCAAAATAATTCACACCGAGGGAGATCTCCCCTGGATGCGGTCAGCACCTGAGGGCATCAAACCTTCGGGCTTTTCCCAACTGACCTTTGACTCCACATCAGCGTTGTGGTCGTTCTGCAGGAGCAGAGCCGCTGCCTTCGTGTCGTCCTTGCGAGCCGCGATGTGAAGGGCAGGAAGGCGGACTTTCCCCTTCGTGTCATTTTCCAGCAGCAGGGAAACCACCTGGTCATGGCCTTGCTGCAAAGCTACTGCCAAAGGTGTGAAACCATCCTGCAACACACAACGGGCACCATCAACGCGTGCTCCAAACCTTCCGCAGGGTGGGAAGGGGAAGAGAAGAGATCTCAGAGTTACCAACGAGCTGGCTCAAATTCAACCAAGTGTAACTTGGTGCAAGTTAAAAGTACCCTGCAGTGATCCTGAAATTGGAATAAAGTGTGGTGAACAATGTTCCACTCAGAACACCTTTCTGGCACTCCAGACACAACATAAAATTGTAAGACACAAATGACTGAGACTCAAGGAGAAAAAAATGCATGAAATTACTCACAAATTTACAGTTAATTACACAGATACTTATTTATGTAAGTGCTTAATTATATAAAAATGTATAAAAAGCTGGAATATTAAAATTACAATTGCTAATGGTGTCTCAATAGTAAAATATCATCCATTCCTTACAGATTATAATCTACATTTTTATAATTATTTAAAAAAACCCCAAACAACTAAACAAACCAAAACAAACAAAACACTTGAGCTCTATCCTCGAATATAGAATATATATATTCCGCGAATATATTTTACACGTGGATTTAAAATATAATTGATTAAGAATACCACATTCTCCTAATGTACTGATGTTCTACTACAATTCCCGTCTATGAAAACGGAATAGTTTGATAGACAATCCTCTTAGAAAAAGAAGATATTTCCTTTCAGATTTGCTAACAACCTAATTGGTGGAGAATAAAAAACCTGAAAAACAGAAGGTTTTTATTTAACAGATTTTAGAGCAGATTCCTCAAACACATAAAAAGTACAGCCTGGGATTTGTAATTTTATGTTTTTAATTTTAATTTTAGTTTTATTTTATGGATTCTTAGAAAACTAAGGAATGAAGGAGTTGCCATTTACATTCTGGCTCCTTCTCAAACATTTGTCATTGCAACCCAGGAGCACATCCAGCTTTACCCAAGAAAATACCCATAAATCACTCAAAAAATCACAAAGGAAAACTACTTGGGATATTTATTTATTTCATTTGTCTCCTGATGAATATATCCAGTCTGTATTACCAAACCTCATTGCGGCTTAGCAAACAAACACATTCTTTCACTTTCCAACTACTGCTATCATGGTCAAACCACGTAACTGTGGCATAAAAGTGCAGCAATGACAGAGAAAGGCAGATCCTCACTCTATGTCAACAGTGCAGAGTTGAAGCGTTAACTTTTTCACTTCTGGAATGAAAAGTTATGTTTTCAATGACAAATTTCTCTCTCTAACTTCAAAACAAAGAACACCTCAATTTAGGATGAGAAACAGGAGGCATTCTGAAAAAGAGTGTTCTCAAAATTTTTGAGGGCAAGAACACCCAAAAAAAATCACTGAAATTCCTGGGTCCTACGGAGCAATTTCCACGCCCCACCCTGAGGAGTTTTATGCTCATTTAACCAGGTTTCCCTGCTGCCTGCAGCTCCTCATCCCCCAGCAGCGGGGCAGGGCTCTGGGCCGCAGCCCCGGGCCATGAGCAGCTCCTGGGGTGAAACAGCCACGGGCAGAGGGGCGCGGGGTGTGAAAGATGCTCTGCAGCCCTGAAGGCCAAAAACCCTCCCTGAGCATCCCCACAAGAGGGCTCTGGCAATACTGCTCTGCTGTGCCTGCAGAAACGGGGGCTCTCGCCTGGAGAAACTCTGGAGTTTTTGGCTTCCTGCTCTATTTACACATCTGAAAATTCAGCTGCTTCACAGAAAAGTGGTGTAGACACCTACAACGTCTCTTCTTGTAGGGAAACAGAACTGACTCTTTTCCTTTAATTAAATTGAAACACCATGATCAAATTGTTACTTTTAAAGAATATTTAGCTAAGTGGCAACCCTTTAGTTACAAAAGCTTTTGCACTTAGAATGATAAAGAGAAATCGGATTTATATGAAAACCTGTACCAAGAGAGAAAATAAGGAAGAACCCATAAGCAACTATCTCGAACAAGGAAGGCAATAAAGGCACCACTGTTTTGTAGTCTGCTATCTTCAAAGGAATTCTCCATGGATAAAATTAGACTGCACCTTATCATCAAGCTTAGTTGGAAAAAAGCTCATCCTAAACTGACATACAGTGCTCAAGGGAAAAACAATACCAAAGAAAAAGAACCAAGTACCCATTCAAAACTTTTTAAAAAATCTGTTTCAGAAAATCATAAGGTGGCAAGAGTATTTTCAGAATTCAGAACCTGTTGTACATCTCTAGGAGTTCCATGTCTTCTTCCTTTCCAAGTTTTTACAAAGAAATAGAAGTTAGCCCTCTGAAAACTAATTTTAAATTAATTTTCAAGATGTGAATATTTCATTTTGGTATTTCTTGACTTTCATATCTTTGAGCATTTCCAGAAAGTGGATGCACACTGCTAGTTATAACTTCTAGTGATTTTGGAAACACAGTTTTGATCTATTAACTATTCCTTTTTTACAGTGTTGACTTCAAAAGACTAAGATTTCCTTTCTTACTATGAGGTATAGTAGAAATAAACTAATTTTGAATTTCTTATTTTTTAAACAGTAGGCCTTTTTCAAATAAGCATTATTTCCTTCATGGGAACAGTACTGGTAGAGCAATTAGAATTCAATAAATATTAAAGAGAGCACATACTGAAGTACCTTTTTATATTTTGGTTGCAAAATCTTGGTAATAAGACAAATGAAAATTTACCAGATTCAACACCTTTCTCAATGCTGTGCACTTACAACTATTAATATATTTGTTATTTATTATCCTCAAAGGTTGTCTTATCTGAGCTGGAATTACTTTTTAAAAAAAGAAATATAAAGTGTTCTTCTAGAAAGATTACAGAACACCTTCAAGGGTGGATCCTGCATTTTTCTGTCAGCTTGAAACTCTCCCTGCAGCACCAGGTGGGTAACTGGGTGCCACAGAGAGGGTACCAACACGGTAATGAAGCAGCTCAGGAAATGCCCCAAGCCCCAAGTAACCCTGGGTCTTCCCTGATATCCCAGGGCTGGCCCAAAGCACAGGTGAACAGTTGTTCTCGCCTTATGGTTGCTGCCCTTCTCATTGCTCACTATTTTTACTGAAAGCACAGAGAACTTTTATATTACACACACAGCTTCCCTGTGCGAGCACTTAACCTGAAAGATTAGCAGTTATGACTAAGAACACATCTATATTTAGAACTGTCTCTAGTTGAAGTCATTTTTTTTATTTTAGAAATGGCAAGAGATAGTTTAAATTGCCCATAACTCTATTCATTAGCACACTTTACAGAGACAGCTTTTTATTAATCTTTAATTTTGTATTTAAAAGACTAGTTTGATATAAGCTGGCAGAAATCACTGCTGAAGCACATTTCGCTTTGTTCATAAAGTGTGAAATTCAAACTTTTACCTCTGTGGCAAGGCTTTGACTGGCACCATTGTCAAGAAGAAACTTAACAACCTCCAGGTGGTTTTCTTGGGCTGCCATATACAATGGAGTGAAGCCATTCTGAAACACGAAAACAAGAGTGTAAACACCTCACAAATATTTTATACATACCACAGACCTGCCAAAGGAGGGCAGATTAGGTGAAAAGCAAAAAACTTGTTTGCTCACAGACCAGTTAATGGCATGATCTGCATTGGCTTAAGTGAAGATGGGAGAAGGGTGATATTTAAAAGGACACAGAGGAATCTTTCAGCTGACCAGATACAACTCCCACAGCTAAGCGAGAACAATTCCTTTCATGTCTGTTGTGAAGTTAAACTAAAAATCAATCCGGACAGATGATTTGGTGGCAATGAGTTATGATTCCTGATAAATACAGCCACAGCACTGGAAATGCAAAACGGGGGAGGGAAATACAATACAAGTCTGTAAGGAAAGCAAGAGCAGTGACTCTTCAGAGTAATCAACATTTTTTTCTCTTCTTTCCATTAGCTTTGACTTCTCTTTCACTTGTGCCAGCTACTTCTGCCTTCCATCTCCTCAAAGAGCTGCCTTCTGAGCACAGCCTGCTTGTGGGCACTGAGCTACTTCATATTTCAGGCACCATTGGTTCTCAGCAGTTCGAGACAGAGGTTTATCAGTGTTTCTGACCACATTAGAGCATCTCTCAAATTATGCTTACGTGAGTGATTTCTATCAATGCAATACAAGTATTAGTGGCTGCAGAGCTTAACTCATTCTTTGGTGAATGCCTTCCTCTTACAGTCAATGCTTTTGTCTTTGCCTTAATTGTAAACAGGTCACAGCCTGCCAGAAATTGAATTTTTTGGGATTAACATTAAGGCAATGTATTTTTTACCTACTGTTCCAAGAATTTCTGAAATCTATGCTACAATTACACAGGACACCGACCTAGATTTTGCAGAAAACCAATGGGGCCGAACAGAGACGAGCTGAGAGGAGTTTGGCCACATATATACATCAAAGAGAAAACACGAACATTCTGGGCCCAGGGGAGATGTAGGGAGACCACAGCCTCAGACCTACGGCAGCGAAATTGGGCTGAGCTGTAGCAGCCACTGTGGGAACAGCTGAGAGACACCTGACTGTCACAGTAGCGGGGCAGGGCACACGTCCAGCACCGAGCACAGGACAGCACAGGTGACCCGAGGCCAAGCACGCGGCCGCGCTGGCAGCAGGCACAAAGACGAGGTTGCAACAAAGGACAGCTGGAGAGGAAAAGGATGTTTGATCCAAGAGGAACTTTACCACCAGCAAGGCACCGAGCAGCTGTGAAGCCACATGTTTACAAGGCCTGCGCAGGCAGCAGGGCCTGCTGCTGTTCCCGGATTTTGATATTTTGATCTCTCTTCAGGAAAGCACCGCTACAAGCACACAGCAGGGGCTGAAGGGCTCACGGAGCCCAGGCCCAAGGCTGGGAATGTGTTACTGCACTCTCCAGAACAGAGGTCGAACACTTCAGTTACCATACAGTCAAAACTGTACTTAATTAAAAAGCAAAGAAGCCAGGAAACACTTGCTAAGGTACATCATATGTCACACTACAAGTTACTACAGTGAACAGCAGTCTGGCATTCATCCTTATCATTTCATGGCATACTCTATATTTACTAATTCAGCTGGAAACAAAGATTAATTTTTTAGTTTCAAATATTTGCAGTTAGAAAGGAAGCAGGAAACACTACCTAATTATTAGTTTCATAAAATAATTAATAGGCAAAAGTTCTCAGAACCAAATATTATTAGCATTTGGAGGCAGAACAGAACCTTTCTTCCTATGTTGAATTTTTGTAGGGTTTTAAACATTTTTCCACTCCATACTTAACATTTTCTACTCCCTTTAAAAAGGGGCTAGAATTGCCAGAGAGCCACAAATCTGAAAAAAGCATTTTGCCTTCAACAGTAATAAATAGCCCTTAGAAGAAGTGTAAAATTCAGACTCAGCACAAATTTACAGTTTGCTTTTTTGTTTTTCACAGACAGGAAGATTTGGTTAAAGAAGGCCTAACACTGAGACTGTCAGCATGGAAGAGCTGTTACCTTCAAGGAAAGAGGAGACAAAGCTCAAGTGAAGCTCAATACCACAGACAAAGCTGGTCCAGGGGCAGTTTGGCAACAGGGAGCACCAGGGACCTCCTCAGAAGACAAACCCCAGCTGAGATATCTCACTGCCAGGTATTGATGTGGAATGGCCAATAGATGTGTTACATGGGTGTTCCAAGCAAAGACTTTAACGGGCCTCCATAATGGGGTGGGGGAGAAATAAATCTTTAATTCTTGTATGTTAGCAAAGTAAGAGTAACATGTGGCAAAACCTTAGGGTGTACGGACAATGCAGTTACATAAGATGTTTACAATCTCAGATTATTTTTAGTTTCAGGGCTGAATACACAAGTTCTCAAACACAGGCAGAAAAGATTCTGTCAATCCCATCTTAATTTCTTTAACAGGAGAACCATGGCAAATATTTCTGCTTTGTTTTACTTCTTAACAGCCACGAGAGATTTGACATAAAAATACTTTTTGTTGTTGTTGTTCTCTTTAAATTTAAGTTATATGGTTCCTGGAACCAAATATTGCTGTATCAAGCTAGTATAAAAGAGTAAGAAAGAAGAACTGAGTCATTTATTTCTTTTGTTTAGGTGAAAAACCCAGGAAATATAGAACACAAGTAACTAACATTTGTGAAATAGATCCTGTTAAGCATTTTGTTCCTATTATTTGAGAGACCAATAAAAAAACCCCATCCTCCTTCTTTAACATATAATTTTTTTAAACCAACATTTATTTCCATGCCCACATCTTTATAATACAGAAAAATGGTAATCCTGGGCCAGATGAGAAGACTGTCTCTTCTCTGACACTGCCTGCCAGCCCCCGAACAGGGAGAACAGGAACAGGGTGGCTTGCAGGACACTGCTGGCACAGCTGCCTGACTTTCAACAATCTGTAGTTTATTCATTGTTTGAGCCAGTGTTTTTCTCTGTTTTGTTTTACTGCTTTGCTTGTAGCACCAGCACTGTTTTCTCTTATTCCAAATTCTCTATAATTGACCTAAACGTTCATTCAAAGGACTTGAACCAAACTTACAAACTCTGCATATGCCTGCAGTACCTCCTTGTGCAAGGAAAGGGGATGGGCTCAATTAAGCCCGAGACAGTGAATTATGTGAAACAGGATCCCTTTGAACACGTTCTCTCCCCCTCTCCTGTTCTATCAGTGTTCTTCCAGCTCTAACAAGCAGCAGCTCGCAGGACACTCCTAGGGCAGATCTGAAGTTCGTCTCTCTGACTATCACCCCTATTTTCAAGAGCCAACATGAACACAGTAAGATCTACTAAATATACTTGCTAAATCAGAGTTTCTAGGAGGAGGACAATTTTAATGTCAGCAAAGTTGTTGCTGGTAGCAAACAGGGACGTATGACTGTACCTGAGACTGTGCATTGACATTGGCCCGATTCGTAACCAACACTTTGACGACTTCTGCTTGTCCAGCGAGGGATGCTATGTGCAATGCTGTGTTTCCTTTCTGGAATTAGACACAGTGACACTTGAAAAGAGTACAAAACCTGAGCATGAATACACAACAATACAATCAAGAACATCTTCCACTTTAGAACATAGTATTTCTTGCAAAAAAATACTCTTAAACTGAATACTTCTAATGGGTGTGTTATTCTAAAAGACATGGCATGGACAGAAACTAAAACAGGAATCTACAGTTTGTTCAGCAAATCTCCTCCCTAGCAATCTGTGACATTTACTATCACCTACTATCATTGTTTCTATTAAACTATTGAGACCCCCTCCAGCAGTGGAAAATGGGCAATTACTGCTCCAGCACAGTCTGTAATCACTTGGCCAACACCTTGTGCCCAGGCCAGCAGTGTGAACAAGGGAACAAGCAGATAGGCCTGACTGACCTTTGTGGCTGCATCCACACTGGCACCTCGCTGGATCAGCTCAGAGACAACTTCTACGTGCCCTTCTTTGGAAGCGAGATGGAGAGCATTCAACCCATTCTGATTTAAAAAAGAAAGGGGAAAAAGAAAAGCAATTAGAAGGATTACCAAAGGTTTTCCAGTTTACCAAGCATATGAGGAGACAAATTATTATTATTATCTCACTGAGAGGACTGCTTACAAAAACTACACTTAGGTAAACTTTACAAGAACTAGATTATATGGACAAAGTAAGAATTAAGTCAAGATATACTGGCTCTGGGGTCTCAAGATATACTGGCTCTGGGGTCTCAAGTTCTGTGTGCTGTTCCATGATCTAATGCAATACAAATGGAATGAAAGATAAGGTTAAATAGCACATCCTCCAAGTGCAAGTGAAATAGTGTTTGGGTAGAGGGTTAAAAAAAAAAAGTCTTAATTGGATAAGATATCTAAACATGGTTCATCAAAATACACGTAAGTTATCTTTGACATGAAGTTCAAATATAAAGAGAAATTTGAGAAACAGTGAGAAAGGTATTTATCCAGAAAATTTGACCAAAATATTTTTCAACCTGATTTGAAATGTTGATGTCCACTCCATTTTTTAAGTAGTCAAGAGCCTTTTCCAAGTTGCCAGCTCGAGCTGCTCTCAGGTAACTTGCATTTGTGTCAGACTACAAGAAAAAAAGGAAAAGTCCCATTAGAAATTACAGCACAGTATAAAAACACATTTCGGTGGCAAAGGAATTATTAATGATGCAACATATTGTACATCCACTTAACTAGACATGAAAGATCCCAAACCACCTCATCAAATGTGGGTCAAGTGCCGAGCAGGCAGCACGAGGCTCGACTTCACTCATGAACATGAATTATGGAGCAGTGTCTCACACGCGAGGCCAGCAGCCAGGGACACATCTGGCACCCAGCACGGCACACAAACAGGGGCAAGCTCAGGACTGGCCTCCACGGAAACCACGCCGCTCTTTCCAAAGGTGCCACACCACTTTTAATGTCCAAGCCGAACAGAGCCGACCAGTATTGTGAGAACTAACATGAGAGATTTAAAAAAAAAAAAAATCAAAATACTCAACCTCGAAGGACTGGATTAGTGGAATTAAAAAACCCATGGTTCTACAAACGAACACATTTCAAAATCTCGTGTCTGCTAACATTTTGGTTTATTTCCTCCATCCTTCATTTTACAGCACATTTTATTGACAATCTCTGTCCACATTCAATGAAGAAGCCAGAAATCTCTAGGTACAGTGCCATTATACAAACTGCATTTTCCTTATTTTCAGACTTCGCATTAAAGATAGCTATGGAAATTTACTTTATGATGACTTCAGCTTGAACATAAGGACAGCAGAAATGTTGGTTAAGTCATGAAGGAATCACCGAGAGCAAGTCCCATCCCTAGAGGGTTTTAACAAGTTATGCAAATATCCACGGAGGACAGTTTAGATAATGCTGATCCTGCCTTGGAGCAAATGGAACGAACTGGGTTAGCTTTCAAGAGGGACAAATCATATAATCTTTGATTTTATCTGTGCCACAGCTTTCCCTGGCGTCTTGGGCAGTCCACACATTTACTGTGCCCTCTTCTAGATTGTTATAGCAGGATTTGTCTGGGTTCTTTCCCACTCAGTATCATTTCATCCCAGGCTTACATCATGGCAGCTACCAGTGCATTGTGATCTTTTAACATTTTTGGAATAGTCCAACAACTACCTTTAGACTAAACAATAAAGGAAGTGAGTGCTAAGAGAAATACAAAACACCCTGGCACTAAAGCTCAGTTACTTATCCGTTGCTCAAATAATTTTATTCTTTTTTTTAATCCCAAATTTCTGGATTTGCTACAGAGTTTTCTCCTCTCCTGTCGATACAGCCACTGCAAACTGGATGTTGTGTTCAAGCGTTGCTCCAAGCCCAGGGGAAGCCACCTTCATGTGCAGGATGAAGCAATATTGGGCACAACAACAGCAAAATGATAAGTGGGTAGGAAATCTGCTTTTCTCTTTGTACCCATACAAGCTACAAGACCATTTTACCAGTACTTCCAATACAACAAGCTCTCTCTTCTAAGGAGAGGACCACTACTTATGACCCAATACTTATGAACTCTCTTTCTCCCGAGTCTTGCACCCTTGGCACTCCACTTTGCAGTGATAAGCCACCAGCTCACAGCCTTCCCTGCTCTTTATCGTTCTTTTCCAAGCGTGCCACACTGATCATCACAAACCAGCTTCTGCAATGTCCTTCCAACAAAACAGCCCCCAAATACTGGTGTTCAGTTAGGCTTCATCACAAACAAGGTGCTGCTGCAAAGTACACGGCCATAACTGTAAAGACCACGGGGAAGAAAAGCTGCCTTGAGAGCTGCTTTCATTTGAGAGATCATCTGAGTTGTGCAATGCAGATTATTACAGGAGACAGGTCATATTCTCAGCGCTTAGCAACAGCAGTCACTGGGGTAAAAAACAGGTCAGCATTTTATCAGCATTACCAAAGGTATGAGGGAGGACTCAATAGAGCGGGAGCCTTTTTGTCAGAGGGCAATGGCATCTCTGTTTGGCACAGTCAGCAGGGGGATGAGAATTAACATCAGCTGTTTACAGCTGCTCCTGGGTGGGGAAGGGATGCGCCAGAGCCGCTCGCTCTGGAAAATCAGATTCCGTCAGGCGCGTTAATACAAGCCAGACAAGGAACGCTGCTCGTCCGCAGACACATCCTAATCTGTCTGTTGGCTCAAACAAAATGGAGGGGGAGAGGCACAAGGAGCGATAAATAGCTGATAATCACATTAATCACTACCTGCAGCTTCACTGAGGAGGGAGAGCGATGCCGGTGTCTTTTACAGACTTGGGCACGACTTTTGGCCTTAAGGATTCTTGGAAGACTTAAGGACTCTTGGAAGCACTTGCTCGCTAACAGGAGGAAGGATAAAGTTCAGGTCACAGTCCCAGCCTGAGGACATACAAAAATGTCTCAAACCAAGCTATCTCAGGTGCTGCTAAGTGATGCACAAATCCACTCCTGAAATCCCTCGAGCTAACAGCATGTCCTCCTTTGCTATTCACCCCTCAAAACTCACTCCAAAACAGCTAAGTCTCCAGACATGCCACTGACACCAGCAGCCAGGCTGCCATCCGAGCAGGGGGGTTGGTGTGGTGCTGGTGAGCATCCTGCTCACCTTTCAGCCTGGACTCCCAGTGCTCAGACAGGCTTCCAGCACAAGGGCACTGCGCAGGAAAAGCAGCACTGACACGTGCAGGCACGACAGCAGCAACTGGGAAGCACCCAGAGAAGTTGCCTTCAACAGCACGGCGGGGATAACCCAAACCCTCCCTCAGTTCAGCTGGTCTGAGTTGGCACTTCCAGTTTCCACCTTACGGGTTTCCAGTTACCTGAACGTGATGTGAGCCAATGTGTCAAAGCACATGAGTTGCCTTAGCAGCCAGGGTGTAACACACCCCTGTGCTTTGAGAAAGGGGAAAACCTTTTTTCTCTGACCTTGGCTGAAGCTCCCAAGCCCTCAGATGGGGTTAGCTCACCCTTTCTGGGCCACCCTGCACAGGAGCTTTGAGATTTGCACAGAGGGATAACAGACTGAGGGTGTACAATTGTGCAAGAAGCTCAGCAGGGTTTCTGGGATTCTCTCCATCCATTTCCACCTCTGCCATAAGCAGAAACAAGCACTAACATTAGAGAGAAAAAAGGGGCAACACTGTTGGAAACCAAAAGCAGTTTCAGCCTCTCTGAGAGCAGCATTGCCAGCTTCCACTTCCCCGTAACTAAGGCATGACTTCGGACCTGCTCAGATAGGGAGAGATTTTCAAATTTTTTTCTGCCTTGCAAAGTGTCTTGAGTACCCTTGTTAAGATATGTCACTTCCAAAACCAGGAGAACCTATGAACACTCTCCATCCCAAAGCCTAAGGAACTGATCAAAAAACATCAATCCAAAACTTCTATGTTTCTGAACTCAAAATTTCCCAACTTTACATTTGTATTTTAAGCCTAAATTTGTTTGGTTTTTTTTTTAATACCCTAGTAGAGTAGAAAAATGTTATTTGCAATTGGCACTGTTTTGTTTAAAAAGGAGCCTCTTGGAATCCCTGCTAGAGCCTGTAAATTGCTTCAGTATTACAGAGAGAAACAGCACCAGAGCCTAGGCTCAAATCACTGGAGGATTTTAAAGATCAAAGAAGTGTAAGAATAATGTTAATAATTATTTATCTGGATTGCCATCATTCCTGGAAGCCCACGTCAAAAAACTGATAAGGACCTGCTATATGAAATGCATTAAAAACCACAGATGGGTGGGGAAAGGATTTTGGGTTTCCCACCATCACCCAGGACACCCGTGTGCTCCTCTCTGTGGGAAATTCTTCTCCACATGCCCATTGCCACCTTCCACACTAGCTGGTGTCTGAAAACAAGAACCCCACACGGACAGCACAGACATAGACAGTGTGTCTACAGGACATTCCCCCACCAGACCTAATACATTCATTCTCCAACACTAATTAAACCTCAATATTCCTGACAAGCATTCTGGATGCTTGCAGCCTGTTCAGATCCCTTTCTCTTCTTTTTTAATCAACCCCAGTATGAAATGAAGATGAAAATTGGCTTTGATTCTCCATAGTTTTAACAAATATCAGGAGAACAACAGGCATGGGACATACATCAAAGCACCCTGAACCTTAGATGCTCTTGCAGTCAGCCACAAAGCTTGCAGCCCTTCTTGTGCATTTGCACTGGATCCCTCTCGTCAGGCTGTGTCCCCAAAGCCTTTCCCTGCTCCCTCTTGGGCTTCCTGTGGCTGCTACCTTTTCAAACTCTATATGCAGATTAAAATTAAAAACCAAGATTCTTACAAATGTTTTTAATTCTTGGAGAGACAAACTTCAGATCCCGTGCACAGCATTTAGTTCTGAAATGGTTATTCAGAGAATATTTAATAAACAGTGGATTTATGGGAGTACCAGTACTGATGAATGCATAATATCAAGCTTTTTCTTCACAGATTGTGTGATTTCTCCCCTCTCTCTCCACACTTTCTTGGAAGAAAAAGAGACTGTTTCTAGTTTTAAGAAATGTGCAAATGCAGATGACTGGCTAATGAAGGCAGGTTTTATGCAATGTGTATTTCTTTTAGATTTGTGTATTTCCCTTTAACGTACTACGCTATAAAAAATCCCTTCCGTAATGTACAGCAGGCTGATGAGCTTGCAGGCTGCAGGCTGCCTGCAGCACACAACAGGTTTTCCAGTCTGGAGCTCATTTTCAACAGCCTTCATCCCAGGGACATCTCAGGAAAGGGCTGAGGCTGAGTAAGCTGTGCTGGCAGCAGCACTCTGTTTGCCAACCCTTCTTTACCTTACAGTCCCCTGGTCCTGCCACAAGATGAAGACTCTGAGGTGCACGGGGACCTGAGAACTGTTTCCCCATTTTGAGGAAAAGCTACATGAGTTAAAAAATATTTCTATTGCAGCAAAGACTAACTCCTAAGTCACTTGGATATTACCTTAAGCCTCCAGAAAATGCTGATGCTGACTCACGCTAGCAAATACATATTCACTCTTTTTCTTCAAGTGCTTCCAGCGAAGCAAGAGACTATTTATCACAGCTGAAGATAAAAACTATTAGCAAGTTTGCACTGACTGTCAATCCAGGGTCTGGCCTGGTTTTTCCATCGCTCTAGAGGGGGTCCCTTAAGAAAACAGAGAATACGTATTAGTGAGTGAACCTTCGAAAGTGCAAAGCCATTATTTTTAACGTGCACAGGCCTCCTCCCGTACTGGTGGTATTTTATTATGCTCATCTCTCTTTCCTTTGTGTTCTGCTTACAGTGGCCTCTTTTTCAGATTAAAAATCCAGTCTTTTTTTCACACTGGGAGCAGGGTTTTGTTTTTCACTCCATCTTTAACAGTAGCTGTTGTGAAGGGAAACCCCCAGCAGGTTCCCATTGTGCCAGAGCAGGATGCATTCTGGCTTGAGTCCCAACAAAAAGATGCTAACCATGCCTAACATTTGTTGTGGGGAGAGGCAATGACCTCATTTTAAGGGATGAACTTATGTTACTTCCATTTGGAAATGTGCTCAACAAAGAGAGTCTTGCAGCAGCACGAGGTGACCTGAGAAAATGGATGATAACATTTTTGCTTATTTTTGATAAGGGTGGGCTTACTGCGGCCATTGGCAATTTTTTTTGCTGGAAGGCTTAACTCTGATGGGCACTAAGCACGACACTGGAAATGGGAGGACCGTGGCATTTCTTACATTTTGCTCCTACGCTAATTTAGAATTTTCCTCCAAGCAAATGTGTTACCTTCACTTGGTAAGCGATGAAATTTTATTCCAAATAAACTACAGCAGCCAATTAACAGCAGTGTCTGAACCACGTGAAATAAACCAGCCACATCACTGTCATGGGGAGACTCTTCATCCGTCCTCCAAGAGGCTCTAATCCCTTGTATCTCCCTGCTACCTTTTAACTAAATCATTATTAAAAATTTTCAGTTGTATCTTATTTATTAGAAAAGGGACTGATTGCACCGGATGAAGGATGCTCTCTGTGCAAATACTCATGTTTTACATACTGTGCTACCACATGTATTTTCTTCTGATAAGGATGTACTAGCCTGGGGCCAACTGCTATCCGCAGTTGTGCTGTTAATTACCCTTCAGAGACAAGCTCTTGGGATCACAGCCCTAAACACAACCTCAGGGTGACAACCTCAGGAAAAGCTCCACTCCTAGGGCCTGACAATTCAGAGGACACGTCTTTTGGCTAGGGACAGCCAGCTGTTTTGAATACGATTGCAAAAAGAGAAACAACATAATTACTAGTCAGAAACCAACCTAATCTCTCTAATTGTTCGCCCTATCACACAATTTAATCATCAACTTTCTTTGATCATATTATTGTATTGAGCATGATAAAGCAGCCAAAGATGTGGTGCTATTTGGAATGTCCCCATAGAGGGCCCTGTTCCAACAAGGTAACCACACTATGTTTTCCACACGCTAAAAACCATGCTGGTTTTAGGCTGTGCAAAACTTTCTTCATGGTCACACCAGTGGAGACTAAAACTTCTTGTATTTCTGCAAAATTTGCATGTGAATCTATAATGAACTGCATTTGCAACAAGTGAGGCTCCATCCCTGTACAGTAGTCAATCTTAGCATGCTTCTAGAGAAAAATCAAACATTTCCTGAAATGTTTGAATGAAACATTTAAGCTGTTCAAAACAAGAGCAGAAAACTCACTTTAGATGCAGCTCCTTCCTTCTAGAAATCTTTGGCCAAAACAGGAAAACATTCACGCAAAGAAAGAAGCCTCTTTCCTTGCTAGACCACAAGACAAAGTGCAGGTTTAATATAAACCATTTTCAAGATCGCTTGCACCACTCGACCTCTTGGAGTCCGTCTTGGCAAAATGCTGAACACGTGCCCTGTTCCCATGAAAAATGAACCACTTGGAGCGGAACGTGGTTCAAAAGGACCCAGAGCCAGAGATGTCAAGGCTGGTACATCCAAGAACATCTCACAGCTTCCAGTAAAAAACGGGTGTTTGTGACTGCCCTTAACAGCACGGAGAGGTCCAGAGCACATTGTTTGCTTGCAGTGACAAATGCCTGCTGTGGAACTGTGATGCAGCTTGCTCGCTGTGTAAATTGCGTTGACTTTGTGCATGCAGCCTTCTTCAGTCAGTCCTGTGACTTGTGACACCACAAATCCCACCCGGGTGTCTTTAAATGCCTGAATAACTGCTTCCTAAGAAAGCTCAAGCACGAGATAGAAAGGAAAAACAGCTGTTATGCTTTTGATTTTCTACGAATAGCAAAGGGGGTTGTGATTGCCAAGGCACAAACGACACAGTTATGGCAAACTCTTGCCTAACATCCACATCTAATATCTGTAATATGTTGAACATAAAATCCAAGTTGAAAATGCCCCTAAAGATGCCATCTCCACATTATTGACTTGCCAACATAGATACTCAACAAATACAGAATAACTTAACTGCAATTCTATACGAAATTATGATCTGACAACCCAACCAAAACCATCTGAACTGAGACCAAACCTGTCCCACAGAGACAAAGTTCAGACAGAAGGTGAGGGTCTACACTATTTCCATACGCTTTGCCAGTTTGCACAGGTGAAGTTTCTAGATTTTGAAACAGAGGTTTGATGTGCCGGCTTCACCTGGAGAATTTATGAAAACAATTACTACTACGAACGTAGTAAATTAGTAACACCAAAAGCAAGATCGAGGACTACAAAACTCACTGTACACCTGCAAAACACAACCTTTCTAAATATGCAAGAACAACAAAGTACAAGAATAATTTTAATGGGAAAACAACATGAAAGTGTATAAAAAGACTATAAAAGTCTTTAATACTGACTTTTCAGCTATCAGACTGCTGGATGAAAAGACGAATGACAAGGTAAATTGGGACACAGTCTGTTCAAGACCCTAAATCTGGCAAAATCCCTGGTTCCACCAGTGAATCACTGTACTCCTTGAGAAGTGACAGGCAGGGTAAGAACCAGGCCCTTTGTGACCAACTCACATGTATAAGCAACGAAAAGGATCTGATGCATTAAAAAGCAAAAGATTTGGGCATTTCAAATTCAAGATTCATTCTCCAAGCTGAAGGTCTCAGCTGCTAGAAGTTTATTTCAAACTCTGGGAAGAAACTCCTGAACCCATAATGACTCATCTCTCACTCTCTTAAGTTTTCCTACCATACATTTACAAGTGAAAAATAAATCACTGGCTTTCATAACTGCTACCACAGTCACAAAGAGCCAGAGAAGGGCTGGATGTGCTTTGAGGGTTTCTTCTCATGTTTATATTCACCTGAAGATAGTAACTCTCTTATATGTCAAGCTAGATGAGATGCCATTGATCTCCTCCCTGCTATTTTTCTCTCAGAAACTGACTACCCAATGAGCAAGGAGATAATTTCAGCACATCTCAGGCCCAAGTTTAAAGCCACTTCCATGCTAAAATCACATTCTTCAGATTCCTGCATGAATAACATCAGCCAGTCCACCTCCTCTTCTCTTTGTGCATCTCATTTTAGAATCAGGACCCAAAAAGAAGAGGAAAAGAATTCAGCAACTCTTGTCAAAACATTTTGTAAAGCGTTTTTATTTGTCTATAATTTCAGATGGGGGGGAAAAAAAAAATCATATAAACCTAAATGAGATAGTACTGTTGGTTTTAGGGAGAGAGATTTTATTCACTCTAAAAATATTACATAAATATGCTTCAGTCAGATGTGGTGAAGTTAGTGGCAATAACATGGAGAAAACTCATGTCAGGGGAAGCGCAATACACGTAAATTTTCCCTAAAAATACTGTAGCAAATAAACTATAGAAACTATAGACAAGCTACAAAATCTATTAAAAACTTTCAGTACCATTAATTTGTAAGTGTCTACTTAATGCCTGCTTTTGAATTCAACTTTCATTTAAAACCAAATTGATTCTGCTCTGGAACTTTGAAATTATAACTATCATTAAACTGAAAGACTGTTTGATGATAAACTGGCCAAGCCCTTTCAGAGGTGGCAGAAATATACACAGACACACACCAATTTACACTGCAAGCACTGCAAACCCCACGCATAATTGCAATTTATGTTTTTTTAGGCTTAAAAGGCATTTGAATGGATAGTTTTAAAACTATCTACTAGAGGTTTAATTTTTTTTTTGGCAGGGGGTGGGGCACATAGTTTAGGATTCTTACAAGAACTACAGACCTTTATCAGTTTATGAGTGCCAATGCATAGGTTTCCACAGCAGGGATTATGACCTCTATCAGGAGTAAAGAACCTCTTCCAGTTACACACTTGAACACCTTGTTGAAGAGTTTCTGTCTGGAAAACTCCACATGGCTGCTGTGACAGACAGAGAACCTGAAGGGCCAGTGGAAATTATCAAGAGAGCTTTTGGGCTCTTAAGAGGACTCATGAGGCAAGATTTGAAACACAGTCATTAACTCGGTACCAGTGCGTTCTGCAGGGCCAGTTAGAGGCCTCCCATGAGGTCTGCCCTAGCAGTTCACCTTAGGAGAGCTTGTAACATTTACAGAACCACCTGTCCTGACACCTCTTTGTAGACCTGCAGTGAAATAGATACACCCTGGTACAACGAGAGAGAATCAATGGAACCAAGAAACCAATGGATTCAAACATCCTCCTAGAGCCAAAGACTGACTGAGGTAATTTTGGTGGTTCAGGAGGAAAAAATACCTACCTAGCACTTCCCAAGCTCATGAGGGCAATGTCACACAGGAGAGTTAACAGTCCTCAAACGCAGGAGGTGAGCAACTTGCCAGGAAACAATTTTAATCTTGGCCTGGAGAGGCATGAGACCTATTGGAGAATACCATCAGGGAATACTTCAGGCCGTGCCGGCTTAGCCGTGTCCTTCTACAGGAGCTGCAATTCCCTGCTGACCACAACCTGCCGTGGCTCGTTTTCCATTTGAGCCTGCTGCTGTGGGTATGACCCAGTAACTCCCGGCCCATTTTGTAACCCACCACACCTCTGTAAACCACGAAGGCAATGCAGAGCAAGCCAGAGCAGGTGCTGGACATACTGCTGCCAGCTACTGCTGCAAACCCTGAGGAAAACGCATCCCTTTTCTCCCGGGCGTGGTGCCGTGGGATGCGGAGCTGTGGGACTGGGCATGGGAGAGCCAGCGGCCCCCACACCCCCTGCAATGCCTTTCCCTTCCTCTGCCATGATTAAACACTGACATTCACTGCCGTGAATCTGTGCAATGGCATGGAAAGTTCTGTCATAGCATATGTTGGGGCTATCTGGATGAAATGTATTCAGTAGCATGCGCAGCAAACGTAAATTAGTTTACAACTGTTTGGTTCCTCACTCCACGTGTTCCAGGTTTGAGGACAAGCTCAGATTCCAATGGGAAAAGTGCTTTTTCCAGCCCAAGCACCAAAATTGGTGAGCAAAAATCAGAGCCCTGTAACTGTTACCTAAATTTTAAACTCTAGTTTAAAGCTCTTAAGTCCTGTCCTAATTCTAAATACAAAATTCTATTCTAAAGCAAAATGAAGAATCTAAATCACTGCAGGGGCAAGGGCAGGACCAGCATTTACAGGTACAAACAGATTGAAAACAGTGACACAACAGAGAACAACCCGAGCTGTATGGGGCCTTTGAGATCAGCAGGGGGAGAAAGAAAACACAGAGCTCAGTTTTATTCTTAGAGTGAGAGAAAATTACCAAATATACAGATAAATCACTGCAGATCAGGTGATGCCATTTTCACACAGTGACTTTTCAGTTACAGAACTGAACTAGTATTTTTCTGGCTTTCAAAGCCATTGTGCCTTAGAGAGCCAGGATTCTGCAGAAGCACAAGGATGAATTGATTAGCTCAGGAGAGACTTCAGTTTTTTGAACAAAAATACAAACAGCAGAACTATTTTAATATTTTACCTCACCTTAACCAGATTTGGTAATTTATTTTAATCCAAAAATTACCACTTCCTCTTAGCATCAAAATGAAATGTGTTTGAAAACCATGTAACAGTTTAGTAAATATAATACTAATAAATTAAAACCTTCCAAACTGGCCTAGAAAACTTTACTGCTACTATATTTAACAGACACAGATTCAGAATTAGTTTTTAGTGCTACCATTAAAGTGAAGATTGGTTTATTACAGAAATAAGCTATGACCAACCATACCAGCCCTATCATTTGATGTGAATCATTTGATGACAGAACGGGCCATTACTGTACAATGTTGAAGTATCACTCCTGAACAGCAAATTTACAGGATAAACGTGCAGTGAAGTAGAGCTTGTTTCTTTCTTGCACCTCAAATATTCAGGGCAGCCTATGTAAGATTTAAATATGTTAGGAATGAAAACAGAACTTATCACAAACATCAGCAAGGAAAAGCTTACTGAACAAATACATACTGTGCCCCTTCTCCACTGCTAAACTCCACTTCAAATGCTGCTACACCTTCCCCAAACAATGTATATAGGAACAGAAAGAGCACTTTCTATACAGCTAGTAACAAACCCCTGGAAAGCAAGAGTAAATACCATTCTGGTGCAACACAGAGGGGCAGAGCATCCTGCAGACCAGCACATTGCCAACGCCACGGCTGAGGGCAGCGCGACTTTCAGCTCGCTCCACTCTCCAAACTGTTGCACACAGAAACTGGAGGGACTGTGTCTGTCAGGCTCTGTGCTGCTGAGGCTCATACAAAGCATCAGCAAAGATGTTTATCACCACGAAAATGGTTACTATTGGGCTAAAAAAACCAGGAGGGAGTAAATAAAATTCTCGGGACTGAGCAATGGAGAGTTTAATCAAGTACCATAAAACATCTGAATAACAAAAGCGTCTCTTACAAAAAATTACTTCACAAAAAACATCTCCCCAGTAAACGTTTTCACAGTTTTGGAATTCCTGGTGGAAATAAGCTTATGGACAAGAACATCTTCACAAAAAACAACCAAAGTTTTCAAAGATGCTTTTTAGCAGGGAACAACATCCAGTCCTGTGCTGACAACAAGAAAACAACAACATACACATTTAAGAGAACTCACTGCAGTATTTTTTTCAGAGCACAAAGCTATTGCTGACATGGAAATTAGCTGGTAAACGGCTGTGTTCTGGCATCAGTAGTATCTCTAACTAAAAAAATATTGCCACTTATCGACGTTTCCACAAAGCTTGGCGCTCATCAGTACTAAAAACACAAATCCGCTATCCTGGGAACCTGTTTTTTTAATTCTGCAGTAGAGTAGCCAAGAGAAGAACTGTTTTGGCATTGTGGTTTTTAACCGATGTGAATAACCCAAGCTATTGAAGACCCTCTGAACCTAGTTCACAGCGTACAGGGATGTCCTTCCACAGCAGCTTCCTCACTTGAGGAATTTTTAAATCCCACAAGGAGCACCTTGAAGGTCACTGGGACTCTCCCTGGGAGTAAGAGTGATATGGGTGCCTCCTTACAGGTCACTACTAGCACACTACCAGCACTACAGCTGGCTCCTCTGGAAGTTTAATTGACCCGTGGATTGTCAGTAGAAGAGGCGTGCTATCTGAAAAGTACATCTTAAAAGCACAGATTTTAAACTTTTTCTCTAAATATACAAGATTTTCTCTAAATATACACGACTTCAATTGTTACAAATATCTGTGTTACTTAAGGCCCTGACCACAGAACAAAATGTTACAAAATGTTTGTGCACTTTTAATGAGTCTTCTACAGAGTGTTCTGAACAGAATGTAGCCACTGGCAAGACAGAGAGAACAAATAATTGCAATATTCTATTTGACTGCCACCTCAGCCTATACCAGAATCCAACCATCAGAAAACAAAATACACCAAACAATCCGAAACGTACCTCTGCCTACATCCAGCTTTGCCTCAAACAATCAAAGACTTAAAACACTAATACAAGAAACTCAATATGCAGATTTCACTCATTTCAGAATCCACAAATGCTTACTTGTTCTGGAAAGCATTCTCCCTCTTCCACTGCCATTTTCTGTGGCCAGATATGAAACCTGATGACTCAATTAGTTAACACTTTGGACACTGCACCATTGCTAAAAATAGCGGCCTCAGGAAGTGCTTTTCTTTTTTTTTTTTCTTTTTTTCTTTTTTAAAGGAACTAAGCACAGTCACTTGTTACACTTCCCTTGGCTGTTTAAATGGCAAAGGACAAGTGATTAGAAGACTATTAAGTTAGTAACAGAGTGTGTCCCAGGATTCCTGGCTCACTTACCATATTTGCTGCCTCCAATCATTCCCCGTGTATGTAATCATGATCTGTGGAATACCCAAAATAGCTGCAGCATCAGCTGATCAGAAAACCACCGCTGCTTGGAATCACTCATGAAACAAGCTTTTGTCATTCTGCTTATCAGCTCTTTCTAATGCAGACTACTTTGAACTGTTTCTAAAGGCAACAATAACATCATTTTACACTCCGTGTGTTTTGAATACCACATATGCCTGCCTCCCACTCCACGGTAATTTTATATTTATTCAGATTTTCTGATGACTAATTATGATAGGTTTGTGTCGCTGGTTCTAGAGGCTATTTTCCTGAACTAAAAGGCTGTTCTCTATGTACTTCAAGTTCCTAAACTAGAGCAATTAAAAGCAGTACAAGAGCAAAATAATTTTGTTTCAGAGGGAAGCCCAGAGAGAGGTTCCTGATTTTAGTGAAGCAGACTTCTTCCTTCTCAATAGAAGTTATCATCAGCTACAGGAATGTTCTTCATGCTTCCCTACAGTTACTTACATTACGAGTGGCTTTAAAGCATGCCCACCTTCTGAGGAAGGGAATATTGAAATATTCCTCAATTCACCACAGGCTCCTGCACAGCATGCGTGGCACTTGCCTGTTACACATCTCACCTCACACCTGTGAGCTGGGCACAGGTATTCACTGGCACAGAAGAACAGCAAAGAGGAAGTGCAGGAAAACATAATCGTGGCCTAATATTTTGGTCAGACAACATAGGCCTAATGTCTCACTTGTTGATGAAAGGAAATAAGCTGTATGTAAAATACTATTGGGATAATTTAAGTTTTCCAGAAATATATCTCCATGTTTGCATCAACCAGAGCCCAACCACCAGCTAGGAGCTCTGTGCTCTTGAGTTTAAACACAGAACTTGTTGCCAGTTATCTATGCAGACATCTCTGTATTCAGAAGGTGCAAAATCTGCGGCCCTGGTGCACAAGCCATGCACTCAGGTGGATCTGGCTTGAAAATACTTCACTAATGTCACCGATGATGCATTCTATTAACAACCACCCTGTGCTCCTGCACATTTTTGCTGATGGCATTATAGTAACTATGACTAAGACCCACTTCTGCCACTGACTAAATACAGAGAAGCCAACAGCTGTCTGCAGCGTGGAGGAACCTTCCACCTTGATTTAAGTACAAAAGGACGGCCAAGCCAATTTAAATGAATTTACCTCACTGACATACCTGCACAGAGCTCCCTGTGGCAGAGATTTCAATCACTGCCCCACAGCTACCTCAGCAATGCTGTTACTGCAAGCCACCACAACAAAACAAAGTATCCTGAATATTCAATTTCTAAAACTGAATTTTGATTTGGCATTACTATTAGTTTTGAGGCCTTAGAATGGTAATTTCAAAACAATAAATGCAGACATCCCACTTCTAGAAACCCAAGATCACAAGGTTATTATCCAGTGTCTGAATTTTTGTGTCTAACCGAAGAGAAGTTGGCTCTGAATAAAACCCAGGTACCTAGATACCTTTCTTCTGCCTTTGAAAAGGTGCTTGAGAACAAGGAGAAAGGAAATATGATCATTTCTGTAAGCGGATTCAAGGGAATCACATGAAATTGAAAACTTGCCACACAGCTCTCTTTTGTAGGCAAAAGGATTAAACCGGGCAGTTTTATGGAAACGGACAATTCCCTGCAGAAGACCGAGCCCCCTGCGGGGTGCTGCCCCACGCCCCTGGACTGCAGCCTCCTGGCACGGGCTGGGGACACAGAACTGCCAATCCCAAAGCCAAGTTGGCAGCGAAGAAACAACGTTTTTAGGGACAAGGATTCCACACGGTCTCTGCTGTTTCACCGGTGGGCCGTGCCCCTGTTCCTCAGGCAGCCCAGGGCCGTGGCCAGCGCCAGCACGGTCTGGGTGCCAGGCTGCTCCCTCCAGCAGCTCCCCCGACACCGCTCTCCCCACACACACTGCCTGCTCATTTATTCTGCTACAGCTACTTTGCTTTTCCAGTCGCTGGCTCTTGGCTTTTGCAGTTCACATCAGTGTGATGATACCAGTGGATAACTGACCCAGGCCACTGCCTATTAACCTCCACGAAACCGGCCTGGTTCAGGCTGTGACATTCCCGCAAGAGAAGCTGTCCAATTCTCTCTCCATTAATTTTAAAAGAGCGACATTCAGAATTACAAAAGAAAAGCACAAAGAAAAATTAAAATCTGCCAGCACCAGAAAATCATCTCAGCACATTCACATCCATCAATTCAGCTCTGATTACTGACTGCCATAAATCATAGTGACACTGTATTTTTTTTAACCTTGTGAATCAGTTTTAGAGCATTCAGGATGATTTCTCACATGCACGCTGTTAACAAAGGGTAATAACAGAAAGGCTCAATACTAACGGCAAAATCAATTTCTTATAGACTTTGGGTAAAATTTCCAGGATTCTTTTATTATGTTGCATTGTGAATTACATGATCTGCAAATTCCTATAGTAATTCTTAGCTTAGGAAAAAGACAGGGCCTTGGATCACAATCACGTAATGAGCAGATAAGCGAGGAAAAAAACATCTCAACAATCAGTCTCCTCCCCTCTTTGAAAAAGAAAAAAAGCAACAAAACCCCTTTACACTCTCATTAAAATGGCAGATTTAGTACAGATGGAGAATTCTTTTAAACAGAATAGTGGAAATGTCCTTTTACATTATCACTATGCTGCTCCCCAACCAGATGGAGTGCTTATGATTACTGGCTTGGAAGTGACTTGCAAACAAAGCAACACATGGCAGAATTCAGCAGAAAGAAAAACAGGGTTTGACATGAGATGCAAAACAATATAAATATCTCTCCAAGAAAGGGAAAGGCAAGCTGAAATACTTTAAACCATAATCTGGAGTTACTGGTCCAGACTTTGCAAGAAGAAAGAGAAATTTTTTTTTTCTGAAACTGTGGTGGATGACATTTCAGACAGTTCAGAAAGATGAAGAGTCAGCTGAAGCCCACCAGTGCAGGGGATTTATATTTCTGTGGTATTTCAGAAACCTTTGCAGAGAGGAAATGGTTGACAAATAGTATCAGTACAGATGTGTGTTTACGCAGCTTACACCTGTGAAGGGCCCTCAGTTTCAAAAACTTCTTATATCAGAGAAGACAATGGTAGTATCTGAGATATTTAATATAATTATCTAAAATTCTTTTCTAGTCATTAAAATAATGGCTAATGTGTGCTCCAGATGAGACTTTAGAACAGGAGTTCAAGTGCACACCTCTGTGCACAGCTAACAGGCTTTTACAAAGCTACTAGCAAGATAAGATTTGCTTACATTTACATTACATGTACTCATTTATACTTTAACTACTGAAATTGTGGGCACAGAGAATGCGCAGCCACAGGAACAAAATTCAGAGTTATAAAGTGCCAAAAGGATCTGTGTGAATTGTGAATGACTTTTTTTTTTTAAATGTCTGTTCAACCACCATCCATCACGTAAATACTATGTTTGCTATACTGCCATTCAAATTATGCCAGCTCAGATCATCTGCTAAAACATCCACAGAATTATAATTCTATAGCCAGAAGCATACGTTCTCTTTCAATAACAAAAGTAAAAATTAAATATAAAATGAGGATAGGAAAACAATACTCTAAATTAAGTTGAAGTCACCCAGCACAATATTTTTTTCCCAAAAAACCTGCCATATGTTCCTGTGTGCTTTTGAACAGAAAGTATCTAGCAAATCTGTAAATCCTTTAGTTAACTTTTTTCCTTAACTTTGACAAGGCTATCAGCTATCATACAGAACGAAACCCAGCAAATTCTGTAACTTCTGCTACAAGATAGTTAAAATTTCTCTCTAAAGGCTTTCCAAATGAGTGAACAGGAAGCCTGGGTTCTCATTCTATTCTTCTTCAGCAGCACATAAGATCAAACCTCAAACACTGAAGTACAATCACTTTTAAAAGATAGCCTGCAGTAATTTTTCAGAAGCCTCCAAACAGCACACCTCGAAGCCAGCCCTGCTGTGACCTGTGAAATTCAGCCCTTTACAGATATTCAAAAAGCCTGTGGAAGACACACTGAGGTACTGCAGTGTTTACTCTGCCAGAATCCGCAGCAGCTCCTGTTACCTCACTCCCACCACTCCCCAGTAAATGCATTTTCAACAGCAAGGCAAAGGGCTCTTGGGATGAGGGACTAAAATAAACGATACGTGCAAGGTATGAGTGGTATGCCCACAGCATCTGATCCACAAATCCGCTTTGAGTTCCTTTTTTTAACCCTGTATTGTTCCCTTAAGATATCAGAGTAGATTAAATGTTTCCAGTCTTCCCTGTTCATCAATTCCAGCCTTCTGAAAGAGCACTTTTTGTTTCATTTTCATCCATCAGCCGTGGTTTTCATGCCCAAGTTCTAAAGCTCCTTTAATTTCCAGTGACCCTGGGACTAAAACATAAGCCTGTCCCCGGGTACAGGAAAAACTGTGACCAACTGGAATATAAACTGTTAGGTAAACCCAAAAAAAGGGACCAGAAGTCAATCATGGCTTCCACCACTGCGACTTCAGCAGTTTCTCTTCCCCCATCAGTACATTGCCTCAACATGGAAAAGCATCTTCCACCTGTATTGCAGAGAAATGTGATTTTGCAAAACTACTGCCACAGTATCACAGAAATCCCACAGCTGGCTGCTGTGTGAAAATAGAGGTTAAGATAATACTCATCAAGGCAACTTCTTGCTGTCAAGACCACTCTACACTCTTCAGATCATAAAGAACTAAAGAGAGCAGCAGAGCTTCATTATGTCATCCTGTAAGCACCAAGAGAAGCAGCTCCAGTGAAGCCAACTAAAAGCCCTTGGCTTTATTAAGATTTCTTTCCCTGCCACTGATCACCCTAGAGGACATCCATGTCATTGATTTTCTCTGGACAGCACCTTTGCAAAATACCGAGGTAATAAAGCTGCAAACTGGAAGAAGAGTTTACATAAGCATTGCGATGTCACATGATTGACTCCTGAGCAAATTGACTTGACACTATCATGCTTGGAAAATAACCAGTAGAAGCCAATTAGGAAGGCAAAAAACAAAAGGCAGAGACTCCAGGCAGCCCTGTGTTTAGTCTAACTACAAACCTCACATGAACTCTCCTGGAGATGAGAGGAAGAGCAAGGGCAAAGATCTATATATGGAAAGCACAAGGAGACATGGTATCAGATCTTCCTATTTCATCTTGAAGCATTGCTGATGTTTGCAATTTCTCTGCTGATTAATCAGATGGCTTGTTGCATGCCATGCATCTTGTTCCAAGTCATACTGAAAGCTGGGGTTTTGTACAAATTGAGAGCAGCAGCTGCCTTGCTCCTTCTCTGGCATACCTCGCTGACGCATAGGATTCCAGAAAGTAGAGATTCCTTGGATATGAACAGTAGACCTCAGCATTTCCACTAAATATAGAACTTCTGTTTGTTAACAGAACATAATACTGGTGCATTTGTGAAACTGGTGATCTCCATAGGCATGTGAACACACAGATAGGTATATAAAAATCACATGCAAACCTTATTATTTCACCACAGCACAGGAAAACAACGAATAGTTGAGAAATAACTTCCATTTTTTTAAGAATATACAAAAAACCTAGTTGAAAGTGTTAGAGGAATGTTATATAAAATACCATCCATTTGTATATGGCATTCATGTGACAGGAAGTTGGCTCAGGCTCACTCTTAGTCTGGATCGTATTTCTAGCAATTTTCAATATTCCATGACTGCCAGGAGCAAAGAATTAATCATTAAGATTCATGGTGACAACAGCAAAGTATTTCATCCTGAAGTTGAGTTAAGCACCAGAAATGTGACTGCTGGCAAATTAGCCCTTCCAAACACTCCCTTCTCTCTGTTGTCTATCTTTTAGGCTTATTCAGAACATCAACGCGACATGAAGCCACCAAACTGCCAGATGGCTTCAAAATGTTCAGACATTACTTCTGCAGAGAAAAAGAAATTTCTGTCATGCAATAAGTTCCAAAAGCAGCAATTTTTTGGGATACTGACAGATGACTGTCTGCAAGGACCTTGGCCAAAAAAAAACCCACCCAACTCATTATTAAGATATTTGACTATGCACCTTGATCCTGTTCATTCCTCAAGGACCATCTAAAGGAACAATTCAAAAGAAAACAGAAAGAGGCTTCATTAAAAGGGAAATACAGCAACAACAGACAAGTGTACCTGCTCAGCACAGGCACACGAAGGTGTCCAACGCCCTGGGAAATGAGCACAACTGAGCACAGCTCTCATTCAGTGGCTAAGTTTCATTTCTAGATGGTGTAGGGCAGTACACAACAAAAACAAAAATGTAAACGCTAAACTAACTATAACTAATCCCGTGAGTCCATTCCCAAATGCAATGGAGACAATTCAATGGAGCAATGTTATGACCAAGGCTTTTGAACAACACTTAGCCTATTACTCCAGTGAACAGGCTATGGCCAAATCATTACACTGTAAAAATGTGTGCAGACACAAGGTAGAACTTTCATGAGAAGACTAACATGAGAATAGCTGGCCTAGGATTTCTATTATGTGCAGAGTTAGATTAAAAAATAGAATAAGAAATGGGTAGGAAGAGAACGACAGTTAAGGATGAAGGTAGACAAAGGGAGTTCTTGAAACCACACCCACCCCTATTTCCAATGATTCTGTGACTTACTGGGGAATCTGAGCCCCTCTGCAGGCAAGCCACACTCAGGGTCAGTCACAGGGAGATGCCACTCAACACAAGTCCCCGAGCAGGTAAAATCTACCTGAGCCCTGCCCGCAGACACTGCGTGGGAGAACACGCTGCTCTCACAGGGCCTCAGCGCTGTTCTCCAGGGCTCCGTCAGGACTGAAGGACCTCTCACCTTTTACCAGCCAGCATTTCAAAGCACTCTAGAATTTCTTCAAACGCCACTTCGGAAGGACTTTCCAGGAAAACTGCAAGTTTAAAATTTCTCATAATCATTACAAAGATGGAAACCCAAGATGTCACAATGCAATAAACCCAAAGAAAAGTAAGTGAATGTAATTGTGGTTCATTTCAGCATCACTCAGAAGTTATCCCCAGCCTCAGTATTAACACAGCCCAGTTTCCAGCTGACAAACTAGTCACCAATAGCCAAAAGACTGCTGTAGAGTAACCATTCACAGTTACATGGTGCTGTTCCCAGTTAAAAAATTATTCTGTATTTGTTGTGCTGAACGACTAAAATCTAGTTTTATCCTCCAGTAAGTTCTCTGGTCAGTAGGTTCCTCCCTATCAACTTCCTTTCCTAAGGCACTATTATTTTCAAAGGAAGCTTGAATCAAGGGGAAGGCACGAGTAGTTACACGGTCTGAAGTGCACTGCTGCCCTTAAACACAGTCACAGCAAAATCTCAAATTATTTCTCTTTCTGAACCTTCACTCTGAGCTCTCCAGTGGCATGAAATCAAGGCACGGACAATTTACAAAGCAATACAGATAAACTCACTGAATTTTCAGCTTCTTACAGGGTTGGTGTTCTGATCAGGTACAAAGCCATCTCTCAGAAACCTCACACTGAAGTGTCTGGGGAGCAAACACAAGCAACTTCCACAACCTTTTCCTCCCAAATATTAGGTAGGGCAGTAACACTGGACTCATATTGCCTCGACTTTGTTATTGCAACAGGGCCAACACTGTGAACAGAGCTTTCCAAGAACACTGGGAGCATTCAGATGTAATAACCTCAAGATGCCTTAGACCAGGAAGGAGTAAATATTCTTCTGCATTGGGGTCATGCAGGAATTTCCCCAAAACAGAGGAAAATCAGTAAAATGAATAAGAAAATGATCTCATCAAGATCATTTCTGACATGCTGCTGGGGAACGAGGACAGCTGTGCAAACTGCATTCCAAACAGGACTGCTATTTGTCAGCACAGATGTATAAAAATGTCTCTCAGTTCTCACTGGAGTGCTGGCAGCTTGGCTAAATATTAATGCTGTCCTCGGAGCACTGCTACTGATTCTGTGTGTATCACACACACGAGAGCCTGGCCACAGCTAAGACAGATGCTTTCTGAAGTTGCATTAGAACTACAAAGGAAGAGAAAAGGGCAGCTTCAGAGACTGCATCAATCCTCATATGGCTCCGCAGGAATTACAGATGTGAGGGCAACAGGAAACTGCAGAATGCATGACTCCTAAAGTTGGGCTGAGCTTTCCAGACGCATAGCAATTCAACACTGGATTATACCGGGGTGTAGTGCAATACTTTCCAGCTACACTGCAGGTATTTCAAGCTACAAAACCCCCCCTTTAATTTAGAGTAAAGAAGCTCTCCTAGTTGAGAAATGTAGGGTTCCTTTTCCTATCTGCATGGAGAAATACAAGGGCCACAACTATTAAAGATCTTCATAAAGGAGCTCTGTAGCTCTCTTTGCACTGCTCTAACTCCTATGCATCACGCTCCATATCTGGTAGTCATGCTGTACTTACCCAAAGGTACTTCAAAGGTTAGAATAATACTGGATTTTTCTCAGTGCTACATCAGTGAAACAGGTTCATGAAGCTTCTGATGCCTGATTTCACATCAAACATTTTGAGCAGATGCAGAAATACACCTTGGAATGACTGCATGAATAATGCAGTCAATTACAACAGCACACATGGCCATAATCTGTTTCTTCCTAACCTGCTTAGTTAGCACTGCATTTCTTTTCCTTGGGAGAACCTTCAAGCCTGTAGCTATTATTGTAGCTAGCTCTCACGTTTCCTTTCTCTTTGTGAACTGTTATTTTTTTATCTGATGTTAAATAGCTTTCACCGGGCTTCTAAAATTACTGTATCGCAGTAGTATTTCTTATATCTGTATAACCTCCACGATGCTTCATGAAAAAGCAGCCCCTTGGCAGGACAAACTAGCTAGTGTTCACACTGCATAATGGAGGAGGCAGCAGCTGCTATTTTTAGGGTGCTGAATGCCATCCTCCATTAGAAATCTATTTATCTGACAGATATTTTACTGTTACAGCTATGCCTTTTTTGATTGATGAAAATCCTATTTAATGTCAATTAACAGCCCAGTAAGTTGGCATTTTCCCTTAGTTACCTATTTGCTTTAGTAAAATAAAAACTCTATAGAGAAGCAGCCAGAGGAGCTGGTGCCTCACTGAACAGCATCCTCGGCTCGCTGTGCTGCGGATTCAAGAGGAGCCATCAGAGGGAGGAGGGCATCCTGCACCCTGCACAGACAAGAGCTTTCTCCTTTTCTGTAAAACCCTCTCATTTCTGAACAAGACATGAACAATTAAAACTTCGTGAATAACACAGAGACGGCACTTCCTAATTCTCTCCCCCCCAGCAGGCACCGGTATTTAACACAGATTTAGTATTCAGTATTTCATGTTGCAGCCCAGAGCTTTCTCCAAAATGATTAATGCATCCAAATAGCACACTGGATTTGCTAACTGAAAATGCAATTATCTCCCATGAACTGCCAGGACAAACCATCAGTCCTGTATCTACACCTTCTGTGAACAATCCCAGACTCCACAAGTTTTTTGACTTTTCCCAACTCTTCTCTCCGAGCCAGTGGCTAATGAGCTCTACTCTGAGGCCATGTCAGATGAGCCAAGACTTTAATGTGCTTTTTAGAAGACATCTAAAGCACATTATAAATGTATTGCTGATCCACTTTGGCTAAAGTCATCTCTCCAGTAACTCACCCATGTTTTTGTAATGGTAGGAAATGTGACAGATCTTTTCAAAGACTCATTTCCATGTTTAGACAACCAATCCTCTGCACGCACGCACACACACACACATTTTGGTTTTTAGATACTCATAAAAAAATTCCCGAGCCCAACACATTTGAACATGCAGATGCTGCTGAAAACCAGAGAATAGTGTGATCCTGAATGTAGAACAAAAGGAAGCCGTGGACCTCATCAACTGGATTTTACTGGCTTTAGCAAAGAGGAAGATGTGAGTAACATGCTCCCAAGACTCCAAGCAGTATAACCACTAAGTAAAACACATCTTTTTTCCCATTAATAATGAAAGACTGCTTAGATTTGCACATCTACCAGTTCTGCTCAAAGTTAGGACAAGGCACTTCCGAATCTGAATACAAAATTTGACCCAGCTCCCACATCATTTATTAAGGAATCTCATTTTTAATTACCAGGCATCATAAATTATTTGACTGTATAAATTAAAGCGACAAACACCATGAAAAGGGTAAATGAATGCATCAGAAACTGTACTTTACTAACGTTCTTTAGTACCTGTGCTTTAAATTCAATTGGATTTTTTTCATACTAACAAATACGATGCAGTTTGGAGCATGCAAGTAGCCTCTACAGTAACAATGGATCTCATTTCTGATTTAACAAGCAGAGAGGAGGAGGGGAAATCCGTCCATTTTGATTTGGATTGTAAGCACCATCTTGTGGAACTACAAAGCCTGAAGATTAGTAAAAATACAGGTTTATAAATTCCTCCCAAGAACTGACTGGGAATGCCACCTGGACACGACACAAAAACCAAAAAAGAATAGAACTACTTCTCTCACCTCTTCCAGACACACAACAAAAACAAAAAGAAGCTTTTCTCCTACCCAAAGCATTAAGGAAATCTTGTCCCCACCTTCATACAAAGCCCTGAGGGCAGCAGAGCTGACATACATTGGCAAAGAATTGTAGATCAGGATTCCTGGGGCTGTAATGAGAAACCACAGTCCCTCCATAATGTAGAGCTCAGCTTCATTTCCCTCTCTTCCCTTCCCTATCCCACAGCACTGTTATAAACTGTCATTTCTGATTTACAGAGCAAACGCCTTTCTCCCTAGAAGAGGGTGCTCATCACTAAAGCTCACACCCAGCACTTAATAAAATATTACTCTGGTAAAACGAACCTGTACTGTGGGTGCAGAATGCTGACCTTCACCTGGGGATAACTGGTGTTTGGGCTATGGAGGATGCCAAAGCACAGGCTGGACGGGAAGGGTTTCTCCCTTCAGAATAAACAGCAATATACACATCGTAAATGAAGGAAAAATACACAGCTACAGGACTTAATAGAATAAGGCACATGCAAATTTCTGTGATTTACTTATTTCCTTACCACTACTAATGATATTATTACTGTTAATATTACTGCATCCATCAGCATTCAGCAGACAATTCTCTTGCTCCCACCCAATTCCGTGGAATTATTTGAAATGTAAATAGAAAAAAAAGCAGAAAAGCTCTTCTATAAGGGCTAGTTCATCTATGAATATTAAACTAAAATGAACCCTCCTGAGAGCCCTGACAGACTGCTCCAGGATGGAAAACCATGTCATTACTGACATGAATTGTATTTCCTAAAATTAGTGGCAAAAGAGCACTCTTTTAAATAAGCACCATCCACACATCTAAAAACCAATCAGTATGTATGACCCAAATAAAAACTCATTATTCTTGCTCTTATTATTAAGATTGTTAGTAGAGATACAAGTGGAATGTAAATAACTAGCCTTTTGTATTTTTGTTATTGACTACTTTAGCACTTTGATCTAATCTTACCATATGCATATAAAACTGAAAGATTACTTCTTAAAAGCTTACAAAAGAAGCAAAAGAGGAGGACGGGAGCCTTGCCTCTTGTGACAATAGCGCTGGTGGATGTGCTGCTCCTGGTGGTGTCTTCCTGCCTAATTCAGCCCATCCTGTAAATCCGTACTGTGTGAGAGTGCTGTGATATCAGGAAAACATCACTGGACTGTGAAAATGATGAAAACACAAAGAGGGGGGAGTACTAGGATGAAACATCAGCAAAATTTGGGAGTTACGTGTGTATTTATTTGAAAAAACCTCACTGGACACGGATACAGCACATGGCTCTCACTCTGTCATACAATCACTCGGGTTGGAAAGGACTTTTAGTATCATCAAGCACAACCATTAACCCAGCACTGCCCAGGCCTCCGCTAAACCACGCCCCTAAGTGCTACATCTGCACATCTTTCAAACGCCTCCAAGGATGGTGACCCCACCACTTCCCTGGGCAGCCTGTGCCAACGCTCACACACCTGTACAACTGCGTGAATTTACATCAAAAAGCTCCCCCACGTCTTTATGCTGCTATAGTTCACTTATTTATTACCACTCAGAGCTTGGATGAAGCACAATACCCCTTTGAAGCGTACAGTCTCCAAAGATCCCAGCGTGCCTACTGCAAACTTAAGAGCTAAATGGATGTCATGACAAAATTTGAGCTCAGGCAATTAAGCTCTCCCTAGCCTAGTTCCCAGAGCAGTGGCAATTACCTACATTAGCAGCCCTTATCTGCTGACCTCAGCTCCTGGCTGCATTTGCTGCATTTTCAATGCCAACATTAGAGGTTCCTTACACTACTTTTTTCCCCTCTTACTTTTCACACACAGAAAAATATTGGACATACAAAAAAATATGAATTATTCAGTTTGCAAAGTCCTTCAGGATTCTTCAAATGAAAATAAATGCGCTTTTTTTCCATTAAAAATACAGTGAAATAATAGATAATGATAAATATCACAAAGGAAAGATGCAAATAATGGCAACAGGTCAATGCCACTGAACACTCAGTCTCAGCTATGTCTGCAAAATTAATGCAAATAGCCCCACTCACATTTTCCACTGCTTTTTCAACTTGCCAGGCACTCAGCCTACCTTGACTACATGCAGTATGACCAGAAATCATGGCTGTGCAATTTAAGCTATAACAATTAGCCAGTAAACTAGATACTAACCCTAAATGGCTTAGATTTCTAGCAACGGGGAACAATATACTTGATATTTTTTGAAAGACACCTTTAAAGCTATGTAATATATAGAGGCCAAGGGAGAATACAGAAAACCTGTGAGGATTAAATGCAAAAACAGTGTTCCTTCTTCTTTTGGGACAGTTTTATTAATGAGGTCTCAAGAACCGCGGAATGACACACAGGTTAGTAAGAGAGATTCGTTTTCTTCACACATACTCTGCAGAAAGCGCAAACTGGAAATTCCAGCTTTTATTTATGTAGGTATTTTATTTAGTTAGCTGAAATACAGTCAGCTGACAGTGGTTTAAAGAGCATTCCTGCCAAGAAGAATTTAGAGCCCTCCTGCACAGGTGTTCACTTCTGATACACTGAACAACAAACTTACAGCCCTAAATCGCAACAGTCTGATAAGCTTCCTCTCAGGCCAGCAAGGCCATAAAATATCCACTGGGAGACAGGATTTGATCTCATGGGTATGAGCTGGCACAGCTTGGGCACGGGGAAGTTGAATACCAACACATAAAAAGGAACAAGGTCTGGCCCAGGCAGACAGAGCCAAGCTTGCCCTGGCTGACCTCAGGTGTCCAGGCAAGGTCACTCAGGAAGGTCAGGAACAGCCCACGGGCACGCAGAGAGGTTGCCTGAACTACTCTAAAATGGTGCCCAGTCAGCTTCTGGAGGTGCTACTCTCTTCCCATGGATTACTGAGGGGCATGAGGGTCCTAATTCAGGTGCCATCAGCCTGATCCCAGAGACAGCTGAAAGCTGGGACAACCTTCTCACTTTCAGCATCAAAGATGTTCAAAACAGTCCCATTCCTCATTTCTTTTGTGTGCACGTGATGGACATCTGATCTGAGCAAGTACCCAGCTTTCTCTCTGTTTATGTTTTACCAACACCGTAACAGCAGCAAATAACAAGTGCTGAACTGAAATATCTCATGGGGATTTTACAGATTACATTTAACAGTGGCTTTTAACTGTTAAATGACTAATGGGTTAATTCCTGCTTTGGCACAAAGCCTTTACTCAGAGAGTATGTGAGCCTTTGCAAGCTGTTTTCAACACAAACATACGGGAAATAGTAAACTCACCCAGGTTAAGTTTAAAATGGGATATTCTGTTGGAGTAATATTTTAGATAGTCCCCTTAGAAAACAAAAATCAATCATGACGGGTTTTAATGTTCCATTGCGGGCAGCAGCTGAGCACATATCATAATGATTCTCTTTCTTTTCCACTTAATCCTGCTGCCTTCCCAACCACTGAATCATTGCTCTCCTTCGTTACTGAAATGCATAACTGAGATGTTGATTAGTGTCCCAGATGCTTGATAACAGAGACAGTAATCAATACCTCTTCTTTAATCTGTCTGTGGAGGACTTTTTGTCCCTTTGCTTTTGGACACAGGCTCTGCCACTGTGATCCACGGCTTTAATATCGCCCCTAGATTGGATTAGTGCAGAGCACTCTTCTTTAGTTATTCCATATCTTCCCTCAAAACACAACATCACTGTGCCACAGCTTTTGCCTGTTTGCTGAGTTTGAAAGCTTTAAAAAACTAAAGCTGTGAGTAGTTTTGGATCATTCTGCCTGATGGACTCGTGCAGCCACCCCACAGCGCCACAAGGAGCGAGCAGAGCTGCAGCCCTCTACTGCCGAGCTCGTGGACAAGAACCACTGCCACTCAACTTCCCCAACTGCTCCACAGTTTTGGTGGGGGCTTATTTTATTTATTTATTTAGGTGAGAGCTTATTTTTTAATTTATTTATTTACTTTCAGAGCCGCAGTAGAAAAATACTTCCTTTCAGCAAATGCAGAGCTGCAACTGGACTTCCCTTTGGGCAACCGCAATATGGAAGATTCAGATTTTGGCCTGAGTTTTGCAAATAACACCACGCAAATGCTGAGCTTTAAAGACAGGAGCAGTCTCTCTGAAGATGAACAACAGACAGGTGCAGGCACAAGTCCTATTATTTACTTCCCAGAAGTTTAATTTATAAACATATTCTTCTGTATGTGCTCTGTAAAAAGCCCACGTCTCTTTAGAAGTATCTTTTGTGTACCTTTTAAAAAAAATGCTGCACAGTGATATCACAATACGACTACAGCTAAATATATCACCTACAATGGAGCTTTTACTGCACTACAAGGCAGCCCACTTTAAGACAATATCAATAATTTAGAAACTCAGCTATGTGTAGCCGCCTAATTGGATTATCTCTGCTTGGCAATTTTTTCAGTACGATATTAGCTTTTATAGGAATTCATCGACGGAGATCTTTCAGCAAACTCATGTAACACACAAACAACAGACATAAAACCACATGCAATTATAAAACATTTTTTCACCAAGTACTTTTTCTCTTCTCACAGCCCTGGCAAGAGGAATATGCTGTTCAAAATTAAGGGGACAGCGTAAATCAGGTTTTGACACAAAGTATCTCTGTAGACTGAGATTCAGAGAGCTTTCTCCAGAGAACAGCACAGCAGCTGCCAGAGCCACCACCTGCAGACACCAGAGAGCTGCCAGGACCCAGTTTGCCATTGCTGTGGTGGCACTTCCTCACAGTGCTTCCCCCCCAGGAAAAGGTACTTTTACCTCCAGCTGGCTGAAGAGGTCCCTTTCCACTGGGGAGCAACTGGGCAAGAACAAAGGAAAACACAATTTCTTCCCATGCTATATTTTGTATGGCGTAAGGGATAAAAGCAACATGACTTCGGGCTGAGGAGGTCACTTCTTGGTGACGACACAAAAGGCAGAAGAGGCGGTAAGTCCCTGCCCCTCATGTGTCAGCTTGGAGCCAGCCAGCAGCAACACCAGGATCAGAGATTTAGATGGGATACAACCTGCCCAAATAGAGCTCAAAGTAGCCTAGAGGATCTTCTGCCCACCAAAAAGAGGTGTGAAGGTTTGGGGGTTGGGTTTTTTTGTTTGCTTGATTGGTTTTTTTGCTTTGGTTTTGGGGTTTTAGTTTATTTTTTTGTTGATTTGGTTCGGGGTTTTTTGTGATTTACAGCTATGATCTCAAGTGCCTCTGAAAAATTCAATTCAACCAGTCAGAGCATTTTCGAGGCCAAGTTGTCTATATCAAGCCTCTAAACAAAACTTATACCAAAAAAATAAAAAACAACCCAAAACCCAACCAAAGCACCAAAAAATCCAAAACACTCCCAAAAAATCCTAGCTTTAAACCAAGCTGCCCTTTTTTAGTGCCCAAAACCAGACAGATAGGAGGCTTAGATGGCTCCTTGTGTGTACAAGCACTACTGAACTATTCTGTCATTCCTCCTGACATTTTCATCTGATGGAAACTGCACCGTGCAGAAAGGACCACCACCACCACCACTGTGTGAGTCCGCAACGTCCACCTAGTTCGCTTCTTCTTCAGAGGGGAGGTGACCCACTCCAAAGTCCATCTATGTTCTGTGATTCCATAAAGAAAACTTTCAGGTCCAAGGATTATCCCACCAGGGCCTTGCTTGGCTAAAACGATTCCCTCCAGAGCCACGGACACACCCTGTTCACGTGGGCCGCGAGCCAAAAACGTTTGCCAAACCAGGGGCACGAAGCTGTGTTTTTCTGGCGGCTGATGCTCACTTCAGCAGAGGGGGGGAGATTGCAGAAAGTCCCTCCATTGCCTGAATCCGGAAGGGATTATTTTGGCCGAAGACTTTAATTACGACTGACAGTGCGGGCGTCCTGCTGATGGCAGCCATTTTACCGATGTCACAGCGTTATCCCCAGTGACACCAGCAGCAAGGAAGAGCTGCCAAATGACCCACATTTGTAGGCAGGACCTACTGACCTGAGGGAGACTGCTCAAGCCCAGCATCAGCTGAGGCAAGTGACTTCCAAAGAGCCACTATGGGGCGAGGGATTCCAGCCAATGTGCTGACCCACCTGTGTCCTGCAGCTCCCGCTCCCCAGCACAGGTGGGAAGGATCAATAGCGGCTGCTGCACTGAGCACAGGCAGCAGGTTGGGAACCTGGCAAGGGAACCGCTTGTGCTGCCAGGTCTGCATTTCCACAGCCCATGTGTCTGGGGCTGAAGGTAGCTTTCACCAAGGCCTGGCTTCCAACACGGGGGACTGCGCGATCCGCCTTCACCCCTTGTGCAATCCATCCTTTTCAAGCTCGCCGTCATACAATGGCAATCCCTCACTTGAAACGATCTTGTGGACCCTCTTTCCTTTTATTGCTCAGATATTCCTAATCTTCCTGCGTGTGACCCAGCTCGCCCTATAGCAACTCCCAGACATCAGGTATTTTCCACTTATTTTCATTTAAAGCAGCAACAAAAAAGGGGAAGATCACCTCAGCAGCAAATACTCCGTGGGCCTCTAATGGTTCACAGATGAGTGAGTGAGAGCCATTAACCTACAGACTCAGCGAAAATTCTAGGTAACGGCAGGGAGGCATCAGTAGAAGTTTCCCCTACGGACTGTTTGCAGACCTGGCCTTGAGACTTCAACTTGTGAGACTGCGATGAAATGAAAGGAGGGAGTCCATGCGACAACAAAAAGCCTGGTTTTGACAGACGCACAGCCAGCACACAAAGATGTGTCCTAACAGCACACTCCCACCTTACAGAATGCCCTAAGGTGCACACACTACACACACTTTGTTACTTAAAACGCCCGGTGAAGTACTCTGCAGTATCCTCTCTGAGTTCCTCCCTCGAGCTTAGGGGCTCACGTGGAAGCCAATACACAAGCAGTGTTACCAGAAATGCCTAAAGACCCACTGGCAGAGAAAGAAGACCTTTTTTTGAGTCCACTTCCACTGGCATTTTTTTTTTTAAAAAACAATTAATCTATTTTTAGGAACATAGTTCACTTTGAAAGATTGCCTCTCAATGCTGTTTTCTCGCACAAAAGGTAACAGAGAAGCATGTACCCAAGAGCTATGTGTTACTGCTATGACTGTTGTCTTGCATCAAAACCTAATGGCCCCTTAGAAAATTTAAGAGATTTCCTGGAAAGAAACAGCAGCAGAAAATTATCACAAACGACATTCACAACCACACTGTAGATTAACAAGCCCCAAGACATTTTTGAAGACTGGAAATGAATTCATATTCAAAATGACAAACTCTGTTATGACTGGTAGAATATTTGTAGTTGAGCTGTTTACAGGGGCAATTACAGATTTTTTTTTTTAAATAGTATTGTTTTAAAAACAAAATTAAGACAAAAGCATCTTCAAAAATACTCAACTAGTGATGACACCAAAGCTCACAACTATCACAAAGATAAGAAGCAATCAGTACAGGAGTGGAATGTGCTTCTAAGCTTGCAGTCCCTCGCTGAGCATTTTCCTTTGGTCTCACCTCAATATGGAAAACGCCAGTAACATACCAAGTGTGATAGCCTACCACAAAAATACATATGTTCTCATAAGCCTATTAGAAGTGCTTTTCTATGAGCATTTGACTCGGCATATATTTTACTATATGTCTTTGACTATTGTACTTTACATAGAAAATACAACATGCAGCAAGAGTGTAGAGGGAATAAGACCATGTACAGCTAAAGAAATGACCTCTGGTATTTGCTTTCCCATTAAAGATGAATATACTCCATGAACAGAAGTGGATACTGCAAACCCTGTCTCTGACATTGCCTCCTGAAGAAGTCAGAGGGATTCAATTCCAATGCCATGAAGATTCACAATTGAAATACTAACACATGGAGCAAAATTCTCTCTATCATAAAGAACATGCTCTTCCCTAGACTAAGCCCATATTAAAATTGAATCTCTAAATTTCAGCAAGAGGAAATTCTAAGCCCAAAGATATTCATGCCTTATTGCATGTTTAATGGCCTGAAATCATCCCTCTTTTCACCTCAGGCATGGAGGCAAAAAAACCACAAATCCAAATGCCATCCTTTTGGCCTGTCCTTATAACAACTCGAAATCTCCTTCTCAGAAAAAAGACATTAAGGGAAAAAAACAAAAAAAACCCCAAGAAAAAATGGACGACAGGAGGAATGAGAATAGGCAGAAGGAAGAGAGTATCAAATACTCCCCACACTGGGACAAGTTTTGGACAACACAAACCCAAAGAAATCTAGAAAGAGTAACATCCTGTCACTGAGATAACAAAATCCTCAAGATGAGTGTAAAGCAGGTGTTTCTCCCCATTTTATTACTACTTAGTTTTGAAATCAGGAATAACTGCACACTTATATTTGCAAAACAGCAAAAAGCAGCACAGGTTCCGTTATATCCCAGATCAATTTGGGGTTTTTTTTCCACCTCAAAATTTCACAGGGGAGGCTGTAATTTGTTGGTGGCTGCCAGGTGAGCTGAGGCCCTGCACCAGCCCAGGAGAGCAGGTGTATTAAGGGCACATGGGAATTGTGCCTGGCTCCACTACAGCCCTCAGTTTACACAATCACGTAGATCACAAAAAATCTTCGGGAGTCTGACAGATCCAATTTCACTTTTCAACTACTCTAAAAATTCTCTCTAACTTTTAGTCACACTCAGCACAGTAAGAATAACCAGCTAAGAACTCTTTGCAAGGATTTCTTATTTTTCTTTGAAGAAATTAAGAGGTTGCTGTCCAAAATGGCTTCAGATACAAATCTCCAAGAAGCAGGGCCTGCAGCACATCCATATACAAGGCTATGACTTTGGAAGAAAACTAAATATTTGAGAAATGTCAAATATTTTTCTAACGTGACAAATCTGAGGAAGGAATGCTGTGGAGCACCTCAGAAATTAAGTGAAAATTAGGAAGAGGTGGCAGCATCTTTTCTTTTTCCCTTACAGTCCAGTATTTTCAGTAACTAGTAAATAAATCCCCAGATGCACTAATGGCTGCCATCCAGGAAATGCATCTGCTGTGTTTATGAGATCTGCAGTTCATAAATAATTGCCAAATATAGAATTATTCACTTCAGTGCTATCAGAGGTTGTTTTATAAGAAGAGAGAACATACCGGAATCACATTTATGAGGTAGATCAATCAGATTGATTTAGAATTCACATGTGCGAGCGCCAAAGCTTAGCTTATGTGGAAAAAGACCACTTAAAATTTTTGCATGAACCATCTGACTGGCAACTGAAGCTTTCTGAGCCTGCCACACTGCCACTGGCCCCCGTGCCATCCGTACCCCCTTTGTGTAGTTGGATCTGTGTGGGTACACTTTAGTCCCTCAGCCTAGGAAAACCCTAGCTCCATTTTGTCAGTGATTTCTTACGCCCATGTGCTGTATAACAAAGGAGCCATTTCCAGGCTGTACGTGCCAAACACCACACAGTGCTTTTATGGCTCCAGACAGAAGGCTAAGGCTCCATCAGCCCATAACAACCTGAACTGAGAACCATCCACTGAGGATAGTGCAAAAGCACCCACTGGATGATACCTGAACTGATCCAGGAATGGAAAGGTACAGCAAAGGTACAGCTGGTTGCATGAGGCTCACATATTTAAGTAAGAAAGAAACTTTTCACAGTTATGATCAACTTTTATAAGCACCGAAAAGATAATGCTGAACAAAAAATATAATGAAGGTACATCTGGACAAGAACGACAGCTAAGAGAAAAAGATGTAAATGTTTCATAACTGAGTACTCTGTCCCTGATTTCTACTTCTGAACTGAGTTCATGTCAACACTTGCAACAGGCTGGCAATTGCAGAGTGGGCAGTCTTCTGCAAATAAACCTTTGGTTCTGACGGGTTGGACCTGAACAAACTCTGCTGTGAAGGCCACCTCAACTCTTTGGATTCTGCTGTGCTCCTAGCATAGCTCTCCACCTTAACTCCACCACTATTTTAGGAACACAAGAATCTGCCCAGATAAAAGGCCACGGAGATAGAGTCTACAATATAGACAGAAAGCTTGAGTAAAGGCTTTACACGGAGACAGTCAAGTCCTGGACACGCAGGCAGTGCTAGGGCAGCAGCACAAGCACTACGCAGATGCAGTCCCAATGCATTTTTTCACTATAGGGTTGGCTGAGAAGAGAGCTGCAACAAATTCCCCCATACGTGTGGGGAGCTGACTCTTTGCAGAGGGCTGAGTACTTCCAAGTGTCTTCAGCAGCCTGGACAGCCACAGCACGACATCCATAGGAGCTCCCAGCTGTGTCTGGCCTGTGAGCCACAAGTCTCTGGTCCCTTGCCGGGTACTAGGGAAAAGCAAAGCTCTTCAGCTCCCAGGCACTGGGATACAGAAGAACATTTAAACCGAGAGGCCAACAGGGGTCAGCCCTGCCTAGCACAGAGGCCGTGACACGCCACTGCCATCTCCATTGACCCCCGTGTGACAAGGGCAAAAGCCACAATTCAGAAGCACACAAGGCTTGAATAATTACTGTTATAGAATATCTCCAGCCATAAAAAAGCAAGGAAACATTTGGCAGCAGGAACCTTCCAAAGGAAGCTTCTCAGCTCCCTGACATTAGTCCAAATTAATCTCAGTTCTGGAATTTTGTAAGTGAAAGAAGCACGGAAGAGATCTGACGGGCTCAGCTCCCTTCTGCCATGCCCACAGACATTCAGAAACAGAATGAAACTCTGTTCAGAGGCCACATCTAGTGGCTCCAGCACCATCTGGACATGGGAGCTGTAGTACCTGCTGGCCACCCAGGGATGGTCCTTCCAACAAAGGTTTAGTGTGAACAATGCAAGTTGCACCTTCACCAGTTATAAGCCTTACTTGTGGGGGTGCTTGTCCACAAGACAGCAGTCATATCATGGAAAGAAGAAAATCCTTCTTGGATAGTTAAAGGATATGTCTAATACCACCCTCAGTCATCTTCCACCACAGACAGCAAGAATGATGCACAGACACCCCATGCCAAGGACTCTTTGTGAGCCAGAAAAATGTGAAGGAGAGGCTCAGCCACTAAACCTAACACTGCAACCAGCTGAATGTGGAAGCAGTCAAGAAGTGGCCGTGCTTGGCTTGAACGTCCCTATTGCTTAGCTAATGCCAATGATGAAACGGGGCGAGTGTTTCAGACACAGCAACGTGCCTCAAACAGGCACGCACAGCTCCTGCTGACTGCAGGAGAAGCTGCACGGGCAAGCTGGAGAGGAGAGAGGAGCCCTTTGTGTCCTACCAAACACTGGAGCATCCACCAGATGATCTACTTTTTAGTCACACTTTATCTCATGATCAGCTGGGCTGGAATACTGAACGCATTGTCAATTGTCTAATGATGGAAAAATAAAGCTGCAGGCTACAGTTGATGTTTACTAAGGTATTGATGAACTATTCGTTTTATCAGGGCACAAATCGCTGCAGAAGAAATGCTGGGAAATGTAATCTACTGCTAAAAAATATTTAATTCTCTTTCTGTGTCATGTCATTTCGTTGGCATTTTGCAGGAACTGTAGAGGGTACTCCATAACTTCAGTGTGTGTACACACACATACATGTAAACTCAGACAAATTATAATGGACATTTGTGCATGAAAAATATTTACCATTTAAAAAAAACTGGCTAATGCTAACTCTCAAAAGGAATATAAATATTATGGTTTGCCTTAGACTTCTTATTCTTACTGAGACATTTGAGAACTGAATACTGCAGGTATATTCCACACACAAACATCAAGGAGAAAAGTGAGACTCAACCCTGTAAAGAAAAGTTCTACTGATTTAGTTTTAAAAAAAACCCAAGCCAAACAACCAAAGCGATGAACAGCCATAACACCGGTGATGTGCTGAATTCCACAACAGTTCTGCAGTCAAAGTGGTCTCCCAAGATGTGCTACTTATCCCTACCTTCTGCTCAGTCTCCTGAGAAGCCACAGGCAACAAATAACATGTTATCTGTGCAACGCACAGCCAGCAACAACTCAAAATCTTCCGCTTTCATTCTAAAACGCGTAAACTAACAAAGACACGAAAGCAAAATAACCCAGAAATCATTCTTTTCTCTAATTACTGTGAAAACCCTGGGCCAGATCAGGCGCAGAGTATAAAGGTTTCTAGATTAATTTTCCGCTTTCATTTTCAGTCTCTGTAGTCTTTCAGAGTTTATATTTGCTCACCCACAAGAATGTGTCTGCTTTTACTGCTGTGCTATATATACACTCAAGAGCTTCCATTTGAAGGGTGCTTTCTTATGATACTGCAAGAAAACCCCACCTACACAATTTTCTTCTTTGAGGAACCCTGGAATCACTTGTTCCCTTGGAGAAATGTTAGTGTTCAGTATCAAAAGAGGATGCAACTGGAATTAAATTTATTGATTTTTCGTCAGACACAGACTGCTGTCTGCAAGCAACTAATACGCTTTCTCTATAAGCAAAATATATGTCTTTAAAGAAATCACACATTTCAGTTGACTCTAAATAATGACAAGAAATCCTTGTGTTTAGCTATTCTGATTCTTCCTTGCCGTGTGTATGCTTGCTGGTAGGTTTAAATGGAAAGTTCTTAACTCTTCCTCCTTGAAACATTAAATGGGATAAACCTGCTTGCTAGGGTCTTTTTCTTTGAGGCTTTATACACTGTGGAACCATTTATATCTGAACCAAAAGAGGTGAGAGATGAACCATTTACTGAGCTGAATCTCATAGCACTCCTTTCAAACAAGCAGGTAAACAAACACATAAGGCATAACATAAAAACAAATTAAGTCTAAACTCTCCTCTTCTTTAATAAAAATGACCTGAGCTAAGGGGAATTTTTAAACCACTGCTCATGATTATTTCTTTTCTTGTATCACTGTTAAGAAACCTCCGGCCCTCCTTCTGAACATATTTTCAGATACATTCAAATCTCTGCTTATGTTAAAACATCATTAAAGGATAATAGCATTAGTCTACCTGTCAATTTGCCACAGCAGAGCATTTTCTGGCGCTGGCAAAGTCATTCCTAGAGGACTTGTTCAACATATGGCCAACTCTTACATAGAAAAGTACCCAACATACGCTCAGCGTGATGGAGGAAAGAAGGAGGAAAGTGGAAAGTATTGTTAAAAGTCAGCATCTGGTAGCATTCACTTTGTTTTCCGTGAAAGATTAAGTCCCAAGATTCTATGTCTGCCTTCAGCCCTACTGCGCTTGTCAGTAACGCTGGGAGAAGTTACATATAAGAGCCTGTAGCTTTCTCTGGAGCTCAAAGCTCCTGATTAGTCAGCACTCCCCATCCAGGCAGGGAACAGGCGGATCACACCTGCCTTTGCTCCCTCCCAGGCATTCCATTTGTACCTTAGCACACGCTTGGATGTCACTGATGCTGTGACTCATGATTCATGTGCAGCAAAAGCTTCACCAACCAGCTTTTCTTCAGTTTCTTCTTAAGAGGAAATTAAAATATTTTAATGTTAAAGCTCAGAGATTTGACAGCAACGTGACTCTTAGGGCCAGATTTTGAGAACTCATGGTGCTCTTTCACAGCCACTTTCGGGACTAAAACTGCAATCAAGTTTGTGGAAACAAAGATGACTGGGCTTTAAAGTTCTGATGCCTGCATAATCCACCACAGGAACAAGGGAACAGTAGTGAACCCTAAAGCCACAAGCAAATCACTGCCAAACCATAAAGTTCTGGGACTCCAGACACCAACTAGGATTAAGCCTTCCATTCTTGAGTGTTAAACTCTCAAATCTCACTGCCTTGGAACTCCCTGAGACTGTGAGATGGGAGCACAAAATCTCACTGTCCCTCCTATTGAACGTAAAAAAATCCGTTCTAATGGCAAGTTTTGACATCGACAACCACTATCAGAAACTGGAAATCTGCTCAAGGCAGGGCAGCCAACAGAGCCAAGCAGCTCTAAAACTAAACAGGTGGGAGGGAATATTCCAGGCCCAAGGAGCTGCTCTTCTCCAGTCTGGGGAAAGCTGAAAGAACTGAGAAGGACAAAGCCTACTACCTACTGTACATGTACTCTTGCTCTCCCCTAGACCTTCACCTCAAACCTGTTACATTTTCTCCCTCCCACTGGAACACAGTGAGCTGGACAACCCTAAAGCTCTCTGCAGCTGATCTGCAGCCAGGCTTCTGCAGTGCTCCCTTTGTGATGTCCAGCTGGGGACTGTGCTCTGTGACCTTCAAACAGGACCGCAGTCCCCCAAGGGTGCTGGGGCCCATTTACACTCACTGCCAGCCTTTGGTCAGAGCCACTGCATCTACAGTCCCAGAGCTGCTGAGCGCCTGCACAAAGTGCAGACAGATTTCACACCCTCCACGTTTGCCTTTGCAAACAGGAGAGAGACCAAAGCCTGTAGTACCAACAGTCAATGCCACGAACATGAATGGCCTCAGAATTCTGAGGATTTTGCTGAAAGCCCTCCAAATCAATTACCTGCTGTTTGATAGGCAGGGTGCCTAGCCCCGACCAGCACAGAATGCTGCCAGCACAGAACACTTGATAAGCATGCTAGGCATAAGACAAGTACCATTTGAACACATCTTTGTTTAATTCAAACAAACCATTCCCCCACTTACAGTGCTGGACCTGGTTGACTTGTTCCTACTTCAGAAACAACTTTTTATCATTTCAAAACAAATTATTCAGATAAAATGGTCTCTGACTAAAGAACTCTTCTGTAAGTTACTGTTTAAGCATCCCTCAAGTATACATATTTTGAGAAGCACAAGTACACAGAGTACACGTGTAAAACTCCACCTCTCCTTATGTAACGGAAATTTTGCATGTCTGCTTCCTGCAAATGAAATTTCCTAGTTTCAAATGCATTGCCCTTGAGGGTATCAAGTAACGCGATGAAATAATGAAGAGTTTCTGCTGTTACAATGAAGGTCAGTATACAGTGGGCCATTTCTTTTGTCTCACTTTTCAGGATGATCAGAGCGGTGAGGCGATAAGAGGGAAGCCAGTGCTTTTGTGTGATGCAAAATCATCAAGCTGTATGTCCAGTCATTGCCTGGTGCTGCACTGCAGCTCCTGAAACAAATCCTCGCCTGTCCCCAATGACATTAGGACAGCTCAGGGCCTGCTTCTATTTTAAAATGCCAGAAGCATTTTCCCTTTAAAGTTGAAAATACTCACAATCACAGTGTCTGACATTATTGTTTTGAAAGCATCCTAATTTATAATGGTATTCATTTATTAAACACATACATGTGGAAGTTAAATAAAGTGAGAGGAAAAAAGTGTAAACAGTATGCGCAGAGCCCACTGTGAATTCAGATGGGGTTTATACGGCTCACCTGACTCTTGCCTGACTTAATGAAGACAGTAAATTGCTCAGCACAGTAACTGCATTCCATGCTGCACACACCACCATGGCAGCTGCAGCTACTGGGGACAGATATTCCCTCTCTTCCGGCTTTGCAATATTCTCTCTGATTTATCACATGTGGGATATTGGAGAATGGTCTCCAGATTATAGGAGGAAGTCAATAACTTAAGCATACTAGACAAATGGATATGAGGAAAACACATTATTTTCCTCTCCCCTACCCTCCCCACACATAGTAAATGGAAGAATAGATTAATTCTCTTTCTGGTTGCCATGAAAACTAAGCGATGTAGCCTTACCTCAGAGGAAATGATGTTATACTCACACAATGAATAAGAAATGAGAGCTGTGAGGTCCTATCTCAGCTACACAAAGCGGAGTCAAAAAAGAGTCTTTCTAAAACCCAGGCATGTGTGGATTCTAATCAGCTCTGTTTATAACGTATGATCATAGTTAATTGTTCATTAATTCCACCATATCATTTGTTCAGAGATTATACCCTTCACATAATGAATGTTTTGGGGTACACTCCAGCAGAGAAAATTAAAATAGATAATAGCTGTGATTTTAAATAGTCTTCTTCGCAATCTTAAGTTTGATTCCATTGACCTCAATCAGTTTCTAAAAGGTTTCAAAACATAAAAAAATTGTCTATTATCTTGAAAAAAGGGAAATGCACAAATGCAAATCCACATGCCTATAGAACTGATGTGTTTTTCTCTGGCCCTTGGCCTCCCCCTGACATCTACCTCTGTACAAAAGCTTTCCCCTCAGGGGCTGGGAAGGTGAAGGACCTTGAACCTCCAGATGCATAATTCACCCAGTTCAGCAGGCAGCACAGATTTTAGTGACTTGTAATTAGCAAGCGCTGAATGGAACAGTCCCTAGAAGAGCAGACAGCGTGAAATGCCTGTATTAATGATAATGGAGATGTTCATGTTTCACCCCTGGATTTGGGAAAACACTTAAGAAAATTAATTTCCTTTGCTTTACAAGATGAGCTCTACTTGTGCAATGTCACCAAGAACACACTCTTCTAAAGAACACTGATACTTAACCATTTTACTGCTTTTCTGAGTCTCCAGAACACAGATGTGACAGGAATGACAGTACATGCTTAATGCAATCACCTTGGGCTCAGGTTTCATTTCACTTGCAGACTTAGGGTAAGTCGATCCTTAATACTTTTCACAAGACTGACTTTGCTATCAGGTCATGATGTATTTGAAGGGCTGTCACAAAGAGAGCAGCTTGAGTGATTGAAAAGGCTCCCTTTGCTCACAGCAATAAAAAAAATCTGGGAAAAACCCCCTCAGATTACACAGAAATTATTTCAGCAATCCCTTGCTGAATTTAAATGACATACTGGAATCAAAATTTTCAGCTTCCAAAAACACTTGCAAAGAAATTTCAAAACACAAAAAACCTAATGAACAAACAAAAAAATCCTTTGGTTCAACATGCCGAAACAAAGCTTTCAAGTGATGGACCTTTTAATTTTCAGAATTTAATCAGCATTTTATGGGTTGTTTGGTTTGCTGTTGGTTTCTTTGTACTTTTCCAGAACGTGTTTGTCTTGTTATTGACTTAAATGTTTTGTTGAGCTTAAAATTTGTGACTTTGAGCATATTAAACTCTGTATTTTTCAAATTAAGAAACTCTTACCGGAAAAATTCGGCCTGAATTAGCTGCTAGGCTTTGGCCAGTATCTTCCAAATTTACAGCTGTTCGTGGCATACAAATACCTACCCAAAGGAGAATTTATATACTTACACTTCACATATAGGATTAATACCTCTGTAACACTATCCATTTAATGAGTTAATGAGCTGCTTAATAAGCATGACTAAATCAATAATAAGAATGCAATTTTCAACTGTGACTTAGTGCTAGGTGGCCTTCCATGCCATGTGTAATGGGCCTGCCACTGTTCTTGTCCTCAGGGTTCTCTCACAGTGTTTGACCATTCTTTACTGATGTACAAATATTGATAACACCAGTTTTTAAAAAGCGTCTATGAAGGAAATAATGTCTTTGAAACAGCAAGTTTTTGAATTGACCAGATTTCCATCTGCTATTCAAGATAAATGATGCCAGCTCCAGCTCTCGGATGCTCACACCCATCCTTGTTTGCACAGAGCTGGGATAACCCAGAGCATTTCAGGATAGACCTTTCCTCCTGAAAACTCTCTCTTCGGATGGGGTAGTCACATATCCCTCCAGACTGGTCTCAGCTTGAAGCACTCGGTGCTCCCTCTGTACTCACCTCAATTACAAATAGGCCTGAGTGCAGGCTTAGGAACTTGGCTGGATTAGTGCCAGAATATTTGGCACTTTTGACTAACCAGACCCACGACAACAAAAGCAAAGATATCGTGCACTTTGCTTAGTCATTTGTGAGCTCTGAGAGACAACAGTGCACTTTTCCACCAGATGCTTTTCCGTCTGAAAGTAGAAGTAAAAACTAAATATTTCAAAACCAGAAGCTCCCCAAAGCTTTTCTTTGCTATCAGCTAAACACATAAAGCTGACAAATCTATCTAGTTGCAAAACACTTTGTTTTCTGAAACCCAAAATCTATGCCTAGTACACAGCATTATTTTCTCCCATGCATTTCAACTGCAACAGCTCATACATCTTCAGCAGCTAGAGGGTTTTAAAAGCAAAGAGAAGCTTTCCTTGCTCTAATGCAAAGGTTTTCTGTGGGGAAATATTTAAGCCCTTCCTTTCTGATGAGAGAGGTGAGTTCCCCTCATTCTGCAGGCTGTGCTGCCAGTGGTTGGACTCCCATGTGCACTCCCATTGCCTTTGCCAGCACCACTCAGGAAAAGCAACCATGTCCTGGCCCACGGCTCTTAATGTTTTTGAAAATTCCAAGTACAATGTAACCAGACTAAGGAGACCTGCAGCATCTTTTCAAGCGAAACCTTCATGTTTTTAATATAATCAGAAGTGAAGAAAATCTTTCTCTAAAATATCAGCAGTACGTGAACAGCGCGAGGCCGAAGGACCAGGCTCCCTCCCCTGACTGCACTGCTCCTCTCCAGTACCAGCACAGAGCCTCCCAGAAAACAACCCACCCTTTTCTCGTTACAGAGGGAAGTCCAAAATCCTGCATCACGATTACGGCTCTGCTGTTAAACGTTCTGGGTCTGCCATTTGCAACACGTGCATGGTGCCTTCCTAAGGCTGGTTAATACAACTCCTCCAAGTTACCTCTGACCTTGTCCTCTCCTGCCACCACGCTCCCCCTGAGCAGCCACCAATGTCTCTTCACCAAACAGCAGGATGTACTCAAAATAAGGTCACTACATGTGAAACCTAAATTTTACTGCTGGAAAATGCTCCCTAAAGCTATGCAGCCCCAATCTGTAACTGTCAAACGTAAGAACTACAGACAATGGCATTTATTGAATCGCAGTAACTGGCTACCTGGGAAATAAAACTGGCTCCTGGCAGCCCTCATGTTAATAAGGCTTCATATATTCAATTTATGTTTTCATGAACAAAACTATCCAAGAGGCACAAGACTGAATCGTCATCTGAACAACAAATGCATAAAACAACTGATATTAACAAAATCAACTGCCACTACTTAGCACGCATGTTTATTAAAAAAAAAAAAGCTATTTTGAATAACTAAGACAAAACTGAACCAACAGGAGGACCCAATGTATCGTAAAGTTCCAGTCAGAAGCCTCCAGAAGCTCTGGCAGAGATTTTGCTGGCTAGCTTTTCCTGATCTTCCCCAGCTTCCCCTCCACTTTTATTTTTTCTTTTTGTGTACTTCCTCAATCTTTCCTTAAGATATTGCTAAGTTTGAATATGAATATAATCTGTGACTTTATTTTCCTTTTTGGGATATGACCTTTGCTCCTTTCTCAGACAGCTCATTTGGACAATTATTTTCTAGGAAACAGGCAGGCAGGCACAGAGAGCATGTCTTGCAAAAACTAGGACAGAGATTTTGACTTGTCAAGAAAATGTGAGAAAATTTTACTGCAAATGAAAAAGAAACACACAAAGACAAGAAGAAAGACATTAAGCTGAATTTGGTTTTCACCCCTAAACTTTAAGAATTAAAAAGAATATATTTTGGTTAGCAGACTACAATTTTAGGGAACAATTGGTATTTTGTGGGCGTACATTAATTGCTCAACATTGTACCAGAAATATCTTAAACCTGACAAAGCCCCGATTAATTTGTGGTTAACTCTTTGTACGTGGACCTTGACAAAGCACTAGACTATATCCCCTGTATAAATTCATGCAACCAGGTAACAGATAAGAGATATTATCTTTTCAAGGACTTAATCAGATGCAATTGCTTGGATGGCCTCCAAACAATTAAATGCTATACACAGCTAGAGGGTTTTTGTCATTTTGCCTACCTTGAGGCCTGAATCCCTCCCCCAGCCAAGGCAGCATCTTTGCCTGGGCAGGGGGGGTTCGCAAGGACTGCAGTCCCCCAGCAGCCCTGCACTCAGAGCAGCAGCCCTGCAGGCAGCTCCCTGCTTGCTCACTTGCAGTACAGAGGCTGCTCTCGTGGAAGAGAGATGCCCCCTTGGCCACGTTATCAGCCATCCACCGCTCCTGCTGCCCAGAGAGCTCGCCTGCACTGTGCTGACAGGAACTGCAGCCCTCCCCGAACTCCGCACGGCTCGGAGCCCAGGCCCCAGCAGAGGATGAATTTTTGCCGGCTTTGTCCTTCCTGTTCTGCTCCTTCCTCTCCCAGGTTTTATCTCCTGACTCAGAAAACATTGTGAGTTAATAAGGAGCTCCTCAGAATGAGGAGTTCATCTCCCAGCACCTGGTTACAGCCAAAATAAACCCAAACTTCTGGGTCAACTGCCTCAATCACTCCTTCCCTCTCTGCCATTGCTGTTCCCATCCAAACGCTGCTCCCATTTCAACATCAAGGCCCTTTCTAATCCTTTCATTCCTTTTTTCTCATCTTCCTTCAAACTGACTGGTTTTAAAAGTGCACCAGCCTTGTTTGCTCATTTGCATTTGGTAGTAAACAAGGAGAAAGGGGCAGCTTTGCTGTTGGGAACAAAGGGCTACAATTTTGAACAGCTTCCCTGCGGATCTTGTTTGGTCACAGCATCTCTTGGCTTTCCAACCCAAGGCAGATTGTGCATGTGGCCTTTCAAGCTGAATTTATTGCATATGTTCAGTGATTCTGCTAATTGGACCTCTGACTTGACCACAATTCAGTGAGTTTAGCTTCAAGGATAACAAGCACGTAGGCCAACAAGAAAATACATACAACGTTATAAAATACACTACATTTAGCTGTTTTAGATTAAACTCATGCACTTCTGAAACCAGGATTTGGACAACTTTCCTATATATTGAGTGGGCTAAACAGAAAAAATTCCGAAAGAGCTTTGCAAAATCTTCGTAAACAATATGGGTTTCTATCAGCAACTTAAAGAATGTGATTAGTCTTTCTAAAACAGCCTTTAATCAAAGGCTTGGTATACTATTAAAAAAATTAATCTAAATAACAGTAAATTGGATATTTATACTGAATACCAAGAACCATAATTAGAACTGTTACCGTGTATGCTTCCTCTTCACCAAAAAGCTTTTCAAAAAGCACAAAATTCTTTAAAAAACTTACTTCTCCTGCAAAATTATGGTAAGACACCAGAAAAAATGTTCCTGAGAGCTGCGGACACAGCCAATAGGTCACGCACCAGGACAGCACTCAGCAGCTCAGAGGTCATTAAAAAAACTATAAACCCTGCACAGACCTTATTTTGTAGCCATGATCCTTATGCAAGACATGCAAAATACATTCTGTTTCAAGAACAGAAAAATAGTCGGTGCTTGCCATTTGAAAAGAGATCCTTAAAGTGCACAAGAATGAAAACTTGGAGATATTTTATGGACACAAATCCCAGGGATTAAATAAACTGTTTAAGACCAAACTGGAAGAGCCAGTGGTGAACCCCCTATTCTTTGTTTGTTGCTTGGATGACTCGGAAGTTTGCATACTTTCCCTCTTTTATGTGGGCAGTGTGTGCTGAGTGTGCAAAACATTTATTAAGCCTTCATTAAGCATAAACAGACAGTCTGATAGTACAGAAAAAGGTAGACAGAAAAATATCAGATAGGAACATCAAACAACATACACTTTCCCATAACTGTTAAAAAGCGTTGGCTGCTCCTCAGGCTGTCCTACTTAGAAACTTTGATTGTGCACCCACTGTCATGAGACATGTTTTCCTCTCAACATCTTTTTAATCTTTTCAGACTGGTAGAAAAACAGTAGTCCTTAGTTATCAGAATTTTGATGTTTAACAGCTTCAAAGTGCTGGTGATTTCAAATTAAATCAAGTGGCAAGAAAAACTAGGACTGCAGGTATCCAGCGCGTTCACCAATTCTCCTTGAAGATGTTTTTTCTGCTTAGATGGTAAAAATGTAATAGAGGAAACCTTTGCCACCCACTTCTGAGCAATATTTCACTATGGGATGTTTTAACTTTTCAGAGTTTTGTTTTGTAGAAGCTGTCCACAGCCACCCTCCAGAACACAGTCTGCTACCTCCTGACCAAAAAAATAAAAACAGGCCTGTTTTGAGAGAGGCTTCCTCAGCACTACAGGAAAATGCTGCGTTTACTCACACACAGATTGAGCCTCTTTTCTGACTCGCTGCACCACGAGGTGCTTGGTGCACATCTCTCTCCTCTGGGGAGATCTTTCCCCTCGGGCACAGCGAGCACCCTCGCTGGGCTTACCCACCTGTGCTTCAGGGTCTAGCCAGCAGTCTATTTCTGAATAATATCTGCAATCATTTTCCTACAGTCTGGGCATGAAAACATTGGCCTCAGCACCAGAGGTGATTGCCAGATTCACACAAATCCAAAGGGAGCAGGAGAACAGGTTACTGAGAGCACCCAGACACCGCTATTTCCTCATGGGCCAGTGGTGCATTCAGCTGTTGGGATGGTTGCAAATGCTCACCATTGAGCCAGTGATTAATGAAAGGGAAATGACTGCAGTTTCAGAGATACCCTAGTAGGGTCAAGAAGGAGTGGTAATGCAGTTATGAGAGAAAGAAAAAAAAAGCTGTGTGGGAGAAAATAAAATTATTCAACCTATGAAGGAGTTTCATCTAAAGCTCTGAATATGCCTGTATTTATAAGACATTCTGATTCAATCCTGGAAAAGTGACTGTAGCTAACTACGGTCATTGCCTCAGTTCCACCTTTGCCTTCTGTTAGTAAAATACTCCATAAATTCATGTTGGAAAGTGGAGGGAACACCTCTCCAATGGATATTGCACAACCCTGCTTTTCTACAAGCTCCCAGAGAACACCACCGAGCACGTCCTCAAGTTCACCCATCTGGAGAGAAGACAGCGAAGGACGTCAGCCCAGCTACCTGTGAAAATCTTGTTTAACTAAAGGAAGTCAATGATGGAGTTATTCTGCATCCTGACATTTACAATTCACCAGGAAATGAACCAATGTGCTGAAGAGAAAGTGAGTTCCACAACTGTATCTTCTAACAACAACAAACAGGGCAGGTAAAAGTAGGGTTTATTAGAGGGTACAGACAGGGTCGTGTCACATGGTTTCTCTTTATTACTGCCTTTAAGGAAAGCTCTGTAGAATATGCAAACAAGGGTGCTCTAAGGGTGCTCTTTGAAAGGTTAGATATCAACAACTGCACTGACTTGTGGATGGTTCTGAGCTTCGTGAACTCAGAATGTGATGCAGAAATTGTTGGTGATACTGTAATTTAAAGAATTTCAAAAGAAAAGAGACAGAAGTTTAAAAGGACCATTAAACTTTTTGATCTAATGACTTGTTTTCAAATTGTCTATTCATTAAAATCAGGATTTATAATTCCTTTAGGAACCAATGACAGTGATGGAACAGAATCACACTGTAAATTACAGACATGAAGAAACAAAATATTTATACACAGCCACAGCACTTCTGAAAACACCGTTAACAACTTTGTGGACAGCTTCTCCCTAAGGACCCAGCCTGGCCAACAGCTCTGGCATTGGGCTGAGCCAGGCTTTCCCGGATCCACTGCAAAGGGAACACGTTTCCTCTGGAATTAAACCCCTTGCAGCACCACGCCACCTCTCCCAGGGTAAGTGCCCCCTAAGAGAGACGGAGACTCACTGTGGGAAGCAGGGACACTCTGGACATGCCCGGCTCGGGGCTGTGGATGCACTAGTCCAAAACACACAGGTGGGGAGTCCCACCCAGGTCCCTGACCCCCAGCTCCCCCCAGCTCCTGCCCTGCACACACACAAACCCGTGCCCTGCGTGCGTTACAGATGTTTTGCTGTGTGTAAATCCCGTATTGCAGAGGGTAGCAGGACTGGTACTCGGGCTGATGAGAGCACAAAGATGCCACGCAAGCAGCTGTGTACCAGAGCACCATCCCCAGCCTGACACATCACATCACCATTAGTGCAGAGGGGTATTTGTGTTACACCCTGTGGTTTCTCCTCACTGCTAGGGAACCGTGCAAGCACTCGGATTTGTTTCAGTTACCAGCTGCCCATAGTCGATGAGAGTTCAAGGATCTGCTTTGAAAATATGATAATGCAACAACAGCCACTTCAGCAGCTCCAGGAAATCCTTTCCTGGCACTCACAATTCAACTACCTGTTCATCTTCTGACTCCCCTCTCTTTCTCCAGCAGAGCCTGGGCGCTTAAGAGCATCTTACTTGAAGAGGCAGCGGCCAGAGGGTTAAGGACAGGCCTGTAGCTCAGAGCTGAGCTGACAGGATTTCACAGAAAAAAGCATATCTACTTTGCTGCTTTCAAAAATACAAACAACTGACAAATTATACATTTATCTCACTTATGCATTTGCCCTTATAGGGGTATTACAAATGAGTGTGGAATACATTAATGTAATTCATAGAATCATAGAATGGCTCGGGTTGGAAGGGACCTCAAATATCACCCCGTTCTAACCTCCCTGCCATGGGCAGGGACACCTTCCAGGTGTCTCTTTCTTCACAAGGGAAGCAAGTGACAAGATCACAGTAGGGGTTTTTTGTACTTTAAATTATTAATTTAACGGGTGAAGCACCAGGCACACTCAGGAGCCTGACTGGCTCCTGGTAGAGATGGGGTGACCAGAGACATCAGGCTTAACGCCACTGGTAGAGATGCTGAGGTAGCTGCAGCAGGCTCCATGGTGTGTGTCAGGCAGCACCCATGAAATAAATACAGACCTCGTGTCTGGGTAACTTGCCATGATGGGGTAGTGGATTCCTGTTAAGGTACAGACCTTCATTTCCTGCTTGCACTCATTAGCAATCAGTGTGCTAATAGAGGACATGGATACCACCAATTTTATCAAGAAGTAACTTCTTTGATAAAATCCCACTGATTTAAATTGGATAAATACGGACTAGGGTATCAGAAACAGAAGTGAACCCTTCTATCTTGTACTTTTCTCTCTAATTCTGAGTGATTCTCAATGAAAAAATAAAAGATGCTGAAATGAATTCTCAAACTGAGATTTAAAATTGATAAATAAACTGTGATAGCACAACATTCAGTTGCCCAACAAGCTGAAATCCGAAACTAAAATCCAAAGCTCAACAAACAAAATGTTGGGTAAAACACATAATTCAGGTTTTTAAAACAAAATCATAAGAAGTTGTGTAAAGTTTTCAGACGAAGGTGACTATGAAGTACAACATGTCCCGTGTCTTTCGGCAACTAAAATGGCAAAACAAAGTTTTAGTTCTGGTACATAATACAAAGGCAACTGCTTGTGTAAATCTCAGTGCAATAAATCTTATATGGGACAAATTCATATTTCTAAACTGTCATAGCTTTCAGCTTATTGGCAAAATTATGATTTATAAAAAAATAAGATACATCCCAGAGTGAATTTTCTTTTCAATTAACAAGACAATCTTCTTAATTCAAGCTAGTTCTCCCTTCCACATTAGTCTTCCTTGAATAAATACTACAAAAATATCATGTTGGATTTCCCTTCCAAGTCACCACACAGCGATCTCTGTAAAAAATAAAAAGACAAGCTGATCTCTTCTGTGGTGGTCAGTAACTACCCACCTTGTAGAGCACTGGCCAACCAAGCAGAACCCCACAAAAATACCACATCAGGCAACAGATACAAGAAAAAGATTTTTTTTAAGGTGTTATACAAGCCCATACATCCATCAGAGATACCAGAGCCTGATGTGCAGAATGCCCAAAGCTGAAGCTGCAAGGCTGGAGGACACTCAACACCTTGAAAGTGAGTGTGTTCCTTTAACTTGCCTCACACACACTGAATTATCCTCTGAAGGCACCCATAGTTTTGGATTTAAAATACAGGGGTGTAGCCTGGGTTAAGTAACTGAAGTGAGGAACAGCGTGGGGCAGCTGTGCCATCTCTGTTGAGCTCACCACCTGAAGTGCCCCCCCAGCACGTCCCAGTCTAACAGGGGGAGATCATTTTACAGAGTGCTAAAGGGCCTGAGAGGTTCCCAGCTGGACAGGAGCACTGGAGCCCACCAAACCCTGGAGGCCTCGGGCTCTGCCTTCACAAGGCAGTTCTGCGCTGGTCCCACTCCTCAGCCAGAAAATCCCTGACACCACTCTACCAGTGGCCTAAACAGCTGCACACATTTCTGAATAGCACCAAATCCAGCATTTTATTGTCTGAACTTCAGGCAAATCACTGTGAGAATACATGAGGCTTTGTGTAAGAAGTAATTTTTCTTTTTAATACAACTTACAACTCAGACTTTATTTTTTCTGTATTTCTTTCCTCCATCCACACATGTTCCATCACATCCACCAAGAGCCTAGTTCTCAACCCACCTCCTCCCCCCAGCTCCGTGTTGCAGTCAAACTAGGTCTGAATCTAACACTCAATTTTAGCAGGTGCTCAGTCAGTTCCACTAGTTGACAAGTATTTCGGCTCACAGTAACAAACATTTAGTAAATGCCCAGAGGAAATAGCATCAAAGTACGCATCACTTATCCTGAAGCCATCAATTCAGGCAAGTTAAGAGCTTGAAATTAGCAGAGTTTTGACTTTTGGCACAGGGTTGAATATTCATACGCTCATAATCATATAAGAAATTTTTTTCTTCTTAAATCACTGTTCACTAACCATCTTTGAACTTTCTTCTGCTTTCAAGAGCATCCCGTTTCCCCTTCCCCTCAACTCTCAAAAAACCCCAAAAGAAACAAACAAAAAAAACCAAACACCAAAAACCAACTCAGCCTGGGTGGAAAAAACAGGATAAAAGACTCTGTGTTAATACCAACCAGGTAATAGCAACAGTATTGATTTACACTGCCTGAGAGTCCAGCTGTAAATCCAGTCATGCAGCCACCTCTCCATAGCAGCGAGGCCGCCCATGGCTGGTCCTCCCTCCTCTTGCCCACCCCCTCCCTCCACAAGCTGGAAGCATTTGGCATAACACAGGTTATAACCCAAACTGACACCTCCTTAGTGACTAATGGCCATCCCTTGTGACAGCACAACCCCGAGGCACCAAGAAGGTGAAAAAGGAAAAGGTAAATGTTCTAAAGCCGACTAAATAAAAATGTAACAGCGCAAAATTTTTTCTGGGTTTATAAACAACAAAGTAACACTGAGCAGTGCCCACTTCAAATGATGCTGTGGTGCTCCCCACACAATACAATGGAATAGTTTCATTCCTTTAGGGGTCATCTTCAAAGAAGGAATTGTTTTTCCAGCTGAATAGAAACACTCTTTCACCACCAAGCTCCATGCTGGTAAGAATTCAGCATTGTTAGTAGATATCCCATCCACCAGTGCCCCTAAACATCTATCAAAAATACCTTTCTATTTCATTAGATTTGCCTCTGACAGAGCATCATGTCCAAAATCAAGGATATGACTGAAATTTTCCTCACGCTCTAGAAAAGATCACTGACTTAACAATTTTTCTTTCAGACCCTTAATCTGCACAATCTTTTCACTTACCATAAGTGATGTTCCCATATGTTAGAGCAACGTCTGCCTGGTTTGTGCTCTAACACAAATGAGTTAAAGAACAATCACTTGTACTCAACCTATCTAGATTCTACTATGTTAAAGTTCAACTGTTCAGAAGCCATGAAACAGATCTCTAATCAAGATCTGTTTAAAAATAATGAAACTACTTTTAAAAAAAATGGATGGGGATTTTTACTTACTATCTGAGTTTAGAGCTTTACCTGGTAACTGGTAGACTTGTTTGCATACGAAAACTGACATTCGTACAAAAACCTTCACATGGCTGAGATTTGTAAAACATTTGACAGCCCCAAGAGAGCTGAGGGGAAAGGAAAAAGAGGGAATCTCCCAGCTAGGACATGATGATGGCCTCCTGGGGTCCCGCTGCCCCTGGGAGGTGTTCCCAGCTCTGCTATGCCCAGGACATCTCTCACAGGCCCTTGGAGCTGGCAGCAGAGCCCAGCCCAGAAGATGCACAAGCTCCTCAGAGCCACATGAGCAGCTGCAACACCTACAGGCTGATCATTCCTGACACAGCATTTCAATCTATATCCATTAGGAAATTGCAAGGCAATTTTTTCCAGCATACCCGAGAGTTAAGTAAAACCTTCAAACACCGTGAGTCTTACGATGAAATTAGCAGGATTTGTGACGCTGGCATCCATTACTTTCCCTGCTGCCCACAAGTTTGCAGCAGCAGAGGCTGTGACAGCAACAGCCTTTAACATCTCAGAGACAGCTGCAGCCAGACTTTGCATTATGATCAAATTGTTCCCTGTTCCCAAAGAACACGAGAGCTCCTGAGCACTACACACAAATGGAAATCACTTCAGTCCTACTAAATATTGTATAAAACATAAATCATTGAGTATGTGCCAAGACCTGTCCTTCTCTTCTGCTATGTACCACACAGAGAACACAAAAACCCCCTCAGAGATTCCACCTTTATTTTAGGAAAGGCACTGACTAAGCAACCAATTGCTGTCCAGACATTATTACAGGATAAACAATTTCTAGTTTTCACAAACCAAACTATGCATGACAGAGCTGGACTGCAAAGTATCAAGCAAGCCATCCTATCAATCACTCATTTTTAAGAGTGATTTGGCTTGTTCTGTGATACCATTAAAGGCTCAGGTCTGCCCTTGGATGTTCTCAAACTATTTGCAGTGTAGGACACTGCACAACCGTCCAGAGGCAGAACTGCATGAAGCTGTAATATAAACTTGAACAGGATAAATGGGAAACCTGTATCATGCAGATCCTTCACTTGCTGGCCCCATCCCTTTCTCTTGCCTGAGTTAAGCTGGGTAAGCTGTGAACCTTTCAGATCCTTCAGCTAAGGCCTGGAATGTCCTGAATGCAGGCAGACAGAAGGAGTGGTGGGGTCACAGGACACAGAAGCACAGCCTCTCTACAGAGCTAAGCGCAGCAATTCAAAAATACCTCACCGTGAAATTAAATGGGATGGGGCATAATACAGGTTTTTGTTTTGTGTGTGTTTTTAAAAAGGTCATTTCTCTCATACAAGTCTTGAAGCAAGCCTTCACAGGAACGTTATTACACTGTAAATTGCTTAACCAGTCAAAAGCAGTGAAATATTACCCTCGGACTGCCATCCTCCAACTAAACAGGAACATAAATCAGCATGACTGTTGCTAGCATCATCCAAGGCTAAGACATTGGCTGATCCCACCAGCCTTACTTTCTAACCATTGGTTGCCTTGGGCTCCTTACTGTATAAATTATCCAGAAACATTAGCATTCTTTGTTGTTCCAGTGTGATTGGAAGACTCTAAAGGATATTTCTGCATGCTGCTTAAGCAAAGGGTAAGCTTTGTGCAGTATCATGTGATCAACAAAAAAATCCCCGAGTACTGCTTGCTTGTGGGTGGTGCAGAGGAACAAGAAGTGACTCACAACTCATAGTGGAAAATTTGGGGGGAAAATGTTTTAAATAGTCAGGAAAGTACAAAATGGCCAACCACAATTATTGGACCTCCTACGCCCCATGTACTGGGTAAGAAAATCATGTCTTTGATGCAAGACAGCTGATGCCCAAACGTATGAGAGTTAAGTGAAGCAATTCCTGGGTTTTGCTCCATTCTCCTACTAGAGAGGGCCCCTACCTGTCCTGAATTTGCAGAGGCCTAAGGAAACTCAGAAAGAAACTGGAGTAAGCTACCAAATTCCAGTCTGACATGAAGGGATTGGGGGCGGAGAACCCAAAAAAAGCATTTGGTGGAGCAAAAGCTCTCTATTTTCTCTCATTCTTAAGATGCAGAAATAAAACACTGAAAGAAATCCATATATTTGAGATTAATAGGCAGGTATTTATCCATGTGCCACTATGGTTGCTAAGAGATTTCCTCTCTACAGCAGTGTTGTATAAACAATAAAGCATTTTTGTCCACAAAGCAATTGTCTCACCTCACTGAATCAAGAGCCTCTCACTGCCGTATCCCTTCTATATTGTTCTAATTCTGAGCTGTGAGGAAGCTCCCTCACACAAAGACAGTGCATGGATCTGGTTGGGGACGCTATTGTTAAACTTGAGCACATCAAGTACAACGTGGGCTTCCTGCAGCACGAGTGGAGTTAGCTGAGAGACTGTACATTATAGCTCACGAGCCATAGGAAATATGGGCTGAGGGGACAGCTCCTACAATTAATTCCTTACTGCTACGGTCATTTTCAGCCGGGGGGGGGAGGGAGAAACCCACCCCGACAGCAACATTACAAACCTGCACATAACCTAAACAGCAGCCAAGAAAAATACCACTAATTCAGGCCGGTTTCAAACAGCAGCACCTCAAAATTCACCTCAAAGACAGAAACTTATCTCCACACTGTCCTTTATCCTGGAAGATGATTCAGAAGATCTATACATTCACACAGAAAAAATACCTCCAGTGTAGATGGCTGCAGCAAATGTACTGCAGCATGTTGAGAGTCTCCTAATGTGCTCGCTAGAACAGAAGGCAGTGGGTTTCTCAGTGCTTTTCATTACGGATAGTACTGCCACGGCAGAGAAAAAAGAGGAAAGGGCAGGGAAATGCTGACTCTCGCCCAACCAAAAGATGCACATATGTTAGAGGAAATCTACATGTCGTTTAGGAAGCACATGCACCGCTTCTCTGAGCATATGAAGATCATCCAATCCCCCCCTTAGGGGGATTTCACAAAGGCACACAGAAATACTACATGCCCAGGTTTCTGTAAAGGCAACTGGCTCCTTGATATGTTCTTGAAAAAATTATCATAAAATACAGCCAAAGACAAGAAATTGTGGCAGGGCCTGATTTCTATGGAGCAGAGTACAAGGTGTCATTTATAAGGACATATCCTCAGAGCTGCCAAAGTAGCTGGCCTCTTTATCTGTCATTATGCCACAAACCATAACTATTTTGCTTTATACCTTAGAGAGAAACAGTAAGCCTGGAATCACATGGAGGCTCCTGACCTGCACAATGAGCAATGCAGTGCCTACTGAATTTTTCAGATCCTAGTTTGCTGAAGGGTTTTCTGCAGCTAAGACAAATCTACAGCAGAGAAAAACCAGGCTCTGTAATCTCAGCCACATATTTCCCTAACAAAAGAAAGTTGCTAATTAGAGACTGTCACAGCTCAATTCTGTAAAACAGCTCACCGTTAGGAAAAAAGAGAAACACTGAAACACCTTATTTCAGTAACATTATCCCAAAAATGGATGTTTCAGAAGCCAAACATGTGACACAGTCCCAACACAAAGAAAAAAAATCTGCCTCTACACACATCCCTTTTAAGTACATGTATGTAAGACTAAACTATTATGCTATGCTTTGCTATTAAACCTACGAGAAAGCTCAGCATTAAACCTCACATGATGGTTACAAACTATTTTCAACTCACAGACAGTTTGCATATCACAGTAACACAAGTGGGAAATGAATGCACACCTTCTGCATCATCACTGCAATCAACTAATATCCAATTAAACATTCAATTGCTTTGCAAACCCCACAGCCGTGGTTACAAATTCTATTTTACAATGTTAACAAATTACTCCGACAGCTACCGAGTTACAGGCAAGAACAAGCTTTGATACTTCAATTGCAAGGTAAGAAAATTAAAACAAAAGAATCCCTGTTCAGAATTTGGCACAGATCTAGATACCTTTTTCTTCCGATCCCGGGATCTTTTCCTGTGTTTTCTTTTTTTCTCAGTTTCTTCCTCAGCATTTATTTCTAAATCCCTGTTTTTCTTTAACTGTGATGCTGCGTGAGCCATAATGCATTAAAAATCCTTTACAACAATGCTCCCTTGTAAAAGGTGATTTCCTCGGGCACCTTTAGCCAGCCCTTACAGCAAATGTTCCAGTGATTGGAAGGAAATCTGTGACCAGAGCCAGGAACACATTCAGGATTCAGAGATCTCGCAGAAGCTTGCAGTCACTACAAAAACACATAGTTGCAGATTTCTTCCTATACCTTTCTGCACCTGCACCTTTGTAAAACAGTGCAGCCATCGTAATGCATTTAACGTAATGAAAAAGACAGCTGGGACAGAGAAAGCTGTATTATGGCTGTATCCCCTGCCACCAGCTGGAAGTGTCTAAGTGACTCCACTGAAGGGGGAATGCTGAAAAGGAGCGCTTTCTATTAAAAAAAATTCCAGAACAATACCATATGCTGCCTTGTTTTTTCTTCACTAATCTTCAAGCACGTTTTTAAAACCTATTAAAAAATGCAGTGTTAATGTTGTACATCTCTCAGCTCGTTTTGTATAGTAAGCCATTTAACCTACAATGAAATGGAGCAGCTCCTACTTTAGGTTAACTGCTGATGGTGACAAAAAAAATAAAATAAAAATTTCTTTTTACCATGGAGACTCTGACTGCATTATGTAGAAAACAATGCATGCATTGCCATATCTTAACAGTGTGTCCTTTATAACCATTTTTCAATTCTAATACATTTTGTGAGAGAGGATTACAGAAAGCCCTGTTGTATTCCCCCCCCCCCTTTTTTTTTTAAACATACTTATTACAACACATCATACAGAAAGAAAGATGCAATCACACTGGTGTGTGAAACAGGCATTTAATTCATGGGAGATTTTCTGGCACCGTTCATTTACGTGGTCAGAAAGGGAAATCGGCACTATTTCCATGTAGTTGGAAATGCACTTTTAGGCTTTTATGTCAAGGCTTGCTTCAATCATCTTACTATTTTTGCCACCTGAGTCCTCAATGACTGCAGCTTTTGAATATTCATTATGGGAGGTAAAATAGCAGCAGTATTAAGGCCTGCAGGAGGATCTTTTACTAGGATGAACACAGAGCAAGCATCTAGTAAATAAGGAACCATATTTTTCCTGCACAAATATGAACCATCAGCAGCTTGCCTCAAGACTGCTGTTTTTAACCTTTCCCAGTATTCCTAGTAGCATGCTTCACTGTAATGAAGATCAGCGTTTTAAGGAAGTCTGATCTCCTTCAGATAAAAGCCAAAAGTCTCTCCAAGTGAAACCAGTGTATTTTACATGGTACTAGCATTTCTTTCTGGAAGGAAAAAACCAGAATCTATTGTAAAGATGAAGTTGAATTTAAGTTTGAAGTGCAATTAGCCAAATCAGGCTGAATCTTCTCAGCGCAACATAAAATCCAGAGATGCCTCACACGGTTGTAAATATTCTTCCCCTGAACTTGAGAGACATTTTTTGAATTCTGGTTGCTGAGGCCCAGCAAGCAACATGCTTTAGAGTTTTCACATAACGTGTCTAAAAGAAAAATAATTTTTTTAAATCTCCAAAACAGAAATTGCTTTGAACACAACGTACGTTGTCCAAAAGGCAGCACACAGTGCACTGTTTGGCTAACAAACTGTTAAACAACTGGTTTAAAAAGTTGTTCGTTCTGGAGTGACTTTTAAGAAATGCTCAAGGATGGAGGCCACAGTTGTGTGACCTTAGGGATTTTTCTTCCCGATGCAGTAAAATCACAGGTTTCTGTGTGCAGCCAAAGCTGCTGTACCCACACACACCACGTACCTCTCCGAGCTCCCCCTCCACCTCTGAAAGACTTCAGAAGCCTCATACAGTGCTGCCTTTGGAAAGCTGTGGGAAGAGGAGTGCTGCACTTGGGCAATGCCTGGTTTTGAACCAGAAGCAGTAAATTGCCACTCCTCTATGTTCTGTAGAGACTTGAATAAACGCATTCCTAAAGATGCAAAGAGTACGCCCCAAGGATGCTTTGCACTGCAAGGCACAACTGCAAGCTGTCAAAGGCCACTCTCAGGCAGGCACCTGGATTTTGGCCCAGCTCCCCAAGGAAGCCCAGGGCAGCAGTGAGGAGACTCTGCTCTAGCACAGGAGCCCTACTAGAGAGAGGAGCTGGCCAGGCTGCTGATTTATGGGGGCTGAAGAAGGTACCTCAAGAAGGACAGTGGCCAAACTATCAAGTTTCGGCGGGAAATAGAAGACTGCCTTGTGCCTATTAAAAAAAATAAAATAAAAAAAGGCAAAGAAAAAGCAGCCAAAGCTTCACTTTCTAGCCTACAAGCTGCCTGCATGACCTTGGCAGTTATCCTCTTGGAAGCTCAGTTCTTTCTCTGTAAAATACAGTTGACATTAGTTCCCCTGTATGACAGAACGCAGTTATTAGCACAGAAGTGTTTAGAAAATACAGCAGAACCAGAACTGAAAGTGGATTCAACAAAATTCAATAGAGTTGGATCCCTCTTATTCCCAGCACATTTCCGTCTGGATTTGAAAGACTCATGAGTCTTTGCCTTAGGAAACCAACTTTATTCGAGCCACAGCTGAAGTGAATGCTGCTGTCATTCACCGCTTGCTGGCTAATCCTGTGACGTCCTATAAGCCTTTTAACCACACTAGCCTGTAATTTGTGCCTAAATAACCTCATTAAATGAAAATACAAATGATGCATTATCAAGTGTTAGGTGTTTAAAACACTTGAGGCACACTTTTAAAAATGCTGGCACAGAGAAAAACATGCACACATCCAGCTCAAAGCCCAAGTGCCACCTTACGCACAGGTTGTATCCTACGCAGGTAGAAAGCAGCCCAAGCTTTTATTAATGAGAATAATGCTAAGAAATGAGGATAATAAGTGAACTCACCCAATCCCTTGAGATATGCATAAATTGAAGGATTTTATCTGTCAGCCAAGACTGCTTCATCCCAAGGATCTTTTCAGCTAATTAATCAATTGGACATAACATGCAGATGTTTTTATTATGTGGATTACAATTCCTTCTTGAACTACAGAGTCTGAACTCCTCCAGAATTAGATTTCAGAAAGAGAAAATGCCTTTTCAAGGTTGGGTTTTGAGAAATAGTGTTTTAGCTAGTAAAGCAATGATCAAAAAAAAAATCAACATAAGAAAAAAAGATCCCTTCTAGTTGCAGAGATACTAACTAGGGAGATTTTGTGTAGTTTATAGGCTGGGAGAGTCTCAAACAGAAAAGAGGTTACAAAAGAAGTGTGAGTAAAAGATTCAGACCTCTGTGGAAAAGTGACTGTATATGTACAACTTCTGCTTTTTGGGAAATGGTGAACTGGCACCATTCACTGGGAGGGGACAGGGCACTGCCAGATGAAAGCTGGATGAAGTGTGAAGGTTTTCACGCCAGATATGTCATAACTCACTTCAAGGGAATTGGGTACTGGAAATCTTCATTAAGTGCTTCTTTTTAGACTTCAGTAAAATAATTAAGCTATTTGATTTCACCCTTAATTACAAAGTTAATGAAATGCCAATGAGTGTTTCAGCACAATCCATAGGGTCCTGATAAAGAATGATAAACTGTATCTTACTCGAACAAGGGGAAATTTACACTTTCCGTTAGCACAAGGATAATGTCTACTTAGCTTCATCTACTCACAAAGTCATAATAATAATGGCTGGAAGTGATTTTATCAGCTTGAAACTCAAGTATGTAATTTGGTTTAGTTCAAGATGCTAGTCCCACTGTTAAAACTAGATTCAAGAGGCTGCAAAACAGTATTAGCATATAACATTGAGATGGATTTGGAAAAAACACACAAGTTATAGGGGGAAAAGGTGTTCACCATCTAATTACTGGTGTTAATTCATCAATTGGTCAGCAGCTTATAGAGCAAAGATGTTACTATCACTTCCACAGTTCTTTTAAACAAATTATACAGCACTAGAAAAAAAATGAGACACTCATGAAAATACTGGCTTACTGAAAAAATGCCAAAAAATAGCTCCATGAAAATCTAAGTGTTTTTAGGTAAGATGGAACACCATAGAAACATTCACTATTTACACTTCTCAGATCACTACGGATCCAAAAAAATTCATAATCACACACAGTGCTAGAAGGTCCCTGTGACGACTTCCACTAGTAAACAAAGTATGTTACATTTTCCCAAAGATGAAAAGAGCATTATAGGTAGACTAGAAACAGAAGAGAGTAAAGGAAAGGAAAACACATGGAGAAAAATAAACCCAATTCTTATTAGGTTACTCTCAAATACTTAATTTCTGAGTTTTCTGGTACAGAACACATGCCACTACTGCCCTGCTTTGGATTATTTTGTTGAGTAAAGCAATGGAAATGAGAAGGAGAAAAAAAAGAAAGAAGAACAAGACTTACTAGAAATAATATAGCAATTCACGAAAATAACATTTTGGGAGAAGACGAGGTAGAAGAAATTAAAAAAAAATTCTTTGCGAAAATGAGTTAACCTTAAAACTTTAACTATAAAATATTTTCTAACGAGTCTCATAAGGTTCATCTGCTCACGTGTTAGACTAGCAGGCCTTGTGTCTCAAAATCAAACAAAACCAAGCAAGACCAAAAGTTTATTTAGCATCTAGTTTTACTTTTTAGCTCCTCTTCACACATTTGATGTCCAAGATAGGATGGATCCATCTCCAAACATGCAGAAAATCAAGGCCACTAAGTTGCAAATGAATGGAAAATAAGAGAAGGGAAGGCTTGTTTGGCTCTTCTGTGTTGTTGCGCTGAGTTTCTCCCACCACCTGCTCCTTCTAGCAGAATTCTATTTTGGCAATAACGATCCCAGGGAAACTGGGGAAACATGACAGTCAGAAAGGAATGCCTGCACTACACAAGAGAGCAGGAAAACACCTAAATTGCATTTTATACACCACTTTTACAGTGCTAACCCCCTTAACTTCTTTGAATTTACAGTATAAAATTTGGAAATGTACTGAATTATGTTCTGTTTCTTATTTGACTTCTTTAAGGCACAAGAGCTTAGAAAATGCTTTGGAAATGACACAAATTCAGGGATGCAGAGATAAAGGCCAGAGGCTTACTACTTCTTAAATGACCTTTCTTAAATTTCCTATTGGAAATTTAAGTAGAAATGATAACACCTGTAAAAACAAAAACAAGCAAACAAACAAAAACCCAAGCCCAAACAAACCACCCCAAAAACAAAAACCAAAACTAAACCAAACCACCCCAAAAACCCTCAAACCCTCCCCAAAACACCCACACAGAAAACAATCGTGGAATATGCTTTTCACTCTCCAGACACATCACCTGCCTTCCGAGCTGAAACAAGATCAAAGCAGCAGCCAATTTGAGCTCGTAGAATTAAGTGCAAAATTACTATTTCCCTATGCAGAGATGAGACATTTTGGCTTAGCTGATGAAGTTACACCTCCTGTGGTCCAGCTTACTCAGGATATGAGGATGGCTGACATGGCTGTGGATTTTAACTTCAAGCTGGAGGCACGACTTTTAAAGAAAACGACTACAGGTTTTTGTTTGCCCTTAAGACTTGCACTGTAAATCTGGACAGTTCAGAAGCTGACTCAAGGCTCACTCAACCCCAGACTTCAGGGGCAGGGGAAACAGGGAGACAAATCTTCAGCTATCCCAAGCCACCACGCAAGCCTGGTAAATCCTCCTGCAAACAAACTGGGAGAGGGGAACAACGTGCTCGTGCACCAGCAGAGGAAAAAGGGCTTCAGAAGACTGAAGAGCACCCAGGACTGGAGATCACCAACCCTGACTTTCAAAACAGGGTGATGTTGTTTGAGGCCTACACAGAGAAAGGGAGCTCACAGTGACAAACTGATATTAACTCTCCTGCGAAGATGGTGTACAGAGTTTCATCTCTGACTCATAACAAACTAAGAAAAAGGTACCGATGTATCTTATTTATAGAGGCACACTAATTGCAAGATAGATTTTGTGTGGGTTTGTGGATGGAATTGCCGAGCAGGCCAGGAAATGTATCCAATGCAAGGAACACTGGTGAGAGAAAGATATATAACCTCTAAATTGTTGCTGAGCACACACACCAAAAACTTTCTTCCCATTCTTCCTCTGCCAAGAAGAATATTGCTAAAACCCTACATTTACTGGGAACCACTGAGAGCGTAGCAAGCGTGCACTTTTAAAAAACACCTTTGTACTTTTTTTCCCTGCCATTCAAATACCAAACTACAACCAGGGCTGAAACTCATGTAGAGTGCCAGTGTCTTAGGGATGCTGACAAAGATCACTAGGAAATGGCATCACACTGGTTCCACACACCTTAAGGGGTAGAAGTTACATCCCAGACTGACACTAGGTCACATTAGTGACACAGTTTTCAACCCTCACTTGGAACTACTCAATAGTGTTCTGAAACTGTATATTCAGAATATTAACTTCCTTTAGACTCCTACTTTCATCATTTCTCTCTGCCTAGCCCACCATGCTCTCCTAGCTACTACAAGCCCCAGTAGGGCAACCAGGAGGTCAGTGGACTGGTGCTACAGGGCACCAAACTGAGTTTTAATCTGGAAATTTTGTTAGATGTGTCTGCAAATGACACCAACAGAGCCAGGAAAAGCTACCCCTGTATATATAGGAATAAGTGCAGAAGCAGGGTTGGTATCAGTTTTGCACTCCCACACGCAGAACTTGAACGCTGCCTGTGACATGATAGGAGGATCAATCCCATCCTGGTGAGCTTCAAAAACAGAAATGCAAAATGCCATTCATCAGGATTTTATGATTCAGCTACAAACTTCACCCTGAGTGGTCAATTAATCACTGCTGTATCTGTTAACTTCTGCTCCAACACATGAGAGCAGTCTGCTCACACATCCAGTGAAGGCTGAGCCCGAGCCGGGGTTTCCTCCAACATACAGAAAGCAGGTATCAGGGAGGTGGCTCTCAGAAGCTCCTCTGCCAGGTCATCCAGTCCCCAAACAGATACAAGATGAGTTATTCCCTGCTCATCTCAGATGGAAAACTCCCTGTCTCAGAGTGGTTTAAAAATAACCCAAAACAGCAGCAGAAAATGTCTTTGTGGTATTTCAAGTTTCTCGGCATCAAGTCCCCGCCTGCTGACTCTTTTTTGGAGCAGTGGCAGTCTTGTAATAATAAAAGCTACACAAAAAAGCTTTTATTAAAAACCACTGCAGAACCTGCAAAGGTGCCAGGAAGTGAATGTGCTTAAGCAAATGAAGCTACCAAACAGAGAGTGGGATGGCACCAGCCACAAATAGATGCAACACCTTTGCCTGTAGTTAGTAGATCACTTTCCAGTACCTTTTAATTAGTATTCTTTTATTTTGGTTAGGTTTGAGTCAAAAATATATACTTCAGGCTAAAAGAAATTTTGACCAAGTGAGCCTTTCCATCAACAACTGCACAGTGTGCATCCAGGGGTAGTAGGCCTCTCTGCCTGAGCAAGATACTGAAAAACATGATCATGAAAATATCATTTAACCTTCCCTACACCTCTCCAAAAGGAGAAGTACTTTTAACTTTGGACAACAGCAGCACTTTATCACCTTCTGAAATGGGTTATTCCCCCCCACACACCGCCAGCAGTAGGGAGCTGCACTGAGTGACCCAGTGCCCGCATATTTTCCTGTTGCCAAGCTCTGCACCTTACGAGCAGCTTACTTGTTGTTTTATTCTGAAATAGAAAGTTGCTGAGTAAGTGTAACAACGGACCCGCCTGCAGAGGTCACAAGAAAGGCTCTCTTTAAAGTTTCCAGCATTTCCCAGTTGCCCCAAGGCTTTCGACAGTGTAACTTTTTTGTTGAATTTCTATGGTGCAAAAATACAGAAATCGTAAGAAAGGAAGAAAAATGGTTCCTTGGCTTGTTTGTAGGGTAGGTGTTTTTTTTTTAAATTTTTAATTTCCCTGAACTACCCGCGTATGTAAAAGATCTACTACTAACATGCAGTGTTCCTAAGACAAGGAAAACAGGTACACAGGAGCCAAGGAGGAGAGCTGCAGTTTCAGTTCCCTCCCTGATCACTGCCACACTTGAGTGCTGGACCAAGGCTCCCTCAGCAGGTACAGAGGACATATTTACTCACTCTCACTTTAAACGCAGACTTCCCACTTCAGCCAAACTAAGTGCAGAATTTTCAGTGAAGACACCAGTCCCTGCCAGTATACACACAATTTCTTAACCTTTAAGGAAACATTTGAAATGAAAATACAAAAGGAAAAAAGAAATCTCCAATCCACTCCAGCATAAGAAACTCATTTAATTAGATGCCTTAATTATTCATTATTCCTTTTCCTATGTTGAAATGACCATCTTTGCCTCATTCCCAAAGGACCGTCTCCATAATTAAGTGAGGGAATCATTAAACTCTCAACATGCTGCCCAAGTGAGATTTTAGTGCTTTAAGTGTTCTGCGCACTCCACGCAGCAGTAAGTTGACTTTTATAGGAAAAAAATGCAAAAAAGCAAAATCATTAGAAATCAATAACAAGAGGCAGAAGGGTATCAAATGCATATTTTTCAGGTGTCATTTTTCTCACTTTCTCACAAGTAAATTCATATACCAGTTATAAAATCTACAAGTTTACACTTAAAACAATTGCATGTGAAAATTCTCAGTTTCCTTAAAATAGCAACCAATATTAAAAAAAAAACCCTCAGGGTAATTTTATAAACAGAGATATATATTTTATCTGAAAAAAAACCCCAACCAAAACCTAAAAATCCCAAACCAAACAACAAAGTCCAGCTGTTAGTACTTTGATACTAAAATCCTGCGGGAACAAACCACTGGAGCAAGAAAGGTAACTACGAAAGATTCATTAAAAAAAAAAAAAGTCACTGCCACTACAAAAAGTCAGAAATGTTTTGTTTCTTCATAAATTTCACATAAAGCTATTAACGCTCGCAGGAGGCCAAGTTCTTTCTTGGCCTGGCAAGAGCAAGTGGGCATATGTAAAAACCCACTTACCTGTATAATAATTACAATTATCACAGAATAAGTGCATTGATGTGATGGCTGAAAGCCCAGGTAATGTTAGTGCTCTGTTCAGAACAACAGAGCGAGGCAATTCCTGCCCAGGTCTGCCTGTAAGCTGCACACACAGCACACAGCGGGTGGGAGGGAATGTTCCCCTCCTGCTTTAGAAAGGCTGATTGCAAACAGGAGAGGATGAAGGTGGAGGGGGAGTTGCTGAGTTTGTATTGCATGGCAAACAACGTACATCAACACGAGTTTATGTGCTGGGGATGTAAACACAAAAGTAACAGCCTGGAAGACACAGGAAAGAAATCTCTCTCTCTCCTACACAGCTTTCCTTGGGTCTCATCTGGAACACTGCGTCCTCTTTCAGGCACTAAATTTCTAGGAAAAAGTTGTCAGCTGGAGATGTGAAGAATTTATTGCTTTAACTCTGAAATCACTCTTCTTCAGAAAACAACCCTGAATGCTTCTCTGAATCTGTGGTTAGTAATAAACAGCTTTGGACATGTATATCCACACACTCCTAGCAAAGACAAATACCAGCCAGCATTGCAACCTCGCTCATTTGCCCGCCTCCCAAAATCAGCGCTCCCGGCTTTTTATTTTTTCCCCCAAAATAGGCAAACCCACATGATCGGAGGCAAACCTACATAAAAACTAACCATTCTCTTTAAATTTTTAAATTTTTTTTTTAATTTATGTTCCTATGATTTGTTTTATTTTAAACTGGTTTGTGGAGGGGCTAAGAAGGAACAACGCTGCATGGAAATCCTGTTCAGGGATAAAGGCACTGTTCCCCTTTTAAAGATAGAATAAATTCTGACTAAAAAAAATGTTAAACGAACCTAAACTTTAAATAATCAATACTTCACAGAGCAGAAGAGAAGAAAACATACAAGGACTGTTGCCCAGAACAGCTCCAAGGGTACTAAAACGGGTGCATAACAACAAGGGTACATAACAACAATAACTCTGTGCAGTTCACGCTAGGACACAGGAATTACATAGGCTTAAGATAAAATTCCAGCCACTAGAGTTTTTTGATGTTCTGGGTTTTGTTTTGGTGGGTTCTTTTGAGACTTCCTGGAAAATAGGCAGGATAGCAAAAGACTGTTGAAGACCAAATTAGTACTAAACTTGAAAGAACAGGGAGGGGAAAGAAAACTCAATAAACCAGGAGATAATAAAATTGTACACTGGGCTGGTTAAACTTCCAGTCCTAGATATCTCCTGTATCTGAATCTGTCACCACCAGGAGTTACTGGGATGAACTGCAATCAATCTGGATTTGTCAAGAGGAAATTGTTTTAAATTAATTCATGGAAAGGCGACAGGAGTTGGAGACTGGAGAAAAGCAATACTTGTACCTGGCATTCTCATAAGCAAGGTAAGGAACACAGTGTTCATGAAAAGACTGTTAGATTAATCCAAGAGGGACCTGGTAACTGAATTCAGGAACAAGATATTAACATTCATTGTCAAAAAGGATGGATGTTCTGCAAGAGTCTGTCCTGGATTTGCTTCTCTCCAATGTTTTATTAATGATTTGGGCCATAGGAAAAGTTTATTATCAATGCAAACATGAGACTACAAGAAGCATGTGCATGTTAAAGAGCGAAATTTTAGACCAAAATGATAAGTAAGAGCACAGGAACGGTGTGGGGGAAAGAACCCCAAGCAATACAGACAAATTTCAATTAAAATCAGGAGGAAAAATTTTTGTCACAGGCTAGAGAACAAGTAAGAACTGTTCTTCAGCACTGTCTGCAGGGATAAAACCTTGCAGGTTCAACACAGGACAACAGACGAACAGCAGAGTAGAGTGCAGAAGTACAGCCCGCACAGTGAAATCATCTTTCTCTTCTATTTAGCATTTGCAAAGCCGCAGGTTTGCTGTGACTGACTTCTGCTATTCTGCTGCCAGGAAGATATGAATACTTGGGAAACAACAAGAGCAATCAGAAGTCTGTAAAACACATCCTCGTTTAGCCTGAAGAAAAGATGACTGATGGAACATGGCAACAGTCCTCAAGTCCATCAAAACCTTACAAAATGCAGAAGAAAATAGTCTGTTCTCCACCATTACTACGGATAGTAATAGGATTAGAAAGTTTCAACTGCAGCAACCAGATTTGGGTGAGATACTAAAGAATTTTTAACAATAAGGAAACTCTGCAACAGCACGGGACCAGAAGGGAAACTTTACAACTTTCCCTAGTAAAATATGTGTTCGGATCCTCTTGGTAATCCTTACATCTGTGCTGCTCATGACAATCCTATGAGCACTGTACCAATAGGTACCCCAGCTTCCAAAAGTCTGTCCTTACTTCAACCTTACTGAGACAGTACAAAACCATTTCATTGATTTCAGTGTTGTATACTTTAGTAAGGTTGACAGTTAGAAATATATTTTCTTAACGTAAAATTCTATGACCATTAGCTGGGTCACATTATCAGAAGCAGAGCTCCAAATGAAGATCCAAATCAAAAGAGAACAGTGATGTGTTTGAATTATTCTGGCAAGTTCGAAAGTCTTAAAAAGGTATTTCTCTATGTATCAAAAATAGAATTTAAAAAAATCTACTTTTATTCCATAAGTTTAAAAATTAAGAGGAATCAAACACAATAAACTATATAGAACTATACAATATGCTGAGAAGTCAGCTCTAAATTACAGGCACATTAAAGAACTCTAAACAAAATGCAGTTCAAGGTCCTTAGGCCAGGGAGGAGAGGCACAGCAAGCTCGCTACCCTGGTCTTCAGGAGAGCAGACTTTGGCCTCTCCAGGGATCTGCCTGGTAGAGAGCCATGGGATAAAGCCTCCAGAGGGAAGAGGGACCCAGGAAAGCTGGTTGATATTCAAGGATGACCTCCTCCAAGCTCAGAAGCGATGCATCTCAACAAGAGGAAGCCAGGCAAAAAACACCAGGAGGTCTGTGAGGATGAACAAGGAGTTCCTGGATTAACTCAAACATGAAGCCTGTAGAGGGTGGAAGCAAGGACAGGTAGCCTGGGAAGGATACAGGGAAATTGTATCCAGGAATCAGGTTAGGAAATTTAAAGCCCTGATGGAATTAAGCCTGGCCAGGAACATCAAGTGCAACAGGAAAAGCCTCTATAGGTATGTTGGTGATAAAAGGAAGACTTAGAAAAATGTGAGCCTTCCCTGGAAGGAAACAGGAAACCAGGTTACCCCGGATACGGAGAAGACTGAGATTCTTGACAAGGTTTTTGCCTCAGCATCCACCAATAAAAGCTCCAGCCTCACTGCACGAGTCCCAGGAGGCAAAGGCAGGGACTGGGAGAATGAGGAACTGCCCACTGCTGGGGAAGATCTTGTTTGAGACCATCTGAGGAACCCGAAGGTGCACAAGTCCATGGGACCTGATGAGATGCACCCACGGGCCCTGAGGGAACTGGCAGCTGAAGTTCCTAAGCCATTATCCACCATATTCGAGAAGCTGTGGCAGGCTGGTGAAGATGCCACTGACTGGAAAAAGGGAAGCATAACGCCCATTTTTTAAAAAGAAGATCCAGGGAACTACAGGGAACCCACCAGTCTCGTATCAGTGCCTGCCATGGTAGGAGGGTCAGAGCGAGATGATCTTTAAGGTCCATTCCAGCCCAATCCAAACCGTTTAATGATCCTATGGAGTCCTAGGCACCATTTTCTTGCTGCATGTTAAGATGCTCTGTTTTACAGCACACAAAAAATCAAGACTTCACATGGACTCCTTAGGGATATTGCAACATTTTTGGCATTAACTTGCAAAACTACTGCATAGAATTACAGCTATTTAGAGAAATCAGGGTAGTTGATAATGCATCTCTTCTAAGCGTATATTACATAGCTTAAAAAAGCAAGAAAAATATTAAAATTTAATTTCTAGCCTTAGAGCTGCTTTCTAGAGTTACAGTGGATGTTCTGAAGGGTATCCACAGGCTGCATAAAGACAGACTTACAAATGGTCAAGCTATAGAGGCCACAATCCAGCACAACTGCAGTTTGAGTAGCTGTGTGGTTTGGCAAGAGGCTACAGACAGAGCGATAATGAAAATCAAATTTTGGACTGCATCACAAGAACTGTTTGTGAACAGTAAATGAACAACTTACATACTATTCAGCAAAAAAGAAAAAAAAAAAAGAGAAGCACTAATCAGAATCAGCCAGTTCTCACAGGCTCCCAGTGCGTAGGCCGAATAATTGTCTCATCATGATAATAGCCTTTATGATAACCATGATCTCACCACCGCACTCCAAGATCCAAAATGCTGCTGGTACTCTCACACCCACAACAAGGCACACTCGCTCTTTGCATTTGAAGAAAATCCTACTCTGCAGCTCCAACCCTTGGCTGTTAATACAGGCAGGGTGTAATCTTGTTATTTTTCATGCCTTTGCTTTCAAGCCACAAAACCTACAGATTTCCTTTGTAGACAGAATAGCGCAGGCTAGAATTCCTATTGTTATGAAGAAATCTCCCATTCCATCATTAATTCAGAACAAATAGCAGAGTTACCAGCAGTAATAAAAATCAGCAGTATGCATCTCATAAAAAAAAAAAAAAAATTGAGATGCAATTTTACGTTCTGTTGCTCATTTTCTCTATCTAATTTCTGCTTCACAAAGCTAGCAAGTTACAGTCTATTTTGCACTGAGACCAGGGCATAAAACACACCTTTTGCCACCACTTCCCCTTCCCTCCTCTCTTACTGGAGGCCTGGACCCATCTGTTTTTAAATGTAGTTATATTGTTTTCTCTGGGTTAACAAAGCAGTGAAAATTAGCACCAGCCACAGGTCTGGTTAAGCGTGTAAACTCAGGCAAAAAGGGAGGGAGCATTCATCAGTGTTCCATCAACAACACCCATGGAAAAACCCAAGGTATAAAAAGACCATCAGATGAGAGATTTCTGTTCCTGATGGACAGGCAGGAAGAGCACCCTCGCTGCAGTGTGTTCCCTGTGCACTGACACGTCAGCTGTCACTGGCTCTTCCAGAAAGGGCAGAAGCTACTGCCCCCATGGCAAGGGTATTACAAGCAGCACACCCACACCTCTCTGTTTTCCTTAGTAAGATATTAATATATTTCATGATGAAGCAACTGGGTTCACACACAACGATAGGTCAAGGGAGAGAGAAGCACTCGCAACGACTTAAAAGCACCAGCCAAGATTTATCAGCAGTACAAACTAGTGTCAGGGAAGGCTGTGGACTGCTGCCAGCTGGATATCCACCCTACAGACTCCTCCAGTCTCATTCCCACCTGTTTTAAGCACAGGATACACAGTGCCACCCTCCAAAATTTCACAAAAGTATGTCTATCCTTTTTAGTTTTTACAGCACACGAGGTCTCAGCAGCCCCAGGCTCAGCGTAGAAGAGAACAGCTGCCCCAGCACCAGTGTGTGCCAGTTCCTGGAATGCAGCTGGAGCCAGCTCCAGGACAGCCCGACCTCCCTGACAAAGCCTGGCTACTGCTGCAGGCAGGAAAAAGGAAAAGCGCTCTGGCAGTTTGTTGTCATGCTGCCTGGAGTAGGGGCTGGCCAGCCAGGACATGACAGATATGAATAGGAGCCTCTCTGAAGGACACACTTTTATTCCTAAAAAACAATAAACCACTACTCCATGCACAACGTATTCAGTCCGATGCGCGTGTGAATTCATTCCATCTGTGCCACAGGTAAACTGTCCAAATTCCCGCATAATGTCTCAAATTTAAACAAGCTGCTCCCTGAAAAGCAGAGCTGATTGAGTCTGATTTCCCATATCCCCTCGGATGATGTGTCTCCACATTTTTTGCTCATTGCTCAACAGCTTTAGGTCCCCACCATTCACACAATCACCAGGCTGGAAGAGACCCTCAAGATCACCGAGTCCAACCCATGCCCTAAGACCACCTCAACGAAACCATGGCACTGAGTGCCACATCCAATCTTCTTTTAAACACATCCAGGCATGGTGACTCCACCACCTCCCTGGGCAGACGATTCCAGAACTTTATCTCTCTTCCAGTAAAAAACTTTTTCCTAACATCCAACCTAAATTTCCCTTGGTGCAGCCTAAGGCTGTGTCCTCTTCTTCTGTCAGTTGTTGCCTGGCAAAAAGAGACCAAGCCCCTTTCAGGGCACGGCTCCCCTGCCGGCCCCTTCCAGCCCTTCCCTGCATGCTGGTGTCTCCATCCTCACCACACCTCACTAAATCCCCAGAGCACCCTGTCCTCTGACACATTCTCTACGGCTCTCAAAACGCCTTTTATGATTGTGTAGTCTTACAAATCCTTGGGAAACTGGAGTTAAATGGCACACACGGACTGAAAAGCAGAAGCACTGTGGAAAACTGTAGGTATTTTGCTATAAAAGGTAAGAAGAACCAGTTTTTCTCCATACTTCAGTACTTCCCTGCCACAAGGCACAACGACAGCAACTCTGGAGAGACTTTGTGGAATAATGGCTCCCCGCACTTTTTAAATTTTACTTAAACTTAATTAGCCCAGTAATAGGTAAACAGGAAGATGAATTTTCAATTTCTTGCTTAGGTAATCTTCAGCACATCTAGAAAAGATCACAGTGAGTAAGGCTGAAGCCCTCAATGTTCTTCTTCAGTTGGCAGATTTTTGGACAGATCTTTATTCTCTCTGTGGGACAACTTCCAGTATTTGAGGCTTTTAAAAATCGAAAATAGAAATAACTTACATGATGACAAAACTGCAAAGGCCCAAAGGGGATTTTGAAGTCAAAACCTATGGAGATTCAGAATAATGCAATCTCTCTTGTACAGGAAAAACCCAATTTATTGATACAGTCAATATTACCAGATAATACAAAGAACCTGATAAGAAAAATTAAGCCTACCTACAAAGGGCACTCCTTCCATGTTCTACTGCTCTCCAAATGGAAGTTGTGGAAACAGAAATAATTACTGCCTTAAAGTACATCAGCAAAAAGTGCAACAAAGTCAATTAAGTCAAATGAAGAAAGGATTTATCAACCAGACCTGGCAAGACATCTCTGCCTGACCCACAAGAGGAAAATAATAATAGCCTTCTACATTGCTTCTTGTGATGTTATTCTTGTGATGTTTTGACACATCAAAACCATTTTAAGTTCCAATTACAAGAAAGAGAGAGAGAGAAAGAGAGAGAAAGAGAGAGAGAGAGAAAGAGAGAGAGAGAGAAAGAGAGAGAAAGAGAGAGAAAGAGAGAGAAAGAGAGAGAAAGAGAGAGAAAGAGAGAGAAAGAGAGAGAAAGAGAGAGAAAGAGAGAGAAAGAGAAAGAAAGAGAAAGAAAGAGAAAGAAAGACAGAGAGAGAAAGAGAGAGAAAGATATACAAGGGACCCCACTGTGAAAGAGTGTCCTATTTAAAGAATCTTTAAAGCTGCACAATGGGGTACTGAGTAAGTTTTAATTTTTTTTTTTTATTAAGCTCCAAGCACAAATCAAAGATGTTCTTCACCTTTGTTATCAAGTCTGCTAAGGAAAACATCAGACTCATAGACCCAGATGTGTTAAGTAGGCACCCAAGTATATTGATCAGATTATTGAACATAGCTGTTTTTAAAATTATAGATGAGGACACAGTTTATTATCACAGCAATCTGACCCAGCAGCATAAACCCAAAATTCTCCAGAACCTTCATTTCTGAAGTACCAAAATACTTTTGCTTCTTTCATATTTCTTAGCATTGAAAATAATTTGCTAGGGAAAAACATATTTCCCAAAGCCATGCTTCTCTGGACAGTTTTTGTAACCTTATGCAAAAATCTGCCAAGTGAAAGAACTGCAGTTCTGGAGAACTGTTTAAAAATTTGGAGAATTAACATTATCAGCATCACAGACAAAAAAAAAATTAGCTCAATGATATCCTTGTCACAACACACGATTTTAATGAGCAGCAAATTTTGAGGCCTGGGCTATCTCTTTGTGCATAAACTGGACCCTTAAATCAAGGGAGAGCAAGAAATAGCTAGATAGCACTTTTGTCCGAAATTCCTTTCCAAGAAAGGAAATAGGAGCCTTGTCCACACGGTTTAAATTCCATCTACATATGGGTACCTTTGGAAAGGCCTGGCCAAGAGACCATGCTATGTTCAGGGACTTGGAACAGGATTTTGCCTCTCTGAAAATGACCTTCGGTCCATTTCTACTTAACCTGAAGAGTATAAGCTACAATAAAGGCAAAAACAGTTGGGGTTTGAGGCTGGGGTGGGTTTTTTGTTTTATTGGAGAAGATCCAGCAAGACCAGGGTTGAAGAAAAGCCAGAAAAGACAAACCTGAGTACACTTGCTGCCACCTGGCAGGTCTAAGATTAGGACCAGAGGTAATAAAGACAAACTTCTCTAGGATCCCATGGGAGTTCTGCAGGACAAATTGAGAAGGACCATCATGGGCACAAGAAAGCAAGTAATCCTTTTTTACTTGCCATCTGTCTAGAAGGGATGGCAGCCTCCAGTACTCTGCATGGAAAGGAAGCCTGGTGTCGATGCAGGGCTCTGGCTGAGCTGTCTGACAAGCACTTTCAAGGCCTGTGGTTCTGAAGGGTTGCATGAACTGACACCTCATGGCTCCGAAGTGACAGATGTGACTGCACAGAAATAAGCAGGCGAGTAAGGCTGGAAGCAGGAACTGCTGCTGGAAACACGGACACTTTCTGTATTCACACCCATACAGCAGAGAACTCCACAATTTATCTGTGCCTTGCACATGGAAATGCTTTAAATTGTATAAAAACACCAGTGATTCATCCCTGCTCATTTGCCTCCACGTCAGGCATGATTTTATTCACCTTCATCGTATTCTCCTTTATTCATTCCTCTTCAAGCTGTACAGATCTACTCTATTTAACTTCCTCTCGCACAAGAAGTGATTCTTTTGCTATTCTTTAAATCTATTCTCATTTTACATTCCTTTTTAGTAAGTAGGATGTGGGATAGTGGAGAAACAGAAGCTCTTCTCAATGCAAGAGTCAACAAAGGAATACAATTTTGTTTTGTTTTCTGTTTTCTTCCAAACTATTCCCAGTGTTATTTGCCCACCTTTTTGATCATACTACTGGACTGTGAGCAGATACATTAAGGAGATACCTGCATGTTCTAAATTGTTACTAAACAAAGAAATAAAGAAATCCGAAACACCAAGGCTCTGTTCAAATACTGAAATGTACCAGAAGGAAGACAGGCATTAATCTTGCCCAGTTTCCCCTCCAGGAAAGAGGAGTTATATATACATCTACACTTCGTCTGCTTTATCCAATTCTGATTTAACTGACTGACTCTCATCTTTTCCCCAAGAGTACAATGTCTTTTTCAGTAGTAGTCAAACTTCACAAAGGATTTGAAACCACTGGAAATCCTTCAATGCTTTTATGGACAAAGGATGCAATTCTGATCTCACTCTATGGGTGCACAAATCAGGAGTCATTCTCCTGAGGCAAATGAAGCAATAGCTGAGTAACTGATAAAAAGGAAAGCAAGGCAAGCCTAAAAGCAGGTTCCCAGAATTGCCACCAAGTCAAGAAAGCCAGTTGCAAATGGCATTACAGAAGAAAGGGTGAGCAACCGACGAGCTCATTTATTTCAGGATGAGAGTGACAAGAGTTTCTGGAAATGACATAACAGGAGCTAGTAACAGCTTGGCAGAGGCAAGAGCAACAAGATATTCCCTCATCCAGGGGCTTGGCAGCATCCCAGTAAGGGGCTGAAACTTGCCTGTATTGTTAAAACCATCAGTTAAATACAACCCAGCTGGAAAGTCACCTTAAAGCTTAAAAGGCCTTCCCAATGATCTGCTGAAAGAGGCAGCAGGGTGCAACACGCCTAAAGGGAAGGGGTTTAAGCATTTCCAAAGGTAAAGTGATGAATTTCGACCTCTAACCTACGAACAATCTCCTTGCTTCACAATGATCTGACTTCTGGATGACTGAGCGTAAAATCGCTCTGTGTTGCTTGCAGAGACTTACGGTAAGGTGCTGCAGTTTTATTATAATGACCAGCCATTTTCTTAAAGTTTGAGACCTTTCTTTTCATAATTGCAAAAGCTACCTGATGCCAATACCATTAAAAAAAACACCAAAAACCAAGCAAAGTAACAACAAAAAACAAGTGTGAAAACAGAAGTGGGCTGAGACTAATTACTGGAAAAACATAGCACAGCATAACCGAGTAGGACCTGCTGAGCTTACACCTTAGGTCTTCCTTCAGATGCAAAAGAGAACCTTGCAATTCCACTCCAATCTGTTTAAACCCATGTGCCTCACTTCTGCCTTCTCCAGTATTAATCTTTCCCACAAGCCTAACTTCAGCCATCATGGATCACAAGACACAGCAAACTTCGGCTCTGTATTTGGAATTAATAAATCCAACTCCAAATTTATTTGCTTCATCAAAGCAAGAAATGAAGTTATTTTTGTCACTGGGACTTCAAACTCTTTTCATAAAAGAGCACTGTAGCAAGAAGTGAATAAACCCAGTTCTCTCCAGCTCAAATTTCAAGGCAATATATTGGGCTGGGTTTTTTGTTTTGTTATTATTAAAAAAAATTCACCCAACTTGGATCAGCAACGGTTTCACGTTTTACTCATATTTTAAATCTTTCTCAAGGCAGTTGTGAATAAGCCAAAGCATCATTTATCATCCTCTTTTTGGCAGGGGATAAAATTATAGCACAAGTACAAATCCAGACAGCAGAGACATTAATAAATGCAGGCAGCCCAGCGACTACCAATTTCTTACATACATATGATAATGGAAAAGGCTGAATTCACCCAGTCCTACGGAGTATTTGAATTTTCAGGTCACCTGTTCACCATGGTGATGAAAATACAGCGCCTAGGATCAGAAGGCAAGCACTGGGCACCTTAAAATAGGTAAATGAATAAATAAATAAAAGTGAGGCAAAGGTCTCAAAACAAAAAAAAAAGTCTTCAGTCAAGAACATACTGAATGCTTGTGCAAAACCATCGTAAGAGCAGAGACTGGATTTCAACAAAGCCACTCAAAACCTGGCCCCGAGCAGAGCATTTCCTCCCTTTTTGGATCACGCTGCTTTTAGGACATGCTGCTCACATTGGCAACTGCAAAGGGTTGTGTCATACCTGGCACAGACAAGGCCATAGGCAAACAGTCAAGGCCATGCAAGAAGAGGCAGCAGAGGGAGTCAAGCATGTCAAAATATGCCTCAGGGGCATACTCACTGAACAACAACATCACCAAAATATTTCTAGTTGGCACTGTAAATTAACCAAAAGTAAGGGGATGCAGCCCAATTTAAGAGCAAAGCTCATTAAAAAATCCCAGCAAAACCAAGCTGGTTTTACCATACAGTCTTCAAAAAGATGTTCTAAGGATTTGGTGAAATCACACATCATACCAACTACCTTCTGTCAATACAGATTTTGAGATACCTGTGAAAAGTGACTTTTCACTTTGATAGTTCACATTATTGTGACATCTGGCTGAAAGGGCTAGAGTTAAGTGTCTGTTGCTATTTTCATTAAAGACTATTTTATGCCTCAATTGCTGGAAAAGAAGATTTTACTTTAAAACTAGACTTGGCAGGCAAATGCTGTAGCCAAATATGTGGGTTAATAGATTTGTCAACGTGAAAAACATCTAACAAACAAACAAAAAAGAAATGGAAGGAAGCTTACACAGCATCCGACACCTGACACCAACCCAATCCACAAAGTTGACATTTACTCCACCTATCACCTATTTAGAGAGACACAAACTGGTATTTATTAACCATCTTTACTGTCTCACTGCTACGTTATCCATCAGCAATATACTGATTTTTCCCTAAAATTGTAAACATTCAGGCAGGTCTAGAAATCAGCATTCTTCTTCATGTAATAGTATGTGCAATCATTATATCCTTTCAACAGCATGTCCACAGGCTTTGGGCTCACTGAGACACTTCACCTCCCCAAACCTGCAACTCCAGCACTTCAAAGACTTAAAACCTTGCTGCCATTCAATGGCCTGTGGAGCACAGCCTCCTGCTGCTCCCAGAGAGGGTGTGGAAAAGCTTCCCTGCAGCACATAGATCCCTGTCCAACCCATACAAATCCTCTTCTTGTTGCAGGGGACAACTGCAAGCTCAGCTGCTTGGAGGAATTGAGATAAATGCAAGTTGCTGAGAGGGAGGCAATGCCCGTGAGCACCCCAGAGGGGAACCCTTGCAAGGCTCAGTAGGACCTGCTGCTGCAGGACAACTGGATCTGACAGCTCGGCAGTGCAGCTGGCAGCCTGGGAGCTGAGAGCAGGGACCATTCACACCACCTCCACCACCCACTGCCGTGCTTCTCCCTGAACCAGAGCTGCTGGAGAAGGCAACTCCAGTCACTAATAAGATGGGATTCCTTTTCTACATCTCCAGGTTAGACAACCTGATGCCCTTTAGACCCAAGAGGAGGCCCAGAAAGGGACAGAGGTGCTACAAGTCTGAGAGCACCCGTAACCTGCATTTCTAATTATTCAGGAATTATTATCCATATTACCATTCTTGGTATCACAGGACTCCTTTTCCACCTGTGAACAGTCTCAAGGATCAAACCTTGTTTTCCTGAATACCAAAGAGACACAGACAGTGAAGAAAATAATTTGGCTCCTTCCTTCTAATGACAGCCTGAAGCATGATCACCAGCCAGTGACACATACACGGGTCTGTCAGGAGAGCTGCACTAAGGATCAGTAAAGCAGTGCAGCACAATTACAGCAGCCAGAACCGGGCACGGGGCACTACCCTAACACCAATGAAAAATGTTGGCTGACTTCACTGGAACCACATGAGAAAGCCAGAATGAGAAGCAGGCACAGGAACGGAAGTTTAGAAGAACAGGAGAAAGCAGAGGGGTTTACATCCATCCATTCCTTCCACCCCAGAACAACAATTTCTAGGAAACTAAGTTGTAAGCACACAGAGTGATCAATAGTGTTTCCCCGACAAGCAGAAGCTGCAGTCAACAGAAATTAGCAAAGTTATTCCTTATGAAATTTTTCGTACTCATCTTAGCATCAGGGAATTTTATGACTATTTTGAAAGTTAATACTTTTGATGAACATTAAAACAAATCAAGTAAAAAGTTAGATTGTCAACAGAAATATTTACTGATTAAAGCTCTGACACACAGAGTGTGCAAGAGTGAAAAAAGTGAAATTACGCAGTAACTACCCAAAGTCCCACCAGGTGCCTGAAGCTTAATTCTTAACTGTAAGCTTTTCTCCCAAAGGCATGGACTAGAAATCCATCTCAGAGATGCACACAGCCTTTTGAGTTGATGTATTTAACTGCATGACAAGCATTAATAGGAGTTACCCAGATAAATTCCAGCATATCTGCTTTCAAAATATATTATTTAACCTAGCTGAACCCACAATCTATTGGTTTTTTTTGTTGTTGTTGAATTGCCAGTAAACTGATAGGAGTTTCAAATAAAATTCTTATGCAGCATGGTATACAGAGACATGACTTTGGTGCACTACCATCTTGTGGACTATCTAGGAAAAACAGTAAGTGGAGTTTTGTATATACAACCAGTTCACAACCAGAGTCTACACACTAATCTGTGAAAAGAGCCTTAAAACTGCACTGGCTAAATATTACACAGAACTAGGAATGGTTCTTTGATTTCTTAGGGCTTGGCAGATTGTATCAAACTTCTTTTTGACAGCTTAGCACCAACGTGTGGTGTCACCAGCCTTTCCTGGGAGAAGGCTCTCACCAAAACTGCAACATTACACAGAGCAGCTGCAGAAGATCCGTTAAACACTGTGCTGGCTCCGATCCTCTGCTGCACAAGTCCAGGCTCTCACCTGCACAGGTGTGGCAGTTTCCCCTGTAGATGCAGCTGCACTTTGTGGCCTGAAGAATAAAACCACAGCCTGGTACTCAACGCCAGCGTTGGGAGTTTGCTTAGGCTGGTTAAGTTAGCAATGTTTTACCACACACTCTTGTGTATAAACACGTGAATGTGTATATGTAATATTTGTGAAAATGCATTGTGAGACATTATTTACGTGTGTGTGTGTGTGTATACAAACGTTGTGGGTGTGTAAACACACATAGCCATTGTACACACTTGAAATATTATAAATTGCCTTCTGGAACTCGTTATTGTGGGTGTCACTTCTCTGCGATACAGTCAAACCTCCATGATGATTCACTCTTCCACATCTCTCTCTCTCATAACGTATTTCTTGTGAGCATCCAGAAATATGCTAACAAATTTTAAACCGTGAAGAATGACATGATCTAAGAATTTAACTCACTGTAATGAAATAAGTATATAAAGAACAAACCCACATCAGACTTTTGGTTCATTGCCTGGTTATATTCACAACCAACAGCCTGCTCCCAACTCAGCAGCCTTAACAACCAGTATCACATTTAGGGACTTAACAGAGATAACACTATTTCTTTCCCTAGTATAAAGGTGATACCTTAATCCTTTATCCCTTCAGTGATAATTCCCAAATCCAAAACTTTCTCACCAGTCCAAGTATCACTGTTCAGACCATTGTCAATTTTTAAGAAATACTCTGGCTTCCCTCTCACTTTATTCCTAAAAAGTCCATTGCCAGTGCTCCCTCATCTTAGTTGCCATGATCACATTATTCCCTGACACCCACGACCAGCCATCTCTTTCCCCCAAGCCCCATTTCAGGGCAAGAGGACATACTGAGCTTGAAAACAAGCGAAACCTTCAAACTGTTGACCTACATAATTTACATTAATCAATAAAGTACTACAGCCCTTTCACTGCAAATTTTATAAAGCTGGTGACCAGGATAGCTTAACCTATAGCTCTAGGAACACCTAGAACTGATGCACACACAAAAAACAAAACAAAAACCAACCCTAAACGTTCTCCTTCAAAAATCCCATCACCTGTTGCAGTAGCACCAGCTTCCTATAGCTTTCAGACAGACCTCCTTAAGTCACAACAAATTGGTTCAAAGAGAACAAATTCTGATTAAGAGTCCCTGAACAGAAAGGGGTGAGGGGGAGGTGTAACACCACCTCTCTCTGTGAGGAGAGCTTTCCTAGACTTGCATCCTTTCAGATTATCTAAAAAAGAAAATCATAAAGCTTAGTAAGAAAGCAATGAGCATTAAGCAGAGTTGAAGTTGTCAGAAAAAAAAAGTTAAAACATTTATAAAGAAACATGATACTGCATCAACATAATGTGGTCACCAAAAATAAAGAAAAAAATTATTTCAGAGCAATTGCAATTGTTCCCAAAATGACATTTAAACCACATTGTAGAAATGTTTCTCAAGACCAGGAATTAAAAACATACCTGGCAGCTCTTCCACAGCAAGCAAAAATTCTTCTAGGATAAGTATGGGTAACGAGCCATCTGACAAGTCCTACAACTGATCAAACATTTACAGGGGTCACTGTCTGTCACTAAGGTGCTGCTGTAGATGATATTTATGGGAGCCGCCATTTGTGATTAAGGTACTGCTACAAATGCTAACACACAAATGTGGCTTTCTGCTTTTAGTGATGTGCTGGACACCAGTCAGTGCCAAAGACTGACTGAAATCACAGACCAAAACTTGGCACTACACTATTGATATTTTACTTTATTTGCAGGAAAATGCAGTAGCAGCCCAAAATATAACCACCACCGAAAGAATCAATTCTGTTGCAAGTTAGAAGGTGCTTCAATTGTTTAAATTTTTTTGGAAGAGGAAACTTTAAAAAATACTTGAGATATCAATATTGTGAGGGGGGGAAAGTACCGCTTCACTGCTAAAACTTACCCAAGCCAGAAAAAACAATGGTAATCAACATGCATCAACACTTGATTAACGATATTAAAGAAGGGGGTGGGAGGAGCTCAATTCCACCTCTTCATGCACAAGTGCCTACAGCACTTACAGATAGAAAAGATAACCTGCTCTCCAGGCTGAAAAATCACAGATGTGAAGACAACAAAACCAGCCTGACTAATCTAGTCAGCCTGGTTGTCACCCAAACTGAAATGAAATTGAAGTTCTTGTCGGCAGTTTTATAACCGATCCAAAGAGGGATAAGGACCTATGTGTTAGGAGGGGAAGAGAAACGCTGGGCAGCCCATGGGAGCCTTCTCTGCTGCAGGATGTCCTGGCTCTGTTCTGTGAATCAGCACAGCAGGACAAGCCAATCCCAAAGCACTGGTTTGCTCTCGCCCATGTTTACAGCACTGCTGACTGAGAATATTTCATGGCATTTCATAAACCCACACTCTTATGGGGGTTTCTATCACGGATGTGGGCGGCTAAAAAATACCCTCCTTTGAAAGCAGCTTTCACGGCTCAGTCATTAATGCAGAGTTAACAACACGCCTGCTTTTTGAAACTGTTCCTGAATTTATAAAAATGAGGGTTGCTTAAGGGCACCCTGAACTATCCATGACACGAGAGCTACTGCAATGGAAGTGATGGCCTGTCCTGCAGCAAACTGTGCTGCAGCCAGTGACCAGTGTGAGAGTGCCCAAGAGAAGCCCCTTCTAATTTCAGAAGCCTGGAGTCACTGCATTTGATTTAGCTGCAGAGATGGTGGGAAATGCCGCTAGAATTTTTATCTGTATCTAATGAGAAAATGACATGTAAATTTTAGTTTGGGATTTGAACCTGTGTCTTGATCTGATTTCAGATTTTGATGCTGTTCTGCTAAGCTCTGTTAATAGAAATGCCCTTGAACAACAGAAACAATTATCTGAAGTAGAATACATTCATCTCGTTAGTTAATCTAATCCCTTTTATACTGACACAGCAATTCCAACATGTCCCATAAAGCATGCAGCCTTGGAATTTTCCTGACAAGAGGATTTTTTTGATGAGAATAAAGTAGTTCTTCTATGAAAATATTTTATTTAGAAATGCCCATAACAAACTAAACCACAAGAAGTTTCACCTCAACATGAGGAAGAAATTCTTTCCACTGAGGGTGGCAGAGCACTGGAACGGGCTGTCCAGGGAGGTCGTGGAGTCTCCCTCTCTGGAGACATTCCAAACCCACCTGGATACACTCCTGTGTCACCTGCTCAGGTGACCCTGCCTTGGCAGGAGGGTTGGACTGGATGATCTCCAGAGGTCTCTCCCAACCCTAACTATTCCGTGATTCTGTAAAAAAACCCAAAAAACCAAAAAAAATCCCAACTTTTTCTTGTTTAGGAATTTTTTTAAGGGCTGCTAAAATTTGCCATCTGCTACTTCCTGCTTTTTGCAAAATCATATAATTGATGAATTAAAAATGTTCTCTTGAATATGTTTTTAAAAGCTTTTTAAAAAAATTACAGTATTTTAAATAAATAGACGTTCATTCAGTTGGGAGTGAGGTCTCCTACCCCAAAGTTTATATGAAGTATTATTGAACAATACCTACAGCAAAGAAAATTCTCGACTATAAAAATTCACACGTGTATCCTTCATGTATCTATACTTAATAGGTGGGATCACTACTACGAGCTCCAGAGCACAGACATTTGTCACCATTAATTGGGGCAAATATAGATGTGAAGACATTTAACAGTTTTCAAAGAGCTCAGCTCCTTTGGTGTTCTGACATTCAAACAAAATGGTTGAAGTTTATATTTAGAGTTGATACATATTTGTAATGGTTTCCCTCTAGAAACATTTTTAAGACATACCTTTGAGAGTTTAAATACTTGGACTTTTAAGGGGTTTAGTCATGAATATATCGCAATATCAATATTTAGTTAAGACAGCCGATAACACATTTCCATAATTTTTATGTAATATCTTTCTTTAGAAAGGAAAAAATAATTGTTGGCTAGCTCAAGCAACAGTAACCTAATACCTCCAAAAAGAAACGGGCTTGTTAGTAGATTAAAATAAATAAGTAAATTAATTAAAGGAAATGACTTTCACGTGAAAATCATTTATATGGCGATATTATCTCTCTGCTGAAAATCACAAAATGTCCCACTGCCAATTAATGGCTACTTCAAAAGTCACTCAAATAACACGCAGGAAGATCACAGGAAGGGCATATGGCAAACACATCCTGACATCTGACAACCGCTCGAGCCAACACAACACCAAACCTCGCTCCCTGATGAAAACATGGCTCCCTTTTCCCAGGAAAATCAGCTCTCGGGTGCTGAGGGACAGGGACGGTTTCCAGAGGGAAACCAGCGGCCCTGAGCAGGGACGGCAGGAAGTGGCAGCGCTGAATCAGCAGGTGACAAGCAAAGCAACATCAACGCACTGTCAGCAGCGCTTCCAAGAAAAATCAAAATCACCTGAGGAGTTACAGGAGAGAAGAGTCCAGCTAAATCTGCATTCTACCCAAACACCTAAAGCCAAAATATTGGCTGATTCAAAGCCGCTTTGAACAGAGTCACCACGAGTGTACTACTGTGCTTTGGGTTTAGCTGCATATTTTAATATTCTTGTACATCAACACATGAATTTCCACCTTTCCCTGTAAGCCCCACCAGCAACTACATTTAACTAATTACTGACTTCTGGGGAGCATTCCAGTGAAACCTCCACTACGGCAGCATTATAGCAGCAGGCTCCCAGAGAGCATAGGTTCAGAGAGGAAGCTGCATTTCTAATGCATGCAAATAACTCAAACATGGCTTGTTTCCCTACAGGAAAAATCGCTGTTGCTTATAGCTCGCTTGACACACTGTCACATTACACCATTCAAACATACAGGGGTTATTAATGATATTCCTAAAGAAGTAAGCTCTTATTAGCAGTAACCAAAATCATGACATGACACATTGACAAGTAACGTGACAGCTCCTTTCTAATCAAATGTACTCAGCGTAAATAGCAATTCACGGTCTGATACCCAGTGACAAGCTAAGCTGTCCATAAAAGCAAAAGCAATGCTCTGAGAAGCTCATCAATGCACTTAAAAAAACAACTAATGCTCTTTTTCCATCAAAGGCGGTCTGTTCCGTAACATGAAATCTCTATTTCTCTCACGCCACACCACAGTGCAAAGGCTGCTTCGATCCCCTGGCACAGCCGCCATCTGTCACTAGAGGGTGCAGTTGTTCTGTGCCTTAAACCGAAATTATTGATGTAATTGAATAATAAAATGCTCCTGTATGACTCAACTCTTTCGATGATTTTGTTGAGCCACACATGTACCGCATTTTTAATTTACATTAAGGGGGCTTATTTCCCTTCCAGCTCTCCAAATAACTAAACTGGCAGACAGCATGCATTCTCTAGAGCAAGGGAGACTATCTGGGTTTAGACTCCAGACGATTTCAATACTTTTGACTCCACATAGAGTGACAGCTAAATATTTGCAAAAGCAGAAGTTCTATTACGGGATTTACCACGTTATCCACGCTCCATCATTAGGTTGTTGCTGTCTGCATGGTTGTTTTCACAGCAGTTGTATGACTGACCTTCGACCATTTCATTCTTTTATGCTCAAAAAGACGTGATGTTCCAACAGCAGCCTGGCTTTAGCCCTGGATCTGAAAACCGAAGTGAACATCACAGCAGGCAGTGAACGTGGGTGACAGTTCAAGATAGCTCGAAGCAGCTTACCTTCTCATTTCTCTGCCCGGGAAAACAAACAAGGGGAGTTCACACAGTCAGCCTTTCACCTGCAAATGACCTGAGAACCAAAGCACGGACAAGTTTGGGGTGGTGGCCACAGCTGAGTGCTGACAGCAGGCACAACATCCCGGGACTGCAGGAACTGCTCTCCAGGCAGCCCGAGTCCGTGGACTGACCAGCAGTTTAGCGCCAGGATTTGTAAATGGAACTCCCAAACTTGTGCTTGGCAGGAGCTTTCAAATCCTTCCTCAAAAGAAAAAGGAGGAGGGACACCTCTGCTGACATCCCTGGCAGATGAACATCTGGAAGAGCAGCCCCAGGGCAGGGAGAGGCACTGGTCACAGAGCAGGCAGGCAGAGGTACATCCCCTCTGAGGCTGAGGAACAGGCTCAAGCGGCCGTACACACAAACTCCAGTTTTTCAGTGGAACTATGCTGGCAGGTTTAGTACAGGAGCAGCACTGTTCAGTGCACTTACAAAAGATCATGCAGGCTACGCCACGGATCACATAAAGTCAAGTAAGAATTGCCTCAAAATACAGGCATTTTCCTCACCAACACAACTCTTCTCTGAAAACTGAGACACTGTTCCCAGCCTTCTACAGCCAGGTTTAGGTTCAGGGTTTGGCATCTGACAACAAATCGTGTAAGACAGACAGTGAGAGGGGCTCAGGAGCAGCCAAACGTCAGCAAGGGCTGTGACTGACATTATTCCACAAGCCTAAGGTCATCGGTGTCCCACAGCCAAGAGAAAGGGTGAGGCAAGGCAGCTTCCACTTTGAGGACAGCATGATATATTCCCCCCCAAATTTATAACTATGCAGTTAGTCCTGCTGTTAGGATGGATATGTAGCCTATTGAAACAGAAACTAAATTCAGCTAAATTTACACTGCTGGGAAGGCAAGTGAGCACCTGAGCAGCCCAACAGCACCCCAAGGCTATCAAGAAGGGAGAGCTCCCAGCTGCAAGTTCTGGCAAACTCAGCAGCAGCAAAGGCAAACTAGCATGGGGAGCTTCCAGCAGATCCACAGCACTGCAAAGAGTGGGGGATCTGAAGTGGTAAAGCTCATGAGGTATAAGTATTTCTGAAAAGTTTAATCCACACAATGATCTCCATATTCAACAAGACCTACACAAAACCAACAGGAAGACTGTACTGCAGCTTTCCAACACCTAAAAATGGCTTATAAGAAAGACTTTTTAGAAGAGCCTGTAGTGGTAGGACAAGGGATGATGGTTTCAAACTAAAAGAAGTCAGATTTGGATTAGATATAAGGAAGATATTTTTTGCAGTGAGGGTGGTGAAACACCAGCAGGTTGTCCAGAGAGGTGGTGGATGCCCCATCCCTGGAAACATTCAAGGACAAGGAGGGCTCTGAGCAGCCTGGTCTAGTTGCAGATGTCCCTGCTCACTGCAGGGGGGTTGGACTGGACGGACTTTAAAGATCCCTGTTAAATCAAACCATCCTATGATAACACAGTTCTGAAAAAGGAGGAGAGCTCCTAAAAACACAACCTTTCTGGATGCAGTACCCGAAGAGTGCAACATAACCCCGGGGAGGAGGGATGAAGGAGGAAGAAGGAAGATGCTCAGTCATTTTGGGGCAGCGAAGGGGAAGAAAAAACAGACTAAACTATCATTCCAATTTGAAGCAGACTCCCCAGATTGGAAAGCTGAGTACTGGCTGAGGGGTTCTGAGAGAAGAAGCCATTGTTATTAAGATGGGTAAAATGCAAGTGGTTTCTTTTTGTTTGTTCCCGAACCTGGTTAACACTTGCTTTATCACTTCACCAAACTGCTGCACTCAACCATGTTATTTTCCACCATTTGTTCAGTTAAATGTTTTGAGATACATTTACAGTGTACCGAGCTGAATCTGAAGGCATGAGAACCTGTTAAGGGGATGCATCAGGCAGCTACAAAAAAACCGGCAACATTCAGGGTGTTTGGTTCGAACTGCATAAAAAAAAATACATAATCTTTCACTGTTGCTTCTAGATAGAATTAAAATTAGATAAAAAGGCATCTAACACACTAGAGAGGAAGAAAGGAGGGAAGAAAAACTAACCTCCACTTTGTTCTCATACGTATACAAAACCCAGCATGCATAAAGAATAATTAATGGCAATATGTCAAGTGAGAACATTTTTTGAGCTCTGTGCAAATTATTCATATACAGAATTATTACAGTTGTCAGTTTTAGCAAGCTAGTTTTTTACCAGAAGTATTTAATACTTGATGAAATCAATAAAATTCTTCAGACAAGAGACTGTTATTAACTGAGGAAAATGGCAATCCACTGAGGTTACATGACAAGCCTCACTAACCTGTAAGCACCTGGTTATTAAGGCACATCCATTAGGTGTGGGCTTTTTTCACAGAATTGTCATTGGCTTGTGCTGAAACAGCTACTGAGAAAAGTATGTGGCAATGCAAAAAGAGAACCCTATCAACTTTCATTTTTTAACTTGTCCTAGATGTGACTGTATTTTTGAATGTTATATGTATGTAGTAATCTAGATTTGCAAATTATACCTGACATTTTTCAAAAATGCTAAAGGGGCAGCTACAAAAGCCCCTATCATTGGCTACAATGTCTGTAAAACCTATCAGAACTTAATTTTTTTAATGTTATAAGCAACATACGTATTTTAAATACACATGAGGGAAAAAAGAAAGTGAACTGAGAAAAATCTGGAAGCCAGTTCCAGAAATTGGCATAGATGAAATCGACTATTTTTATCATGTTCAACCTCATTTAATATTTCTTCCTACATAGCAGTAGAGATGAAAGCAGTTGATCAATAAGAAATAATCAGCATTTGAGTGAGCACAGCCAAAAGAAATTGTGCGAAAACAAGAAACTCAGTAGACTGAAACATGGAAAACATTGTTAGTTAAATATAAATATTGTCAAAGGCTGTTAAGAAGCAAGACAGAAGTGATTCATGTTCATCTACAAAAAATGTGAAAAGCCAGTTTCTACTGCTTTATTTTCTTCTTAAAGGCTGGCTAGGCTGCAATGAAAGCTTTCTTTTCTTCATTAAAGCATCAGAGAGGAAAGCTGAGTGCAATCATCAGGTTCACAAGATGTTAGTGGCATGGTTTCTGCCTTCAGAGCACAGACAGAAGGGCTGGCCCGTGGCCTCCCGGGCTTTGCTGTAGTGTTGGAGCCAAATGTTTGTGGGGGCAGGTGGCAAGAGGAATTAACACTTGCTTCATACAAGAGCAAAGTCTATTTATCTGCCTTCCAAGCTGCACTGTTGATGAACAAGGACCTAAGCCACCAGCATAACTGAAAGACAACATATTTAAATTTAAGGTTATATTTTTATAATTAAACTATCCCCCTCACATAAAATAAATCATTTTATTAAAGCAAAAAAAAACCAAACCTAACTGCAGTATTTGATGTGTTGTTCCAAAAGTAAGTCACTGCAATCACAATTAAACACTGAAAGTAAAAAAAAAAAACAAACCACATGGGAAAAACAAGAGAGAAGCGTGGATAAATCAATGCCAACATTAAATACAAGACAGCTTGCAGAACATGAGAAATTACAGAGAAAAAGGCTGAAAAAATCCAGGGCGAAGGGAATAATTTCTAAAATCACAAACAACGTAATAGTTGCACATTTTTAGAACCTTTAACTACAAATGACAGAAAGATGCTGAAGACGCACCTTCACACTCATCTTGGGTAATTTTCACAAATGTTGTCTCGATATTTATATCCATAAATATGTTTAACTTTATATTGAGCAGGATTTAAACAAAAACATCATTTCACACCCCTGCCTCTCAAGAAAGGCATTGCAAGCTTACAATAGCAACCAGAAGATGTTTCAGAGATTCTAAACAGATTAAGCATCTGAAACCCCACAGCCAGAGTTTACAAGAAAATCTATTCTGAACCTATTAATGAGAAAGGGGAGGGAGCAAAGCGTGTGGGGCACCTCAGGGCAACTAATAAACAGCAGGGAGATGCAGCTGAATTTTTTCATTCCTTTCCAAACAGAAAGGTCACAGGCTAAGCTGAGAAAAGGAAAAAGCTACAAAATGGATGATTGAATGCAATCATGGGCTTTGACTTTCCTTCCAGGATTTCAAATTGAGGCTCAAGGTTTCTATACCCGTCTCTGTTCACGGAGCAGGCTGTGTCACAGTTCATGGCATCGAAGTGGTGAGACACTATGGAAATAATGCAAGACAAACCAGAAGAATCAAGAATTTGGGGCCGTTTCTAGAGAGACTCACTTTCTCTACAAGTACCTCAAAACAAAATAAGCACACTAAGCCTATTACTTTGCTGTACTTGGGATTCATGAGACTGCAATATTAAAAATTAACTGAACTTTTCAGTGCAAGCTGGTTGTCTAAAGGATTGTATGACTGTTTTATGGACCTTCACACATTACATCAACACTGAATGCTGATCGTACAAAAGCTTTTGTTTTGGACAGTACGGGTCAGTATGTTCGAAAAATAAAAATCCTCACAAAAATACTAGATTTAATCCCTCAGCAATAGTTTATAACTTCCACATTATTTTCCCCTGTTTTTGTGAACTACCTGTTAACTTCAACTGCAAGTAGCCAGGCAAAACATCTGAAGGCATCTCACTGTTACAGAGCACATAGTTGGCACAGGGGAACGAAGGTGATGTGCACAGACTGTCTTAAAAGGATGCTGTCACTGTTCACCTCTGTCCACTGTCAGGTACTTCAACTGCTAACAGGTTTCTGCACGTTGATTTTTTTCTCTGTAGTAACAGTCACAAAGAACTTTCCTTTAGCAACGTTAGAAAATAATCCTTTTGATAAACGATATGACTGTTTGCTGCACAGAGCATGGACACCAGACTGCACGCTGCAGCTGTCCCTGTTGTTGATGTCTTCACCAGAGAGGAGTAGCTGCGGGATCTGAAATGACTGCCAGACTCGCTGATGTCTGGGCAGGAATAAAGCATCATATAAACAAATAACTGCCTGAACAACAGTTTGACAAGTGAAGTGCATCTGACAGTCATTCTGGGACGGTGTGACATTGGAAGCAGAGCAGTGTCCATGCTCGCTGGCCGGCTGGTTTAACCCAAAGGATGCTGAGGCTATGTCAGTGTGCACTCTGATCACCAGCCTCCAGCGGGCTGGGTAACAGCCCTTTGGGCTCACACAGCACCAGTACCACATGGCAGCGCCTGAATGCCAAAATCTACTTTAGGGTAACACATCATACACATAATTACCACACCATTCAGCTTCTGAACTCTCCTGAGCACCGCTTTATGCGGCTTTCCAGTGAGACACTGCACAAGAATGCCATTCAGTCCTGAGGGCTGTGAGGAACTAAACAACTACAAGCATCCCGGAGCACACCCATTGGCTCATCTGTTCTTTTTTTTTTTTTCTGATTGCCTATGAGGAGGGGACTTCTTGATCCAGCTGGAATACTTCGTGCTAGTCACATTTTGAAGCCTTGGTTGGTTTTGATTTTGGTTTTTACCCTGAAAGTCTGCTAACCCTCCTCAAGCTGCCTCCAAGCCAGCTCCACCAGCTGTGGCTGCCTGCTAGGGCTTAAGCTCCAGGGTCCCAGAGGACTGAAGACATTTCCCTTTGAGCTCTGCTTTTGCATTTTGAAATTGCTGCTGCATTTCTTATCCCCACCTCAGCCTCCCAGTTCCCAAATTGCTTGTGGGAAAGGAATCCTGTGCTCTAAACAACCTATGCAAAATGGGCACGTGTCCTACAACATTTTTTGCTCTGGCTAGGACTACAACTGAAGCTGCATTTGTCACTAAATTCTTGCTGGGACAGATTGATAGAAAATATCATTCTTGCCACCATCCCTCTTTGCATTGCAAGTATTAAAAAACATGTGCAAAAGAGCTAAACTGGAGATGCCGTCTGGCACAACACATTTTCCCACTTAAAATTAATTCAGTTTTTATCTGTATATTGCCCTGGAGCTACAGTTTTTCTTTCTCTTCCTATTAGCTATAAGTCATCATCCCAAGACAAATGGCATTGCTCACACAGCATGTTTCACCGCTTTACCATACTGCCTTCATGGGGACGAATCACGCACAAGAGGGAAGCAGAAAGCAAAACCCAAAAAGAACGGCCAGCAGCACTTACATTTCAGGAGATACTGATTAAGTTGCTGTGATACAGCAGCTGCAGAGGTCAAAATCTGAACAGTGCATGGAAAGAACTTGAGCAGTCTTTGGTTTATTATGGGAATATACGTAATAATTATGGTGAAGTATTAAACACCTATCCAAAACTACAAGAATGGCTATAATCATCAAGCTTGCAAACATGAAATTTAACAAATTGAGACAAGGTGGATACAGCTTTAACTGCACATACCTCGTTGGTAATTGAGCAGTGCTCTTCCCTTCAAAGCTGCTGATGCAGTCGAGTGGATCAATACAGACAAATAAAACAATCATAGAAAGCACTGTTTTCCCATAATTCAGATTGGGCTGAGAGAATACATAGCTCAAAAAGCATCCACCCAAACCTCAGTATTCTAAACACCCTTATAAACAAATGGGAATTACACCAGGAAAGAACTGCAACATGTTCCCCAGAACCCCTGCCTCACTCTCCCTGATTTTTGTAGCACTTCTTCCACACTTCAAAAAAACAACAAACAAAAGTAGGATGCATCTTTGCTTTGTTATCCAAGGTCTCTTTGCTTTCAGGCAAGACACAAAACTGGGATCATGTTTGGCGATGATTATAAGAAAAAAAAACAGAGATGTCTGTCAGGACAAAATTTGAAACAACACCCCCCTGTCACTTCGAGAAACAACCCTGCAAATGCAAGAATTCAATGACTGGATAAGAATGGACAGTGTTACAAATAAAGAAAAATTTTGTTGCTGCTGTAGTGGGGGTCTGGAGAGAAGGGAGAAATGTGTCAGTGCAGAAACATGTTTACAACATGCAGTGCTTTAACATTTCTGAACCTCAAGCCCAATCACCACCTTCATATTTGTGTCACGCCCACAAAGCCAGACAGACAGCTGAGACTTCCTCAGAGTGAGTCTGGTTTTCACGTGCAAGCATCAGCTGGAAAGCCCTGCAGGTATCTGGGAAAGAGGAAAAAGAGTATTGCTGTAAAACAAATCAGCTGCAGTTTAGGAGCATTAGGTGTGGCTGGGGCAGAGTCTGTGCCCATTCCACAGGAGCAAAGCCAGGAAAACGTACGTGCGCAAGGCAGGGACTGCAACCAGCCTTACAGAAGGAGGGAGCTGACCGCCGGCCTCCCCAGCAGGCAGCAGGTGCTGGGCAGAAGCTGCTGCAAACATCTCTGGTCAGCACTGGAGAACAATCCACGCCCTGCTTGTGCCACGCTGCTCACGGCCAATCCGTCACCGGGGATTTTTGAAAGGGAGGTACAAGAAGGAGGAACAGGAAGAGGGAAAATACAGCATTTATCTGCATTTAACGTTGTACCTCCAGGGACAGTTCTACCACAAGCTTGCGAGGAGCACGGCAGGGAATTGCCCTCAGCATTGGGCTGAGGAGAGAACGGCTTCGGAGCGACCACTGAGAACTGCAAAGCCTCATCTCAGAGGTTTGCCAGTGCAATGTAAAATAAAAACACCCAACTGCAAATTCAAACGATATTTAAGTTACTACAGAGCCTATAGTTCAGAATTTGTGGTCATAACAACTTACATTTTCAGTGATTTCAGCCTCTCCCACGTTTTGGAAAAATAAGAAAAATTGGGTGCCACATTTTCTGTCCACAGGGGGGCAGAAAGGGGCCGCTCTCGTCGAAACCCTCCCCTTTCCAACCAAACAGATAATTGCACGCAGTTTGTCACCCCTTGTTCTATTTCCTTATTTCTAATCAGGAGAATACATTATCCAATTTCCCAAATTACCCTTAGCTCTTTAATATTACATACAACAATCTGATAATATTCTCATCAAGCCACTTTAACAAATTCAAGTGTTCCTTTTCTTTACTCCTCACAATGATAAATCTTCCCCTTTCGTTTGTTTCTGTAAGTTCTGTGAAATAATGGTTCACGGATGAAGGGTAAAAGTGGTTTCCTCAAGTCATCTGTGAAGCGCTTTAGCGACAAGATGTGTTTATGGCAGGCTTTAATTACCCAGCAACAGCACAACACAACCTAAGCATACACATAATTTTCTGGCATAGCTTAGAAAAATACACTGGACTTACTTGTATCACCATATATCCTGAAATCCAGTTCAATAAATTTCACATTATGTTTACAGAGTTTAAAGACTGTTAAGAATACTTCTCCCTGGGTGTTTACTTTCAGGAGATTTTTTTTTTTTATATTTTTTTAAAGATTCATCTTTAAGGTTTAATCACACACGTATAGCTGCATAGAAAATAATAAAACAGTTTATCTCCTAGCTATCAGAGTTAGAACTGATCTACTGGCCTTCCTGACTACTCTCCACTCATAGATATGAAAGAAGCTTCTCAAGAACATATTTACTAAGCATTCCTTAGAAGTGAGTAAAAATTTGCTGTTGATGCTAAGATAAAGAACCAAAAGTTGGCTGAATTTCAAGACACTCATGTTTTCCACTGCACAGAGCTACCTGAAGCTCACTCTGTACTACACAGCACTAGGTACAATGTGCTAACAGTTCACAAAGCTGTGGCCTTTAGCAAAGGATGCTGTCCAAACATCTCAAAGCATGAAACACACTGTGAAGTGAAAAGAAGGGCAGAAAAATCCTAATTCGACAACCAGCAGCTTGCCTCTTCACAGGTGGAAATTACAATGCACGGAAAGCCACTAGCTGAAAAGAAAACAGTCAAGTTCTGACAAAGAGCAGAGCAGAACTCCAGTCTCTTCCCACAGTACTGTACTTTTCAGCTCAGGAAAGGAAGGTGAGAGCCGGAAGTGAACTTGTTTGCAAGCTAGGAGCTATTTAACAGCGGGTGTCACCACACTAGGAGACTAACGGTGCTCTGTTCATGACTGGTTTGAGAATTACAGCAAAGTAATCTGAAGAAGGTGAAGAAAATACTCCTTTCTCCCAAGTCAGCGACCTTAGCATTCAAAACCCTTATTACTTGTCAAAGGCTGCACCAGCTGCTTGACCACTGCATCAGGTGCTAACCTGGTGTCCAGCCCAAAAGTTGAGCCATGGCCCTAAAATTAGACACTGCTGTGCAGTGGAAGCACGAAGACCGGAATTCAAACTCAGGAACAGCTGAATTACCATCCTGCCATGGGTCCTTATCCACATACAGAGCCAACCTGCATCATCAGTGACCGTCCACAATGCAAAAGCCCTTCCTCTGACTAACCTCGGCCACTCTCTGGACAAGTAAATTCCTCTGGGTTGACACCGCCTACATTTCCTGGGATATTTGTGGAGCTACCAGAAATTCAGCAGCAAGGATGAAGACAAAACTATCCCCAGCCAAGCCCACGGATGCCCATCATACAGATCTCCAGGCCAGGACAGGCGATACCACAGTGCTCTTTGGTGGCACTGAAACGCTAAACAAGGATTGAGGTGTTTTTCGTAAGACTGAGTTTTAAACACATCTACAGTCACCATTAATGCAGCCAGTAATATTTCACTGTACTGTGGCTCACAACGAAACATGAAGATGTATTATCCTAATCATCATCTCCATAAACTACAGGGTATACTGATGCACCTTGTCAATTCACATCATTTTCACTGACATTTCTGGTTAGCAAAAAGAAGTCTTCAGGCAAAAAAAGCACACTCACAGAAACATCAGTTATAACAAGCATGTGGCCTTTTTCCCTGAAGACCCAGCGCTATCTAACCATTATATTTGTTCAAGGCATCTTTTCCCTGAATTTGCTTCAAGAAAAAAAGCTTGATCTTCATAGTGACTTCTCCGATCAAGTTGCATCTAGATCACTTTCACATGATGTGCAAACATTAATTTTACTGGATTATTCAATATCTATTTTCAGCAAATTTCTCTATATACAAAAGAAAATGCACTTAGCTGAGACATCTCCAACACCATTTTGATTGTCCATTTCAAAGTTTAGCAGCAATGAGATTTAGCACTGGCAGAATAACAACACTTCAGCTGTAAAGCTCAAAGCAAACACAACTGAGACATCAAGATAAGACTAAGCTCACCTTAAGCATGCAGGTTCTTTCAATTCCCATAAAAATACTGATATTTTAAAGGACAACTGAAAAGATGCACTTAGGCCTACAAGTCTAGAGCAAATCTCAAGTCTAGAGCAGATCTCAAGTCTAGATCTTCTCCACACCCAAGCCACAGAAGAGTGGCAGCTGTTCTGCAGAACCTAGGCCTGTGAAGCATTACTCACATAGAGCATTTCATGTGGAAATGCTGCACTTGGAAATCAGTGGGACTTGCACATACCCTTAAGGCTTCATAGGAGTGAAGTCTACGGGGAATATAAAGTGTGTTTCCCAAGAAATGTGTCTGCCAAAGCACAGGGATCCACCATCAGACTTGTTCACTCAGGCTTCCTCCTCTTTGCTATAAAAACCTTATCTTCAGGGTTTAGTTCTCTTAAAAAGTATGACATGTACTCTTTTCCCAGAACAATTTGTGACTGAAACATTTTAATTGCTGTTCCACTGAAGTGAGCTAAGGCATCACTGTACACCAAAACCACACTGCACTCCAGTGACTTGCCTTTGCCAAGTTGCCTTTGCTGATTTTTGCTCCTTAGCACATCAGGGTTGAGAAGCTCTTCCCCATTTCATAAGAGTGAAGGAATTACTCTTGTTTTGTAACTCCATTTTACATCTAGCAAGTAAGCCATTAACGCTTACTTTGCACCACAGTGTTACATAATTAACTGGATCCTACAGTCAGATTAAGCTGTGTAGCTGTGTTACTAGCAAGGCTACATAATATCCATTACAGCATTTGGACTAATCCTTTCTCCAAAACGGTATTCCCTCGTCCATCTTGGATATCAATGAAACACATCTGAGTTGTAACAATTCTTGATCTGCAACTTAGCTGAAGCTTTGCCAATACTTCTGGCCTCTTCCATTATTTACCTAAAAAATTGGATGATATCTCAAAGAGTAAAACTGTCTATGCCATTTAATTTCCTTGTCCAACACAGGCTATACATACTGATATCAGCTAGTCCAAGGACTAGAAGTGCTCCCAGCCTAAGCAGGACAGATTGTCCCCTAAAAATGTGTTTGGATAGAGGGAGAAGACAGAAGCATGGAGCCTGATCTCCACAGTTAGAGCTTCCCTTTGCAAATCACACACCAGTTTCAGAATGGCAGCTCCGTTCAGTCTCTTTTCATGTCTAAACATCCCTGATCTTGGAAAACAAAGTGCAATATAGAGAGATGAAGGTTTCCTTGATAAACAAGCCAAATGCAGCCCTGCAGTCACCAGGAAAAGTCACTAGGAAACTGAGTCTTACAAACACACGGTGCAAGACAACACAAAGGCACCCTGTTCAACCTCTTACCAACAGCATATTTTGATTTTCCTTCCATAAAATCCATCAATATTTTCCTAGACGAGGCATTAAGTTAGTTACCTTTCACCCAACACTCAACATTTCCTTGCTTAACCAAAAGCCTCTGGTACAGAGGAAAAATCGTGCTTGAGGCCACTACGGTACACCGGGTTTGTTTGTTCAGTCTCTGCAACTGCTGAAATATGTCAAACTGGGGAACATTTTACCACTTGGAGAGAGCAGATTAAAGCAGTAAATTACAGAAATAGCGTCCACACACCTGTAAACTCTGCAGATGCCCAGCGATAGCCTGGCACATTGTATTCCCATCCAACTTGGTGCCCACTGGTTCTCTTGTTTAAAGGCACCATGGGATGTGTCATGGAAAATACCAGGCGTGCAAGACCAAGCAGGTTCAAGTTCCAATCTTTACCCAGTAGTCATTAATTTTGCCAGCATCATTTTCCAGGTCACATTTGGCACTGCAGTGTCCACAGAAGCAATGAATGGGGACTAGATGAAACACCTGGGTTTGTAGTGGTAAAGGCAGCTGGGTTTGGCTGGCCCACTCGAATGAGCTTCCAGTGCCATGCACCAGTGATAGGAGCAGTGGTGCAGAGGGTTTATCTCAGCAGTGTGATGGGGAACACACAGCACTGGTGCTGGGCTCCATCAGCTGAACACTGGGCAGAGGGGACCACCAGCACTGATGAGATTTAAAGTTTACCTTTCTCTAAGTTGTTTACTAAACTATGACTTGGTTAAACCATTTCCACAGTATGGCCACCTCACTGGTGAAACCTTGCTGTGAGTACACCTGCTTAGTGGAAAGTCAGCATTACTAAAAAAAACCCACTTAACAGTGATGCTCAAAACCTGTTCACAAATAAATACTTCAACTGCTTCAAATTCACATTTGTAATTATCACAAAGTAGCAGAATGGGATCATTTAATGTATTTTTGCTTTCGTCTTTTCTAGCCTAAACACAGTTCAGGATTACTTAAAAAACAATTTGTACATTAGCCATTTTGAGGCAGACAATTCAAATAAGATCAAACAGACTTAGTCTAGGTACGTTAACAAATAATGCTTCTGTGCAATTTATTAAGTGAAGCTACAAGCAAAAAAAAAATGACAAATTGAAAAGGCAGAAATTAACTACCCTGTATTGGAACAGGAGAAAATGCATTTTCAGCAGCCTTGCTAAAAGAAGACATCAACTTCCCATGCAGGAACAACAAAAGAAGATTTCATGTGTGCCAACACTGCACAGATCAGCAGTGATTTGCAGGACCAGTTTCGCAGGGTCCTTTCCACAAGGAGAGAGAGGGGGCATGGGGATATAAATGTGATTCACTGTACATTTACAGACATTAAATATTATACAATCAATTTGCTCCTCTTACATGAATACATTCATCTGCATCCATATTAGAAAAAAACTGTGCTTATTTTACAGTCACGACATCTTTTTCATATAGGAGTAGCTCTTGGAGACAGGAGGCATTTACTAAACAGATACATAATGGAAGCCACACGTCACACATGACAGTAAATTTACCAACCTTAACTCACAGATAATGGTGTATACTGCATCATAGCTGATGCCTCTTTGATACTTACTATCCTGCAGTATTTCTTTTATAATATTGGTGCTTATCTTTATATTCAGAATATACAAATATGAAGGGCAGGAAAAATTTAATCTAAGAGCTTCAGACATTTTTATTATTAATGCTATTTCATATTGGGTTGGGTGCTACTAAATTACTTGATTACTTGAGACACTGATAACAGCTATCCTTTTCCAGGAGAAAGAATCATCCTGGTGCTTTTCCATTGCCTTTGATTGGGGTAGACCCAGAAATCCTCTATCACCTCTAACAAGCTTTTTGAAGCAAAAAATCAGAAATTCTGGGTCTAGTACATTGCACATTATCACCAACTGTGTCAAACTGACTGCAATGGTCTGTGATATTAAGCTGTCACTTAGGAAGCTCCAAAGGAGAAACCCCAAAAGAAACCCATGTGATTTCACTGTCAGGGAAGAAGAAAGAATGATGGCAAGATGCTGCAAGTATTCTAAATTTGACTGAACATTTTCCCCCCTCCATACTCCCCTTATCCCCTCAAAAAACCAGAAAAAACCCCAAGAAAACCAACAAGGGGCTTTGTCTTTGTTCCTGCCCTCTATTCCCAGCCTGAGGTGTGCAATTGATCAGAACAATAAATTGGTCAACTCAAAATTAGGCAGAAAAAAGTAATCATTCTGCCTGATCATTTCCTTCCTGATAAGCCAAACAACACACCAAGAGTGATAACAGCATAAGGAAGGCAGGGGTGAGGGGCCAGAGAGTGGAAGAAGAGTAAGGGCAGAACTGCCTTTTTCAACAGCAGCCAAATCTCATTAAAATGGTGGTGAAACTCCAACCTGAGCACATCTGAAAGCAGAACAAGGCTCCAGGTTCTGTACCTGGGATAGCTGCAAGGAAGAAACGCACAGCCACACGGAGCTACAGGAGACAATTTTGCTCTGTGGGGATGTGCCAGTCTCAGCCATGGACATTTCCCCCTCACGGAGCCTTCAGGTTTAACAGTGGCACTCACTGAGTGTATCTCACAGTCCCGCCTCCAGAAGCTGAATGTCATTCACAAAACCTAGAGGCAAAGCATAATATTCCCTTGGCAGATGTCAAACAGTACCTCCCACAATATCCCACATACATCAGCTCCTCTACACTCCAAAGCCTATTACCAAGTAGGCTTCAACAGGCGGAACACCCAGAAACTGCTTAATCATGGACTGTGTAACTTTATTTTCTGACCTTCTCCACAGCCAAAATATTAGGCAAAGATCAAGGTAACTCTTCCCTTGACAGTATTGTGTCAGTCAAGTATTCTTTACCATTTAGGATGTCCTAAGTGCTTGCTAGCACACACTCAGCTCTCCCAAATACATGTTCGTTATAACACAAACTTTCCTTAAAGCTTCTGGACTGGGCCAGATAAAAGGAATATATGACCTCATGAGCCAGAATCATCATGGGAAAGGAGAAGGTGGGTTAGCTGGTGCTAAGGAACACAAAAAATATTCCAGTATGACAACCTATCTTCGTATTATTCAAATCTTTGACTTCTTTTTCCCTCCCTCAGGAAATTTGAACAAATTCTCACCTAAGTTAAAAGATGAAAACTCTATTTTATTTGCACAAGCATTCATCAGAGTGCAGATCCACAAAGTTTCCTAAGCCCTGAGTCATTTTCAAAGAGAAAGAACATTTACCAGCCCTTGAAAATCATTCTTTCCAACTCACTCACTCAGAAGAGAAAGTACTTATATTACAAGCAGAGGCTCAAAACCCCACAGATAAAAGGAACAAGAAAAAGGCAAACAGAAGGCATAAGACACGTGATGTGCATTTCTGAAAACAACTCTGATGTAGAACACTGGACATCTGGGAAATAAACCTTGATAAAGAAGGGGAACAAGAGCAAAGACAAATACTGCAAAGAAGAAGAAAGAAGAGCTAAGGGATTTGCATCTAGAAAGGAGTACAAGGGAGAAGCCTGAGGCTATTGCAAAACAGAGAGAAAGAAGGGTGGGGCTTGCCTAAACCACTGTGAGGAAGAGAAGATAATTCAATTTAAGCATTTCCTTTCAATTTAAGAAAGGAAAAAAAAAAAATCCACCAGGCCTTCCTGAGCAGACCGGGATTTTACAGGACACAGACAGGGAAGAAGAGAACCCTAAGCACGTGATAAGGGAGGATTTTCCAAAACTCACGATAAATTGGGATCAAAGGGAGAAGGGCAAGGCAAGTAGTCAGTGTTGAAGCATGAGACAAGGAACGGGCACCCAGGTAATACTTCTTCCTTTAGTGATATAATCTTCTCTTACTGAACACACCACGTCTTTCAAGATTCTACATATTAATCTCCCCACATATATCCTGCTGTGTCCTCCATTATGAAGCTATCTATTATATTGTCCCTTCAGTCATATTTAATTGACTTTGCCAAATTAATCATGAAAAGCATAATCTTCTTACATATTTTATATTCTGTTACACAACCTTAAAGTATCAATCATCGTTATACATATATAAATAAAAGTTACAAATTCTAAAATGAGAACTTGAATCTTTTCCTTTGAGTTGGAGAGATCTGCTTTGTCCTGCCTTTCTGTTACACTAAATAACTTGTATGCGTTTTGGTTTATTTTTGGTTTACTTCAAAAGCAAATGTTTTCTTGTGAAGAGGACATGGCTACATCCTAGTGGTTCTGGGTATGTAAATTTTGTGTGTGTAAGTTTTTTTAGATGTTTCACTGATTCTTCTAAGTTTCTTATCACCAGACATTATCTGTTTTTCTGATTACCACATTCAGCAGAGAAAAATTTCCACCGAACCAGAATATTTCATCACTCTTCCGCATATTTAATCTGCGCCTCTTCTATCTGTAGCAGGCACATTTAGTAAGTGCAACTATCTGAAGGTGTCTAAAATTAACTAAGATTTACTTGTTATACATGTAAGACTTCCTTCTAGATTTGGAAGTGTGATCCAAAAGGTGTCTTTTGGGTGTTTGGAAAGAGAAGAGTTTCCTGAAGGTAGCCAAGGGCAGTTTTTCATGTTTGGCAATCAGTCACCATCAGTTGCCAGAGGTAGAATCCTCGCTCTCTATTCACATGAAGCTTTCCCTACAGCATTACTCACAAAAACTCCCCGGGGAGTGTTTGATGAACTGGGTGCAAGGTAGTTTCTCTGCTTTTTGAAGATTTCTTGAGGAAGACCAAGAAACAATATTGCTAATTACTTAACTGTTTGACTGGTCATGGCAAGCTGATGTTGCAACATGCCCAAATTCCCAGACCAGCTTCCTGCCTGCCAATTCGCTTGTCTGCCCGAGTTTTGGTGTTCAGTGTCCCTGTCTGACGATGCTTCCCAGAAGTGCCTGTGAGTCACAGTCCTTCTATAGGGACAGCTCAGGCCACGTGAAGACAACACTTGGCCACCTCAGCATTTGGGGGCACCAGGAGTGGCTTCCAACATCAGCTTTTCTCTCCTCCTATCTGGCAGAATCTCTATCCTTGATTTTCAGGCCCAGACACCATTTTCAGCTCAGAGGTGATCCTATTCTACTGCTGTGCCAGGACTGTTAGCACTGCTCCTAGCTGCTGCCTCAGCAGAAAGAAGCCATCACATTTTTAATTGGCCTGGTTTCGCTTGCAATTTTGCTTTCTTTTCTTGCCCACTGCTGAGGAAGACTTTGTAGCCCAGCACAGTCACGGATGCCCTACCACATCTTTGGCATTCAATTTCTTGTTTGCTTGTGTGTCACTGACTTGTCATTGCACCTGATGCTAATCTGAGCTTGACAAGTAATTTAATTTTGCTGTTTTGAACTGCTTTCATGTCACATATATGCCATCTCATCCTCATGAGTCACCGCTGCCTGCCTCCTGAAAATAACGCACTTCTCAGTGTAATGATTTCTTCTGCTACAATTACTCTACTCTGCTACTCTGAGGGCTATCTTCAATTATGCTGTTTTTCTCTGCTGGACCCGGGTTCCAACTTTCATGCACTCTTTGTCTGTACTTGTACTTTTACAAAGAAAATAAGTCCTGCAGCTGCATTTTCATCCTCATCCCATAGCGTCTTGTAAAATTCCTGTCTGCCACATTTACTTTGTGCTTGCTGTCCCCGTTGTCTTTGGCTACAGCTTAAGCACACTGCCTTCATCTGGAGCTTCTCAGGACCTTTAGCATGGCTTTCTCAGCCATTCGTGAATTTTTCATCCTTGTTACAACTTTCCATGAATTACCTTAACTTTGATGAAGACATAATTGAAGACAAAGCAGCCACTCTACCTGGAGTAGGGAGCACAGCGCTCTATTTTTCATTTGCAGATTACATAACAGTTCAAAAGGTGCTTCTCGTATACATTTACATAGGAGTGCATATTTTGTCCCAGTTTTTCTAGTATGAGGCTATTTGAACATAATATCTTTCTAATATTAAGACATTTGCAGAAAGCTTCCTGAATTTTGTAAAGCTTTTCCCAGCTTACTGCTTGTGAAGCGCACACTGACTTTAATCCGTCCCAACTAGCAAACTATTCTTACTCCTTCTGCTTCTCCCAATCCACAAGCAGTTCATAGTTCTTGTGGTTTGTATTTCTCACTTAGCTATCTGGGTCTGACCTACAATATGCTGCCCGTACGGATTTTTATTGATAAGTTTTGCCAAATTATCCTTTTTTAATTTCACAAGCCTCTTTTGGGAGCCAAATCACAGCTAAAAAGAGCATTTGCTGTGCTGTAGCAGAAAGTTTGTTACAACAAAGGTTCTTAGCAATATTTCAAAGAATGTTTTGCCTTTCTTCTGCTGTTTGTTATGAAATCCCCCAAAGTGGCAACAACTGCAAGAGTATTAGTACACAAGTATAAATTCAGATGGTTTCAAATCACAGCCAAAGCAACGTTACCCTAAGTTTGAGCAGTCGCACCCCTAATCCGCTCGATTATGTTTCTACGCAAACAATTCCCAGTGCTGAACTAATTATCTGCAAAGGTTTAAAGACGGTAAATGGCAATTTCAGGGGGTCTGTCCATGTGACAGCTCTCCGTGCTGTGGCTGGGTGCCCTGTGAGCGATGTGGCTCCACGTGAGCGTGCCCAGCTCGGAGCAGCCACCGGCAGCCCTGGGGACAGCGCGGAGGATCCGGCGGGATCCCTCACCACCCACGCCAGGCAAGCTTTTGATTCACGCTCACCATCCCTGCAGTACAACTCAGGCACTCGTGGGGATAAACAGAAATATATTCTTAGCTCTGTGCACGAGTTCCGTACAAACCGTCCCAACCTTCCAGAGATTTCGGGGTTTAGGAATTCCCGCCTCATCTCTGCACCCCTCAGAGTTCCTGAGGATGCTGAAAATGTGAATGAAAACAGAACCCCATCAAGCAGGGAGGAGCATTAATCGAAAATGTACATAAGTCTTCAGGGAATAAGCATTTGATAATTAAGACCATTGCAGTGAACCAGCACAAAATTTGAGCTATAATACTTTGTATCTATGTTTGTGGTGCCTTTTCAACTCCCCCTCCCCAAATTATATTAGCTTGTGACTCAGATACAAGGAGGTAACAGACACATTTTAACACAAAAGGAGATGGCCTAAAACCTCATGTAGAAGTACTTGAGAAAATCCCGTACCATTTACCCTCTACAGACTAATGGAGACATAAATCGAGACCTATTTTAAAGAAGCAAATGTGCCACACTGATAAGCACGTTCACTGACTATAATCCTTATCACCCAAATACATATGGTGCGAGCTGAGACAAGACCACTCTACTGCACTTGTGTATAATTTCGTGTTGAAAAAAATAAAATCACATCACACGGTAGCCATGGTTACCCATAGAAGATAAGAGCAGCGTTTTTCATCCAACAATGTCAGAAATGTGCATAAATTCAGGATCTGCACTTGATGTTTTTTCAGGCCTCCCCATCTGCACATTTATTTTCTGCTGCCTGTGTATATATCCTTTGACATACTAGAATTCTGGGTATTTCAAGGAGCAGTTCTTTTTTGCTCTCCTTAATCTAAAAAACAGTTTTCAGTTATCCCTAAAGCACAAATTAATTCGAATCTATTCTGAAAATCAGAATCTAAGGCTTACAGAAAACCTTTTAAAACAATTGCCATGCTGATAGTGTCAAATGTTAAATGGAGCCAGCTATTTACTGAACAAAACTCTACTGTCACCTTACCAGCTGGTATAACACTGCTTTCTGTTGTCTTCACATTAGTTTTTTTAAAAACCCAAATCAACAAAACAAGCAAAAAACCAAACAAAAAAGTCCCACCTAAAAAAACCCCAACCCCACAAACAATTCTAAAAGAAGATATTAACTTACTTCTTCTACCAAAACCATGTTGTTCTGTTCCATGCTATTTAGTAAAGCTTCATGTTGCTTCATGGCCTAACTCTTCATAAAAGTAAAACACAAAAAAAACCAACAAATTGTGAGAGATTAAAACCAGATTAGCCTACTGCAAATTTTACAAAAACAAAAAGTGTGATCATCTAGTCCAAGCAGTGCTGCCTTAATTCTGGGTGCCATTTGCAAACTTGGGACACAGATCATACTCTTCTCATGCATTTGTTCTGTAGGGCTCTTCCCTTTAAAACAAAATAATCCAATCCACCAAAAGCAGAAACAACCTGCAATTACCCTTCTAAGGACACACAGGTTAGAGAGTTTGTACCAAAGAAGTGTTAAATAACACTTTTTAAAAGGTTAAAAACCTCACCTGCCAGGAAGATCCACTACCAGCTCACCCCAACCAGCTCTCCAATTAAATCACTGAGATCACCACCTTCAAATTAAGCTCCCAGTGTTTCTAAGGATCTCTCATGAAAACAGGATTCTCAGGATTTAAAAAAACAAAACAAAACAAAACAATACAAACAAAATCAGGCAGCCCAGTACTCACTGGCCATCCGAAAGATGCTGGCACTCCTATCTCCGTGGGCATGGATGTGCCAGGGACACACACCCAGCTGCCCATGGAGAGGGATACACGACACAGAATAAACTACTCTGCCAGTAACAGGAAGAAGCTCCTGATCCTCATTTCAGGTTGGCTGTGTGCCATCACAGGTGAGTATGTTCTAGGATGCCTGGTGACAATGAACATAATATATTTAGCAGTGTAGTGACATGCAGCTGAACAATTTAAAGGTATTTGAAAGACTTGGTAATTTAAAACCAAACAATTCAGCTTCAAGGGGATCCTTATTAAACACACAGTATCCCAAGCCTAGATCATGCAGCAGCAGCAGAGAACCAAAGCAAGCCCTTGCCTGAATGGAGAATTCTTAGAAGTGAAAAAGCAGCTAATTTCATACCTTATCTAAACCTGACTGAATGATCATTAGTATTGGTGGGGTTTAGAAGGAAAGAAATCCTACACAAATAAAGCTGTTTCAGTGAGACACACGGACATAAACCAGCATCTGGTTTGGCCCAGGGTGGCAGGGTGCAATGAAGAGAGAAAGTCTACAGCCAGTACTACATGCCAAAAAAAAAGAAAGACCCACAGGAGCAGCAAAACCCCTCAGTGAGGTGCCCCACACACTGCTGGCAGCCCAGCACACAAGGGTGCCTCGAAGGACATCCTACTGCCGTGCCTTCCAGAGGAGAAGGCTGTTGTTCCACTCGTGTAGGGCTGAAGATGCAAGCTGTGGATGTTCTGGAAGCCAGAGACTGAAATGCTGGCTTGGATAAGGTTTCACCTCAGAGTTTTACCTTCAGAAAAGGAATGATGGCTGTAGCACAGTGTTGCTCCCCTAGATGTGAAAATTAAACTTTCACAAAATATTAATTTCTACATCCTTTTGTGTGGCCCTCTGTTTGTAAAAGATCTGGAATTCTTCCTACACTAACATTCAAGTATATATTGTTTTATTAGGCCTACTAAAGAAAAAGATGATTTTTTAAGAAGTCAAAATAAAGAATATTACAAAAGAAATAATTTCCATATTTTAGACCTGCTGCAAAAAAAACATGTGGTTTAAGGATACCTACTTTAGTTTTAAACTGGAGTCATCACTGCTGGAAGAGAAATCCATTGGACCTATAACAATTCCTGCTCAACATTTATTCTCCATCTCACACCTGTGAAAGTGAGGCTCACTCAGCCTATGGCAGTTGTTTTAACTGAGGAGATTTTGGTGAGAGACAAAGCTTTGTAAATTTTATCTTTTTTAAAAATCAAGATATTCATAGTCTAAGCTTAAACTCAGACACAGTGGCATTCCTATCTATCACTAAAAAAGATGCAGATAAAGATGGGAGGGATAAACATGAGTGTTAACATACCTATTTCAAATGGCTATTCATACATTTTCTGCACAAAAGAAATCAGGACAGGAAACAATTTATGTAGTAATTGCTACATAAAATAGCTTGATGTTAAAGATGGTTAAGGATGTGGAACAAAGTGTTCACAGTAATTTCTCACCAACACTACCAGTTGCCTTAGTCTCTCTCTAATGGAGAACACACTCCATTTTTGAAAATATCAACTTAAATGTCTGCATAGATCTCCTGCCTACTTAAAGATGTCAGATATCTTTAATTTAATTTACACTGTGGGATTCCCCCCCCCCCCCAATGATAAGACTTTTAAAATATTGTCTGTGTATACTAACACTTTGAATCTTTAGGAAAATAATTATTTGTATTGTGCTGATCTGTACAGTGCTGTGACAGATGAAAATCATGTAGGAGACAGAAAAACAGCAGCTTATTGACGTGGTGGTAGACCAGTACTCTTTAAGCCTAAGTATCTCTCTGTAAGATGCCAGAGGGATTAAAAAACCAAAACCATTTGTACTTCTCGAAAGCTGACTAATGGTATTTATTAATGTAACAATAGCATTACGCTACTGAAATCTAACAGAGGGTATCTAAAGTGAAACAATGGTAGAACAAACGTTATTTTTCTTTCAGGTATAGTTCTCTAAGGGATGAGTCAAATAATTAGCCGGTCTGTTTGTTGAGAGAACAAAAGGCTCTTTACTGACTCCCATCAGAAGCTGCTGCCCAAGTCTCAGTGGTGTGTGCACACAACAAGGAGGGCTGGAACAGCTGCCAGGGGCTCTGACACGATACACTGCAGAGTAAAACTGCTAAAGCTAGAACAATGTCTTAACATGATCCTCCCCGAAAGTACATTGCGTGAGCTGAACAAGCAACTTCTGTAAGGCAGCAGTGTACAGCAACTGGAGAGCAGCAAAAATACCAGCAGAACTGTCTGCTCCACAACCAAATCCTGACTGGAGGAGGACAGGAAGAGAACTTCTGAAATCCCACTATAATAAGCATATTTCCTTTAGTTTTGTCCTGTAGAAAGTCTTAGTAAAACAGCTCTATAACTGGAGTAGTTCGAAGCTTCTGTCCCTGCTACAAAGCACATTTAGCGAACATTATAGCCCTGAAAACATCTCTTCAGGAGCCTTTAGCAGAACACATTCAATAATAGTAACACTGTAAACACAGTGTAACACTGGCCTCCAAAAATACAAATCACAGAAATTTCTTTACATCAGTGTCTCCAAGACTGCAGTTTTCAGACATGCATTGAAAGCATCAGGTGCTTCAACTGTGACTCACTGCTATAATCAGAGTTTACTGCTTGTCAAACTTTATTTGTCAGAATCTGCAAATACAATAGCCACAGTACAATCAAAATGTTAAGCAGGAATGAGTCATGATAATGTCAGAGAGTGACCTCAGGTTTTTTTCTCTTCAATGGGTCATACATATGGTGAGTCTGTTTTTTATCATGAAAAATTATTTCTGGATAATTTGTTTATTCAGAAATAACATCCTCATCCAGAATGACTGAATTGGGAATGGAGTGGCTGAAGATTTAAGACACAGCAGTACTTGAAAGCCAAAAATAATTGGTCAAATATGCGTAACAGCACAGCACTGTGTGCTGTGATCCTGCTCCCCCAGCAGGGTTGTGCTGGGCTGGCTCCTGGGTGTGGCCTGGAGGAACACCTGGGCACTCGGGATAACAGAGCGAGTCCCTGCTGAAGCAATTCCTCCGTGCCATGGCTGCATAACTATCCCTGCTGCAGCTGTAAATTAAACACAAGACAAGGTCCTGACCGTCTGTGATCCCACAGTACCTGAATGCCAGTTCCAGTTACCATGACAAATTCCAGCTTAGAAAAATCCAACTTACTTTTTTATACATATTCACTGCAGTTTCATTAAAGTATAATCATCTTCTTGCCTCCTCGCTTGAGGTTAACACGTTCAGTGCCACGCGGAGCAACAGCAGTTGTTACATTTTTGTGGTGGGTGAGGTCACTGCTATACATAGCTCCCAATCAGATGCACAGCACCCAGCCCAAGGCTAACCCAAGTACAAGGTGTTAAAATAATCCCATTTCCAAAGGAGCACCACAGAAAACCAGCACGACAATGATTTAGCGATTTTCTTCTTGACTCTATTCGTCACAGAAGAATCATTCTATAATTACATTATTCAGTTTTACAGATCTCTGCTGACATTTTTCTAGAACTTTTTCCGTTTAAATTGGATACCTACAAGTAAAATGTTAGAAACCACCCTCTCTCTCAACACCATGCACAAGTAATCAACTATAGGATAGTTTGCAGAGAATTAAGGAGTTAGAAATACAGCACAGCAATTATGTACAGAACTCCCCACAATAAAGTTACAGGGAGCAACCAGAAACAGAGAAATCCACTTTTTTTTTTTTCTTCTAAGAACCATAGTGTTTTTCTACTGCATCAGAAGGTCCTAAATACCTCAGGGCTCAGAAATACACAGGGCTACAAGACAAAGTTCAAAGGTTGCCAAAGGTTTCACAGATCAAGAGCAAGAACACCTCGAAGCCACTCAGACCAAGACTCGCTGGCAAAGAACTGCAGTCACCCAGTTCCAGCTGGCACAAAGACATCAGAGTTCAGCATTTATAAACTGCCAGACTGGACTGAGAGCAGTGGGAAATATACAATGAGAGCAAAAACTCTAAACCAGATCACAGCAAAACACAAATCAAATATACATACAGAAACATCTGCTTTCATGTAAAACTACAAATAAAGCACAGATCTCTATTAAAATGCCCTGACTCAAAGGAAGAATATGATTCATCCCATCTCACAACTCCAGGACACTGTGGGGAAAAGGATAGGTTTTTAATGTATAGCCTAAAATATGTGCACCTAATTGCCTACATTAAAGTTATATCCAAACAATTTGTCCTTTCAAAGGGAGGTAATCACTGAAATGTTGTTTCACTGCCTCGATTAAATAACCCAGGCAGGCCACATTCACATGCTCTAACAAAAACTGCTTTGTTGATTCTTTTTCAGTTTATTTGTCTGCAATAATTAAGGTGCTTTGTCTAAGCCACTCAGCTCAGGAATTACATGGAGTTATGTTCTATGGGCTAAATAAAGGACATTGCCTCTGATCTCCTGGCAAATTTTAAGAGTGGATCATCCTGACCCAATTAACTTGTCCTGTTAGACTGATTGTTTTTGCTGAGAGATGCAGACAAGAATAGCTTAAAGCCAGGCTGCACAAAGCAACATGTGCTGGCATCCTTAGCAGTAAGGATTAAGAAGAAACGCAGAAAGCTTTGTGTATTTCATATGTCCCTTAAGGTCACGAAGCGAATGTCCCACTCAGCCACCTAAATGGTAGAAATTACAATAGGCAAAGCCCAGGCTGTATTTAGTTTTGTTGCAGTTCCACAGCAAATGAGCTTGTCCATCTTCCTTCTGCCAGTAACAAGCGGGTAAGTCACACAGCAGATGTGTGCTACAGCCGTAGATGTGACAAAGGGAGGTGGCTACACAGCCCATTGTGTGCAGCACAGCACCCTGAAGTTACAGCTGAAACACGTATACAGGAATATATCCATACCTACTGGAGATACTTGAAATATATATGCATGGAACTTAGCACTGACTGGCATGAAAGCAACCCTGGCATCTTCTTACCTCGTGCGTGCATATGCAAGAGGGATCTGCTGTGTACTGCCAAAGCTTGGTGGACAAGGAGAGTTTTCTCCTGCAGCTACCTTTCAGTCTAAACTGTGACAGTGTGAGTGAGCGAGAGAAGAGTCACGACAAGCGCAGCTGAATGGGCTTAAAACGTGACTTCCTGCAATACCAAAGGGGAGAATAAAATCCTAGGACACCTTCTCAGCTGCTATAGAGTTACCTTTGATCCACCGGCGGCACCAGGCTTGCACCGATTTTAAACTCTGTCATCTCCTGAACCTCCTGCTGTTGCTCTCAGGCAAAGTGCAGGGATAACTCCCGTGGGAGACGCTGCGGAGGGACCCAGAGCAACCAGCGGCACAGCTCGGGGTGCCGCTCGCACAGGACAGCGGCCCAGGGGCCAGGGATCGGTGATGCTCAGTTGCACCCATCAGACCTGAAACGAAGCTGCAGGGCAGCAGCACGTCGCTGTTACACAGCACAGAGCGGGGGTCAGGTTTGTCCTGCCCGCACCTTGCGCTCGCCGTGAGCCTGAGGGCAGCTGCTGCTGCGGCCCTGCTCGAGGGGCTGCCCTCGCCCACGCTGCGGCCTCAGAGCCAGGGATTTAATAAACCTTGCTCCAGGCAGCGCTGTGGGGGATCCTGGGCGAGGAGAGCTCACTCCTCCTCCAGATGGACGGGGCATCTGTGCCCAGGGGCGGCAGCAGAGTCTCCGCGAGGAGTGGTGAGGGCTGCCCCACATAGGGATGGGTATTCCAGGCGATTCCAGCAGGTTCCGCAGCATCCCAACCCCTCAGCCCCCGAGCACACGGGAGGTGCCTCAGGGCAGCAGAGGCAGAGGAGAGAAAAGGCCAGCAGGAGCAGGGACAGGCAGAGGAGCTGGGAACAAAGGAGGGAGGCCAAGGTGGGGAAAAGAGGGCATTGCCCACCCATCCCTGCCACTTCAGGTACTGTTGGGGAGAGCCACTACAGATGGATGAGAATCATTTCTGCCGCTATCCATTTTGAATCCATGCTTTTTCAAAGGCAAGCAGCATATGCCATTTGTATCGTAGATTTTTCAAATCATTTCTGAGCACAAATGGAGCACAATGGCATCTCTGAGGGAGGAATTCTGCTTTCTGAAATAGAAGAATGTTTTTAAGAGTGAGAAAAGCTCTTTGTGAATTCATACTCACAGAGGAGACCTGAAGCTCTAGAGAACTAAAATGATAAGGCCAAATCCTAACAATAAACATACCTTCTTCAGCATGATAAAAACAGGGAAGGAATTAGCTGAATATTTAAAGCAAAAGCAGATATTTGAGTAAGATAATAACTCTGAGGTGGTGAACATTTAAATTTCCCTTGTTCTTTTTTCCCTGAAGAGCAACCTTTCCAACACACACACACAACTTTTGTTTCCAGAGTAATAAAGCACTGAAGACAGTCAAAAGCCTTTGGGTAATTTCCATTAATGATACACCTTGTTAATGTCTCAATTCAGATCACACATACCTGGCAAAATTATAGCAGTGAGGGTATTTCTTTGACGAAATGGCTTACCATGTAGTGAACTCTGTCACTTGAAACTTCAAATGAAAGTTAAGACTTTATAACAATTGTGTTGCCATTTAACCAGCCTTATGTACAGCTATTATGTTCTACTTTGTAGAGAAATCAAGACAGGTTGAATACGAAGATCTCTGACTGGTTCCCTTAATCTTATGTAAAAAGACACCTATTTTCCAACACGAGGTGCTGAACTACAGATTTTGCAATGATAATAGCTCCTTTTACTGTTGCCTTCCTTCTCACTTTCTGCTGTAAACTGCTGCCCACTCAGTTTTTAACCTTAGACATCTCTCCATGTCAGGTTTAAAAGTTCAGTGCCTTCCCTCCACCCCAGGAAAGCTGTGTAATTTATGATGAAAAGCACAAATCAACTTCTCAACACCCCGGAAAGCCCAGCAGTATGCTTTTGGGAGGATTTAAGCCTCAGCAGTCATAAACATTGATCCCTTCAGTAAAGATTCATTGCACTGCACCTTTTTGGCAAAAGGGTTATTTTCACATTCACTGCATTTGCACCTTTTTGAGAACGAATCTTTTACAGTATTTATAACTCATTCCCAAGCTGAGGGAATTTCAGAAAACACAATATTCCTTCTAGCTTTGCCTAAACCTTGTGTCCTGTATGAGAGCCCTCCACACCTCAGTGTACATCTTGTCCATTACAATTTTAGTAGTAGCACCGACACTGTCACATCAGTCTGAACACCCTACGGCTTCTTCCTCTAGAGTTTTCCCCCATGTCTGACCAGGAGATGAATTTTAGTAGCCCAAAAGCACAGCCACCAACAAGCATGTTTCCAGCATCTTCTCGTAAAGGACTTCCTCTTGGTAAGAGGTCAGTAAAGGTAGTCATGCCTCTTCCATGGCTATTGATTCCCATGTTTTGCTGCTCTGACTTTCTAGCAAAAATTAAGATTTACTGCTGTCATGAAAACAGTGCCTTAAAGGAACAATTCCTTGAACTCACATTTTTCTAGCTGACCTAAAGCCTATGACTGGAATACCAATAACACATACAAACCACTGTAATACTAAAAATAAAACATCTGTAAGGATATGCCTCTTCCACCTAACTGCAAACAAGATTAGACAGTGTATAATCAATATAAAGTTGTGTTAGTCGCAGAGGCTATTTTCTACCAATATTACCTAAATGCAAATGCACATTTCATTTTAAAATCGTTGTATTTTTATGTCACCACCATGGAAAATGCTATGCCATCATTATAAAATTAAATTCTTCTCACAGTCAGAAATGATGGAAGAAAAGACAAAACCAGTTGCAGCCTGTAGTCAAGCTAATTAAAAATCAATCCATTGCCAATGTCTTACACCAAGTTAAATCACAAAGTTAAGATGGTGTGATATGGCAGCAAGACAAGAACTGCATTAATTAAAAAGTTAAAGGTGAGGCAAAATTCCACAAAATCAGGGTGAGAGTCATAACCGTCTCCAGTAGCAGAGCTGAACGCTCTTCACACATTCAACACGAATTGACAGGATTTTCCAAAGCTCTACGAGGGAGCCCCTGCAGTGCCACACAGGGTGGTTCTCCTCCTCGGTGGGGATCCACCAGGGCACCTCCTGACTGCACACCTTGGGACAGAGCTGTAGCCCAGAACAGTGAGCGTGACAGAGCACGCGCAGCTAATGCGCTGCCTTTCCTGCTAAAAGCAAAGACTGAGTGTTAATTCTCCTGCCCTGAGATGCATTTTCACTCCCACTTGTCCTGACAGCAAGGAAGCCATTAGCACTGTGCCTCGGGAATGAGGGGTAAAACTTAAATAAGACAGAGTCAGTGGCAAAGATCAGATTAATGTGTCTTCCAAGCCTTGCCCTGAACTTCACCCCAATCCCCAACCTACACAGCGCAGCGCTCACCTTACCTGCTCCCCAATCTCACTGGGCTAAAGGGTAAGGCTGGAAGGGTTTTGCCACTTTGGTGGATAAAGGTAGTCCTATCTCTGAAAAAAGCCAGGTACTTATTTTTTAGATCTACTTTTCTATTTTTATAATTACAGCCCAAATAAACAGAATACACACACACAAGTTGCTGAGAATATACAAGTCATATAATCATTATGTTAAGTTTACAGCTGAGATTTTCCCACCTCAACAACTTTAGCAAACACCCACATGATTCCCAAACAAGGATTTGCCAGTATTTTTACTGAAGGCTAGAAGTTTACTGGAAAACATCCTGAATTGGCCACCTCCTGCTTTTACCCTACAGAAAACAAGAGAATAGAGTGCCCATTTTTAGTATGGGCATCCCTCTAATGAAATATCAAGGATAAAAACTGATAGCTATGATGTGATCATAAATAATGGTGATTTTGCATATGGAAATACCATTAATACAGTGGAAAAAAATCATGAAGTAACTAACTGCAGAGTCACTTTCAAAAATAAGCTTAGAGTGAAATTCAGCTAAATGAAACACTTGCAAATTACCTAACCAGCCATTTACACCTAGAGAGAGCTGGGTGTTACTTTTCTAGAATGAAATTTAACTACTGATTTATTCATTTATCCATGAAAGATCAGCATCTGCGGGGTCTGGTTCCCAGTCTGCAAATTTTGTTCTGGAGCTCCAAACTGAAAATAGCTAAAGAGAAAAATAATGAGTCACGCAAAATCTCAGCCTAGCCTCAAAGGACACGCATGGCCACACAGCCGCAGTAATTCACAAGCTGCACCACCAGAAATCTCAGCTAGGAAACAGGTGACCTCAGTGAAGTTTCCACTCCCGAGGCAGACGGTGTTGACATTCAGCAACAATCAAAAGAACATTCACCATCAAAAGAATCTTTCAATTTTCACTGGAAATGACCTATGGAGTTGATAGAACACATGATATAAATGGCCAAATTTGTTAGTTTCATGGTTTCTTTTTTTCAGGGGCAGGGGAACCAATCAACCAAAAATCCCAACCACCAATCAAGATAATGCAACCCCAGTTGTTACACCTTTATTGATGACAGCTTCTCAGCATTTTATTCTGCCAGCAACTGCTGAGTCTGTGCGTTTGTGCATGTTATCAGATAAGCATCCTTAAAAAATAGACTTCCAAATACATCTGTCAGTCAGTTGCGATGCACAGTTAATGGGTATCCAGTACACAGTTACCAGTCATTCACAAACAGAACTTTGCATACATAAGAGCAGAAAACGGAGAGAGATAAAGAGCAGGCAGAGCCTCAAAAATAAGTGCTCGTTTACAATTCTTAATGCAAATAGCAGCTTCTACTAAACTCTCGTTACTTAGTAAAAATTAATGCTAAGCTAATAAATTAATACTTTTTACAAGCACAAAGCAAGCCAAAGAAGATGAATACAGACTAATTTCAAATCTAAATAGTCTGTTTGATTCTGTGTTTAGTACTAAAGAGATGCGTTTCAAGCATATTTACATATATAGTCATAAAGCAAAGCTGTATGCCACGTTACCATGACCAGAGCAGATTATCAGAAGACTCATGCCCAGAACTGTGAACAGTGCTCTAGAGGTAACCAATGAATACATCCAGGAAATACTCAAGAGATGTATCAGTTTTGGTCCCAGGGATTTGCCACTTTGCCATGTCCTAGTAAGAAGAGCAGGGAGCAGTTCAGACTGGTGACAACCTGAATTTTGAACGTGGCAGCTGGACAGGTGAGCCAGGGCTGCTCAGCAGTGTAAGGAACTGCAATACAAATACTGAGGTACAAATCCCTGCAGGCTGTGAACCAGCCACATCAGCTTGGCCACACAGACACCGATAGTGCCCAAGAACAAAGGTGCCCTGTCAGACTGGACCTCACCACAGCCTCCACCACATCCTTCACTTGCTTCTCTCCCTTTTTTCAGTACTACCTCACTCATATTCCTGTTGATCAAGCCAGCTAGTTTTCTTCCCACACACACCCTCAAATCGTTTTACTCCATCAAGTGTTTCCAGCTGGATGTCACACTTGACAGCCTCACAGCCCATGTTTCATTACAAACCCTTCCCTTGGCATGATGTACACATCAAAGGACAACTGCACAACTTCCTGACATATCATAGGAGAGCGCAGGAGAGTAATTGCCCTGGCTACGTTTGGGACCTCTTGTTTCTTTCACTGACCCTCAAAATATTAAATAAGTGAGAACAATCCAAGCTCTAGAAAAAAAAATCAAGGTACCTTTACAAAAGTGAAAAAATTACCCTTTACAATCAATCTCTAAATTTTAACTGTTCTCATAATGCTGTCCCAGACATGACTTGTGCATGTACTAAAAACAGCCCTAAACATTTTATGGCATTTTGTGAATCATACAAGTTTTAAACAAGGAGAGATTATAATAGCGAATACCAAAGCCTTCCACATAATGTAAACCACCTATTCAACAGATGATATGATTAAACGTTCCAAAACTATAAATATTATTTCACTTATATCCCAGGGGATGGGTTAAAACCCACATTTGTACAGAAAAGACTGTATTATGCAAATATATTCACCCATATATACATATGTGTATTGACAACAGAAAAAACATTCTGTAAAACAAAAGGCTTATGAACAAATAATTACCCCATAAGAACTGCAGTAAGGCATTCAGGGACAATGAACCCAGGTATTTAGTTCCTCTACTTTTTTCCTTACAAATCTATTTTATATCATATTTGATACTCTGGTATTTTATCTCCCATAATGACTCTGGGAAATGGTTATGTAAGTAGTTTTAACTAATGTTGTAAACAGGTTTTCAACTATTTTACCATATGTTAAAGATGACAGAAGATGTTACAACAAGTGATGAAATTCATTCACAAAGAATTCATAGGGTTTTATGCTCTAAGGGTAGGAAATCGTTTTGGCTCTCTCCCAGAATGAACTGTTTAATCAGAAAACAGTTGCACTGAATTAACTAGCAGTTCCATGCAGCACATCTCACTGACTCTTCCCATCATCCAAATTCTCATTCAAGAGATAAACCTCTTCTCAGTTAATTGGTAGAAATAAGGATTTGTGCAGTTATGACTGCTGAGGCTACACAATATTGTGACAGACACTGATGTATCAACGCTGCAGGAGCTCCTTTTAACCTCCTGAAGATCCCAGGCAAACTCCCCATTTGCCACTGCCACTAGACTGTGGAGGAAGCATCCCAGTAGTGGGCAGACTGGCCTCTGCAAGTGTGAAAGGCAAAGACGAGCTAGGAATTTTTATCCCTGCAGGAGAAGGGGAAGTAGTTTGTCCCTTTGAAAGCATAAACTCCTTAGAAACTCTCCGAGCAAAACAGGGACCTTTAAGGGGGACATTAGCTTTAAAGGCACTAATTCAATATTACTGCTTCCAGAGATAGTTAATGTAAAACGTGGCATTTAAAAAACCCTCCTGGTAACAGCCCTCGTTCATAAAGATTTAAGCAGACCTGCTCAAAGGCATTCTCACGGCAGGCTATGAATAGGGGCTGCCGTAGATAGCAAAATACACGATTGCCTTCTCTGGAAACGCAGCGAAATACTGAGCTCGCTTGGAACTCCACCTGCCTTACCACTGAGATGAACAGCTCATTCTTCTATTTTTCCTTTAAATACCAGTTCCCATTGGTACATTGACCGTTCCACCAAAAATCTCCCTGGCATTTTGCATCTCCTGGAGCACAATTAAAGTATACCTGTAAAACCTGACTAATTTCCAATTTATAAGAAGTAATGCAATTATCTTGTTCAAATTAAATTTAATTACAAAGCCTCTGAGCGGTCTAAGAATATTTTTTGATACATGCTCAGATGAAAACTCCCATCATTTTCAGGAGGGAACACAACGTCCATTTCTGGCTGTGTTGCTCCCCTTCCAGTTTGATCATGTCTGGTTAATTACACCACCCTGGCACATCTCCTCGAATGGTATCTGGTTTCCAAGCTGCAACATCCAAACCCAAAGGAAAATGCTAATAACCTTTCAGAGAGAACACATCCAAACCCCCTGTGGTCCAGGAAAAAAACAAATCCGCAGAAAACTGGTATCCTCCCATCCAACAAAACATCTCCCATTTCTTTCCTCCTTCCAGCAATGCCACAGAGAGCTGGTTTCTTAGAGCACAACAGGCTGCTGCTATGTGTCAGCGGCAAATTAATCAAAATGCTATCATGATGTAGGTGAAGATGGAAAACATCTCACTTACCATCTCTCAGAATATATACTCCGACAGCATCCACAGTACCTGCATGTCAGTGTTCTCCTATTGCCTTTATTGTTTTCACTCCATAAATTGGCATCAGAAATAAGAGCCAAAGAAAGTGATAATAATGTAGATGGGGATGCTGAATGCCACATTCACTTACCTGCAAAAGGAAAAGGACAGGGTTTGAGCTCACTAATCACACTAGTTGGCTAATCTTATTAGATGGCTGCTAATTATCTCTGACACAAAGAAGGATTACACGAGGCAGGCAGAGAAATGGATTTTTTTAATAGATAAATGTTTTTAATAGACATTGATTGGTTATACCGGGGAAAGAAACAAATAATATATTTATCCAGAGATCATAAACGTTTCCCTTTCTGTTTGCTGAAGAGCAGATGTGACAATGAAACAGGTGGTGGAAATATAAACCCTCCTAAAACCTCCAGGGTGTTTTCTCAGGAAGTGTCTAATGATTGTCACTGGATCTGTTGCAGCGCTTGCTTTACAGGCTAACGTGGTACAGGGAGTTGCTGGGGTTTTGCCAGTGATCTCCTTGGCAACTGGCTGCTCAAAGGAGCCACAAATAGAAGCAGTAAACCCCGCTCCCGATCTCAGTCTCAAAGCAGTTTGCACTTCTAACGTTCACCGAGCAAGAAAATCTACATCCTACAAAGGCAGGGTGATCAGAAGAGCATGCATTCCCTCTCTCAACACGCTGCAGCCACAGATGTGGGAATAGCAACCAGATTCGTGCACCAGTCATGACGAAATAGCTGAATAAATTATTTTAAAAAGGTTTCTAAGATGATCCATTTTACAAGGAAAATGTCAATTAACAACAGTGCAGTGTTCACACAGATTTCTCAGTAACACAAGGTACTGATCTGGGCTCCTCAAGCGTCAGAATAAATGAGAATTTATTCTCATCTATTTTAAAGATTTATTATAGTGCCGTGATATGATTATTTATTTCTGTTTAGCCTACAATACAAGAATAAATTTATTAAATGTAGGTCACCCATGTATTTTATACAGTAAGACAATAAATAGCAAACAAAAACCTAGAAAGAGTAATTTGCTGTCAGCTGTTGTGAGTAACCACTTCATTTATTATTTAACTACATCTCTCCAAGAATAGCAATTAATCATTCATGCTTGCTCATTAAATGTAAGTTTTAATTTTTTCTGCATTTTTCTTTGTAACTCATTGGTAAAAAAAAAAAAGGGCTATTTTCTTTAATAAAAAAGTATTACGAAAAAATACTATAGTTTATCTATATAGGCTTATTTATATAGGAAACTACGGAATATAGGAAACTAAGATATAACTTCATAATATTTTATCTGCAAAATTAACAATTTTCTAGGAAAGACTGTGGAAAGAATTAAAGAATTAAGATTAACCCTGACAAATAAAGTGAATCCTAATTTTAAAACATATTTCAATATAAAATGTGAACGCTTTCAGAAAAAGGTATTCCCTGAGTGATTCAAACACATGTTGGTGTTAGATAACACCGGGCACAGATTCCCCAACAAAGTAAGCACGACCAAAACATAAAAAATTTCCATGCCACTAACTAATATCAATGTCATAGTCAAGGTCAAAATTAATTTTAAAGCCTCCTGCAGTCTCTTAACAGAGAAAATACCAAAGAAATGCATGAGTAAACACATTAGTCATATAGACACCTTTATAAACAAAGTACATGCCTTGTTCAAGATAGGCTGGGCCAAATGATCCTTGAAGTTTCCTTCCAACTTGATATTCTTCAAATCTATGTAATACATGTCACAATTGTACACAATTTAATAGGTGTTGCTTAAATAAACACAGGGTTCAATTTTAAAACTTGAAGCAGCTTTATGAGTCTGTGAAGGTTTCACCATATAAAAAATGTCTTACATTTTGTTTAAGCTTAGTACGGAGTTTTACCAGAACCTGGAACATATCATTTATCGTTTTAATTAGAGTTAGAAAGACGTGTGGTTCAAAAGGTACTCATTATACGCAGGTCACATGGCGAAGATAGAAATGAAGGTGTACATGAGCTGGCCCAAAAATCAAATATCAGCCCAGGGACATCACTCAAACCCAAGCTCAGTCCAATCTACTTTTCAGCGGTGTTGCTTCCGAGCTAACTCGCAGAGATCTTTCTGATAGGTCTGCACAATGCTGTATTGTGTCACAGAGACACGGCCAAAGTGATCCATCAGATTATCTCGTTCAACCTCTACCAACACAGGGTGCGCAGACAGGCAGTGTATTCGGAATTAAACTGCCCTATAATGCTCAGCTGCCAAGCCGGGGATCCAGTCTGAGTAGATACACTCTGTCTTTTGACTGTTCCTCAGATGGAAGCATTGAGCATTTGGAGGCTCATCGTTGTGTGAGCAAATGAGTTACATTCGTTAGTGAACAAGCAGCAACTCAGCTGATGAGGCAGCAAACGTCTCATGAGGCCATTTCCTCCCTTCCCATGAAAACTACCTTCTGTTTGCAGTCTGGGGTCAACACCCCAGAGTCAATCTCTGTTTAACATCTCATCTGAAAGCTTCCACAGCTGCTGATCACATGAAGGATCTGGGCAGGCTGAAAGGAAGGGGAGCAGCCAGTGCCCGCTGACTCTGAAGAGATCGTACAAAAGGTCTCAGCTGGACAAAAGCAATGACTAATGGATTTAAAAGCTTGGCCTCGGGTGCACGAGGTGGTTGATAGCAATTTTGCAGGTATTTCTGTAGAAGAATAACAACAAGTTATAAGTTGTTATAAGTCCTTATAAGTCCTTAAGCATGTCCTTATAATCAACAGCAACAGCTAAGAAGAGGACAAGGTGTACATATATTCCGCCTACACGCCTTTGAGGAGGCAATGCCAGCGAGGAAGGCTGAAGCACAAAAACCAAAACAATCTTTACAATGTGTTATTAGACTGGAGAGAAGAGCAGCTACCCAGAGAAATTACAGCTCAACATTTCTCCAGTGTTTAAGACCAAGTGCCTGTGACAAGCCCACAAAGAGTTAGGAATGGCAAGTTGCTCTTTGCTATCACGTTTCTGCTAACTGAGGAAACCAGAAGCATCATTTAGGTAATAAAACTCCATAAACCAAACATGCAGAGAAATAGACCATTGTCAAAAGATGTTCTAAACGACAGAAGAAAATGTACTCATTAATTCAAGGAGAAATTTATGAGCAGACCTTACACTTCTCATTAAAGGGACTAGTAATGAAGTTATTTACAACTGCTGCAATTCCAGGGCTTCATTGCTAGTAGGGAATTATAAAAACCAAGGGCTCAGGTTATTTCTTCAGCTGCAAACAAGTTACCACAGGATAAATGAGCACACTTCCCACAAGAGACAAACCAAGAATTTTCATTTGCTTTTCAATGCCCAGTTTTCCATAGCAAGAAGACAGTGAAAAATTACACCAAGTTTGTTGGATGCTTCCACCTGGCTGAATGCGCTCTGTAAAGGAGACGAGAGAACCACCAGAAGAGCTGGCCCCTGACCACAGCCACGCAAGATTAAGAGGAAAAGAAGCAAAACCTAATCAGCTAAAAATTATGCAGGAGACCTACGCTAAAATCTCTAAAGGTGTGAAAAGCAGAAAAAAAGATACTGCATCATCTGAAAAGACAGAGAATGAGATGGAAGCAGCATCTGAGTTGGTCAAAAGTCTTCGAAATCAGGACCCAGAATGTTAAGTTCATACAGAAAGACAGAGATCAGAAGAGCAGCATGACAAAAACACATGCCAAACACACACAAGTCTGAGGGAAATAGGGTAGTCAGAGCTGACAGGAGAGGGATGAGCTTACAACAAACCTAGCCAAGAGAAAACCGTGGCGTAAGCCAACTTTACATCGGTGGAAGTGAACAGATAGTGACAGATTTTAGAACTCCGCAGTATGAACAGCCAAGCCAAGAGACGATGGGAGAAGGAAAGGTAAAGGAAGACTTCCCAGAGCACACTCAAGGTTAGCAGAGGATGATGTGAAATAGGAAGATGTTACTTTTTTTCTCCTCCACTTAAGACTAACCCACTGTTTTATAGTGAGATGATATTAAGAAGGCAAGAAAAGCTACACCTGCACAGGGAAAGCACAGTTATTTAAGGAGCAGAAAGAAGAAAAGCACTAGTCAGAATACAGGTAAGAAAAGAAAAAAGCACCAGAATGGGAGGAAATCTAACAGGACAAGTAAGAACACAAACCAAATACAGGATTTGAAACTATAGTAAACAATTTCTATCGATTAGGGCAGGGTATGAGGTAGGAAGGATGTAAGTGAGGAAGATTCCGAATAGAATGTAAAGGCAGCATGAAAAAGTCTGGTCAAGTGCCAAAGTGTCATATCAATGCTCAGTGAAGGACCAGCACAACTTCCAGTTCCATTTAGGTGTGGCATCCAAAAGTCAAAAAGATGCCCATGGCACGGTACCTTCTCTAAAAGTGTGCAGGATTCTGAGAACTGGGACTTTTGGCAAAATAAAGAGATGCTGACATAGACAGATGCGATATTCTCTGGAACAAAAAACCCCAAACATCCAATACAGCAAATTAAAAGCAGATACACTTTAGGGGAACATGCCATCAGTTCCCAGTCCATATATAAGCAGTCAAACTATGCATTGATTCTACTCAGCTCTAACGTCGTAGCCCTGTTGTCCTAAATTCTGTTTTCCAGGTGATACTGTTACTTTCTGCCTCTCAAAGGTTATCTTCGTTTAAAAAAAATAAGTAAAATTCTCTTGCATACAATAAAGAGGAAACTGAAAGGAATCATTGCACTAAACACAGCGAGGATCTCATCACAATAATTCCACACCTCGTGTCTACACCAAACGGTCTGGAAAGGACTATGAGCTTCTCTGGTGTGCAGGGGAGGTGTCAACAGAGGTTGGCATCAGCACTTCAGCTGAGGCTCCAGACACTGCACATCCCCTAGCCCTGATCTCACCAACAACCAGTGAATTCACATCCCAGTGCTCCAGCTCCTGCTGCCCCACAGCGGCCTGGGGGTTCCTCTGGCAGGGCAAGCTGTAAGAATGCCTTGAAGTATTGACTCTCGCATAAAAATTTGTCACAGGCTTTAATAAAAACGAACAAAACTGTTGATTCATTAAGTAGATTTGGGATCTGATCTCTACAATATAATTTAGGTTTCCTTCTGTTCACTCCTTCTGATTTTATGACATCAACACACAGTATGATTCCAGTTTTTACTGTGTGCAGTCAGTGAAGAAACAAATCTGGGAAGGTTTTGTCTATACAAAAGTGAATACTAATATTGTGAAGTGTCCCTTTGCTCCATTTATATTTCAAACTTTATAAAAGGATCTATTGCACCTTCCAGGCATCATTTTCCGTGCCCTGAAATTCACTATTAACAAAGACTGTTGTGAAATAAGAGATGTCTAGAAGACTTCAAGACATGAAACCCCCAAACCTTTAATGTTTAAAATGGCCCACGACATTTTTTTGAAACCATTTCTGTCAGTACAGGAAGACTTGAAATTGCTTGAAAAGAAAATTCCATTCTTCTTTTAGGAGCAGAGTTATCTACAGAACATGAACACTATTCACCTCATCAAAGTAACCTGGAGGTCACATAAGTCACTCCTGACCACAACTGCTGGAAGCAAAAAAAAAAATCTCTAAACCACTGTGTCGCAATCAGATAAAAGCAACTAAACCGAAAATGACTGAGGCAGCTGTTTCAATAAAAAATTCCATCCATAGTTAACTGGTCTCATGCTGTTTAACAGTTTAGATAAGCTGCAGTTAAAACATATATTCACCGTATACATTCTTTTTAATCACACATGAACGTGTTCACACAGAGCCAAGAAAAAACTCAAAGGCTCCATTAACAAAACCTGAGATCACATTTTATCCTCCTAGAAGAGGCACAGGTAGCTCATGAGTGCTGTAATCAGAGTAAGGGCAAAAAGCCTCAAAAAAACCCAACAAAAAACTCCTAACAACAACAAAACAAAGAACCCAAAACCAACAGAACCAGAGAAAACCCTGAATAATTCCTGAAAGCAGAAACTCACTCCATATATATAACTCCATTGACGGGGGGAAAAAAAAAAGTCAGCAAATGCTTTTCTAGAGGAAAATGCACTCATTCCAATTCACAGTAAGCAACAAGGGCAGGAAAAGGCCTGTCCTTACTCTTTGGCTAAAATGAAACGTAAATCCTGTGAAGGCACACCACAGTAACAGATGTACAAACAAAAACAATGTAGTGTTTATCTCCTGGAGTTTTAATTTCTCAGCAATTGCAAATGGCTCCAGCTTTAGTTTATGCAAAGTTTTGACAAGCTGAAACTACGAGAAATTGGGAAAGAAGACAAAGATTCACAGTGAAATCCCTGGCACAGCAAGCATTAATTTGCATTTTAGCAGAAATTCATCATCTGACCATATCACAGATATCCCCCACGCACAGTCTCTCTCTTCTCTTTGCTCTTGGCTGGGTATCTTTAGGTCAGAACTCTGGGAAAAAAAAAAATTAAAAAAAATGGAGGCTGTTGCGAGGGTTGTATTAAATGGAAAGAGTGAAGAGAAAGCTGTGGCTGGAATCAGATTTTCCACATGATCCCTGAATATACGGCCTGAATCCCTGAGCAAACCCGCTGTCTTTTCACTATGCACCTCTTACGGACAGTTTGAAAAGGCAAAGACTGGAAACACGGCACAAGGATTACCAAGGGCTCTCCAAAAATCACAAGCATGTGCTGCACATACTGACAGCAACACTTACCTGAGAAGGCTGATAGAAAACACAGCTCAAAATTTGATGAGAAGAATAAATTTTGCACATTTGTCAAAGTTTTCCCTCCTACACTTTCTCTCTTATTTGTTTTTTTCAGAAAAACAGTAAGTAGCTCTATAGTAGTTTTAATGCTGTCTTCACTAAAATAATTCCTATTGCTTTTGGTACAGTTCCAGAAAATTCCACAGCTGGGGCAAAAAAAAAAAAAAAAATCAAAGAGATTGCTTTTGATCCACTATTTATTTCATGAAAGGAACTACCTTTTCGTCACAACACAGACATTGTTTTCTATGAAGCACCGTACCTTATTTGGCATCCAGTCAACTCCTGGCACTTTATCCAGAAGTACCAAATTTCACCTCATGGAACTGGCATTCACAAATGTTATATATCCCACAATTATTTCAATAAATACCAAGTCAAACTCGTTAAACAGCAAACACAAGCACATCATAATGAATTACAGTAATGCCAGAACACAAAAAACCCCACCCCACTTAAGGACACTTACGGGCATTATTTGGTAGAAGAGACTGATTTAAAAGTATAATATGTACTTTCAGAATTTTAAAATCAAAATCAGTCACCCTTCTAGAAGAAACATACTTCTGTTGAACTACAAATTATGAAGCTGACTAAAGAAATCAGAGTGAAATTTCTCTGCCTCATGCTGTGGAAGAGTTTAATAACCGTGTTTCTTCCCAGCTCTGTGCGCTATGAATTTATGAATTTCAGGTAAGTTAAGTGTGCTTTACAGATCCTGGAACAGACTGAAATGCTTGCCAGGTGTTACCTCAAATATCAGAAACCAGCTGGAGCCCAGGCAGGTGCTGCACCCATCTCAGCAATTTCAAACACAAAAGCATCAGACAGAAAGAGCAGGCTGAATTCAGGCGGACAACATAAGAATCCTCCAAAATGAGACTTGCACATCTCTGTACCTGACCTTCCAACAATCTTCCTGCTAAACGCTCCCCAAAAGGTGAATTCAGCTCTGAACATTTATTCACATCAACAAGCCTGCTGAGATGTTATGAAGTAATAAAGCACTTGTGCTTTTGTGCTATTGTCAAATGCACAAAGGCAATTGTGCAGCACACTCAGAGCAGGACAATTCATTTATTGACTGTGTTTTGCCATGGTTACCTGGATTCATGAGCTACAGGAAAGCAAGTATTTATTTTGATGCTGCAGGAAACCCAGCAGGGCAATATGCAATATTGATGAACCAGACTAACAAGAGTATTATATGAGGACACCGGAAGTTGCTTTGGGAAGACTTGTGGGGAAAAAACCAAATCCAAACCTGATAAAGAGCTTTTCAGAGAACTGACCTTTACTATTAATGGAATTAGAACACACAGTAATGAAAAATGCTGTTCTGGAAGAGCTCTGCAATTTACTAGGATTTTAATTTCTGTCACTTGGAGTACCTTTACCATAACTTTGCCAGGAAAGTCCTTTAAAAATAAACTAGCATTTGCAACCCACTGTGAACAACAACTTATCCAGGTCTCCTATTTTCAACTATGATGTACATTCCCACACGCGAGAAAATCACTGTGGAATTTTTTTTCAGTATCAGTTTGATGTTATTGTGTAGATTAACAGGTAATTGCACGTTTCCATCTCTCAGTTCGCAGCTAGGTTATCTAGTTTCTTTCTCCCAGTTACTTAGACTGTTCCTCATGCTTTTATTCATACAAGAGCAGCAAGCACAATTCAAGTTCAGCAATACAAACATCCTGCAGGTGAGATTCGTATTATTGGCACTATTAATAAAAGGTGACACATTACACATGACAGTGCAGTGTCACTGGCAAATATTTTTTATTCGAGTGAGTCAATTAAGAGCTCTGCACAAACCAAGTGATCTCCACCTGAAGAAAGGGCACATCACCTTCGCCTACCAGGCAGCTTTGAGAAAAGATTTTGCCAAAAGTATGGTTTGAAGCCAGCGGTAGAAGGTGTGGTGACACAGAAAGTTACAGCTAAAGGTCACACAAGGTTCCCAGGTGCAGCACTTCACCAACACAGCTGCAGAACTTCCACACTTCAGCAGCCAGGTCAGACTGAACAGAGCCGCCTGCCCCACTCTGTGCGGACGCACACACATAGAGTCCTAAAAAATGAGTTATTTCAGAGTAGAATAAGAAGACAGTGAAAGTTGAGAGAAATCATTCAGCCACACAGATTCAGTCCCCCATGTCACACTGTTCTTTGGAAAGCTGCAAAGACCGTTTGGGAAACTCCACAGCATGTTCAAGACGTATGGCTGTACGTACCAAACCCAGCCCGTGCTGCTGCTAGAGAGACCTGGCAAAAGGCTGGCACGGAAACACAAACACCAGGATACCACTGCAGCAGCCAGCTCCAGTTATTTACAGTAAAGAAGGAAGTGTCACTGCTTTAAGAACTTACTTCCATCCTCCTAATAGCTACTGGTTCACTGATCACAGCTTGTGAAACAGCTTGCTTAGAGCCAGAATGCAATTCCAACTAGGGGTAATGTAAGATTTCATATGAAAAGCTCCAGCAATGACAATATGGGCAAAGTTTCTGTCTCCCATTTATTTCCATCCTGACTGCTGACAGAGAGGTTAGAGCTTCCCCAGGGGCTCTGGACATCAGGTCAAGGTCTGCTGGATAAGCAGGAGCAGGCATTTGCCTAGAAACTGCATAAAAGATCAGGAGAAAAAATAAAAATATCTAGTGAGCCTCTTCACCCCACAGATTCCCTTCAAAGACCTTGACCCTTCAAAGACACTCAGCCTTCTGGAGGAAACAGAGCTGCTCTCAGCCTTTCAGAACACCAGGACAGTACCAGTGCTACCATGGTCAGTTTATGCTGAACTCCAGCCCCTCCAGCATCTGGTTGACCATTTGCTCTTCCTGACCCCTGGAAGCTCCACAGACAGGTTTTCTTTTTGTTACTGTTATTACTGCCTCCATCCTAACAGGCCTCCCAAATTTGTGCCTTCTGTGCAAAAGACAAATATTTAAACAGTAAAATTTAGAGACAAAATGGAACCATCATGGTTGTTATGTTCTCCTAACACGTATTTGCTCCCCAATTTCTTATCATGTAGATGGTGAAAAGGTTGAAGACAAGGACCAGGTCCTTACCTCAAGGAGATTGCAGCATAAAGGGGCTCTGATTGTAACTGTGGATTCTGTACTACTGTTAAAAATCAATTTACAATTATACTTTACAACACAGGAATTTCTCATCTCAGGCTCTTCAGCATCTCAAAACAGCAACTGAAACTGAAGGCTGTTATTTTTCAGATTTTTCTTTCCTTTCTTGACTGTTTTCTCACTATAAGCACACCATCCTTTCCTCCCAAAAGCATCCTACGACCATCCTGCATTGACATTTAATATTTCATGATTACTGTCCAGTGAGTGGCATGTGTGCAAAAGATAACCAAGACAACAAATAATTAGGAGGTTTTGGCTGGCTGAATGCCTCCTGTGAAGAAAACAGCAATTCATCTCCTCGCAAGAGACAAAGGGAAAGACTGAAGGAGCTCTAAGACATCTTACATTAAACCATTATATTCCTTCCCTACAGTGTAATTGCTTATTTAAACACATTAAGAGAACTAAGAGCTTCTGCGCAGTAAACAGAGACAGTGCCCCATGTCCCCTCCCTTTTCACTTAGCTTTAAAATCAACTGAAATAATGCAAAAGTAATTGGAATGATAAGTCAGAGCTATGTTTTATTTCTTTTTCAAATTAAACGGTTTCAGCTTTAACTGGTGACAAAAACTGAATTGGATTTTTCAATTTCTTAGATTGTCATCAATTGCTTTTTCACTGTTGTACCCTGAGCTTCCTTCATTTTGCCTGGACATGATTGAAAATTAACTGGAACACAAAATGGTAATGTTCCTCCTCTCCATTAGGAACATTTGCCTGTGTTAGCTGGAAGTCTGCATTCCCTCTCTGCCTGTCATCCCCTCACACTGAAAGTGGAGACAAAAATGCTTTCATTTCCATCTCAGGCAGGAACACAGCCCTTCTTCTATGCGGCTGCACATCCCTCATCTTCCCTCACCCTACTGCACAGCAAAGATGGAGAAACCCATTCCCAAATCCCAGTGGCTTGTGGAACTGACAGAGGGAGAGCATTTGGGAGTTATGTTGATCTTTTACAAGCCCCTGTCAGAAACACTAACAGGAAATCCCATAACTGACTAAATACCACAGGATCTCCCCTCTTCTTCCCATTCTGGGGCCCCAAACCCAGTGAGACCACACAGGGACATAGTCGGATTGTATGGATGCTGAAAAAGCTTCAGCAGAGAATTTCTTTAGCTCTCCGCAGCACTTTTGTGAAAGTTCTGTCTTTCCCATGCAAGTAACTCAAAACAATGTTACGGTTTTATAAACTTCTTGCAGCTGCAGGTTGTTTTGCAGAATTGTTATGGTTCTAACTAGAATTGTTATGGTTCTAACTAGAAAAACATCCAGAGATGGGTGTCTTAGAACTTGACCAATCCCCTTAAGGGGTGGATGGCAAAAACCAATTACCTTATGCCATTTCATACACTTTTGCCAACTAACGTATAAAAAGCCTTCTGAGAAACCATTAAAGGGGGGCTTTTGCCTTGTCTCCTTGTAACCCTGCGCCTGGACTCTGTGTCGTTTCTCTACTCCTCCGTGGGGAAAATAGTGACAGGATTGAGCTGGGGGGCAAGTGTATCTCTAACACTGAATATTCCTGAAATTCTGCCTGTACTGCCCAGCTCCAGCGTATGGAATACACGGTTGGAAACAGCTGGGCCCTTCCAAACCAAGGTAAGAGCAGGAAGCGCCTTCGGGCAGGCAGCCACTCCCGCTGACAGCACAGCAGCAGCAGCTGCCCTGCCAGCCCTCCCCACCTCACACCGCTGTCTCGGAGAGCCCCAGCGAGGTCTGCAGCTCAGACTTGGTAACTCCTGCTCCTCAGCAGCCTTCACGCCTACAGCATCACGTGCTTTTGAGTTCTGGCTCATCAGCCACTCGGGGACTGCTCGGAAGCCACATGTGGCTCCAGAGAGGAGCCACTTTCCCTGAACAGGAAGGCTAAGATTAGCTTCCCGCACCCAAAATGCCTGCCTCTCGGACTGAATGGCGTGCTCTGAGACATGACAACGGAAAAAGAGGCCAAGTTGCTATTTAAGCTCTCAAACCTCTTCTAGGAACTGTACCAAAACAGTACCTTTCCACTGAAGAAGGAGAGGTGTTACATTAAAACTCCATTGAAATTGTGTGCAATACTGGAGAGCAACGACAAGAAGAAGTTAAAGCAGAGGAGTGAGAAGATGGGCAAATTGTTACTGAATACATAAACACTGCCAAGTGTTAATCAAGCGTGTTTCTCCCTGTATCAAGTTCATGGCATAGAGAAAAACGTAGTGTGAAAGTTTTCACACTAGGTGCTCTTCATTGTGAACAGAGAGCAGCAGATTTTTCTACCAGTGAGCAGGGTCTTCTTTGAAGCCTTTGCATCTGACGAATTACCAGTGAGAGAGAACAAAATACTCTTTCCATCCTCTCCCATATTTCCACACTTACACATCTCCAGAGGAAGCCAGTCATTTCCAAAGTGTTTCCAGTGTTAATATACCCGATTCTTTTAAATAAGAAAATACATATGCATTAGTCACGTAAAAAAGCTTCAAAACTATACATAAAATCTGCAAAATCTACAGCAACCCATGCTCATTAGCACATCTGTGCCAGTTTAAGCGGATGCCACCGATTTAGCTCAGATCAGACAAACATGTTTACCATCAGCTATGCTTCTCCCATACTCCCAGTATAAAACTCAATGACAGACACACGATGCAGAGTCTTAAAAAGGACAAAACAAGCACTGATGACTTGTCATCAGTGATTTCATGCAGAAGCTTCCAGTCCTAAGTCCCTATTTGCATAAATTCGAACTCATGAATAAAGGAGTTCTAAGAGCAACTCCCTCAATAATCAGTTTTTCCGCCACTGCCATTTTTCAGCAGCAAAATAGACCCATCTCACCACGGTCCTGAGGAAAATGTGCTCGTTGTCTCATGCATCTGAAGAGGTAAGCACAGCTTATCCTAAAGTTGGTTTAAATATGTTATTTTTCCCCTTGAAAATTCCATTGAAAATGAAAGAGAAAATGCAAAGGGAAGGAGTGCGCTGAACAAATCGAGGAGTTTCACATTTTTCGTTTAGCTTTTCTTCCCCTCTGAAAAGATCATCCTCTAGCATTTCCAGGTTGATTTTTGAGACGCCAGTGAGGGGAGATAACTAACATCCAGGCTTAATCCCATCAGTGCCACTGTCTTACAAATGGTGGAACCCACAAGGGAAGACAACAGAGGCAAAACCAGGCAGTATGAACTCAAGTATTAATCTGCCATAGCAGGGACACAGCAAAGTAACTAAATACATCCTGGGCACATGCAGCAGCTTTTTTTGGCTGCTAATCCTGAGATGGTGTCAGTTTTTGATAGCTCATGCTATGAAACACATCAGTGCTTGAAAAGTCTTTCTGGCTGGCCTCACTCTGTGTTGCTGCAGTTAGAGAACAGTCAGAAATCCCCCTGACCAGCTTTCTTTCCACTCTGTTACCCTTTCACTTTCCCAACTCAGCCCATTTATTGCAGACTTCACTGGGTCAAAACGGTGACATCCAAATTATAAGGGGTTTGCTACTGTTAAAATTGTTTTCTTGCTAGAGTAGAAATACACAGTCAACTACTTTCAGAATACACTCCTGCAACCCTATTAAAGACACTTTGGAAAAACGTTTTACATTTTACCAGTTTACCTTGAGGTCAGTAAACTGCATTAAAAACACTGAGGAAAATCTCCGATACAGGAAACAACTTCACTACAAGCTCTGAAATACATCACCTCCAATATTCTGTACTACTTTTGAAGCTGCCAGTCATGGAGCATCTCTGCTAGTTGGTTATATTGTGTATGAAAGTGGTTCAGAAGTTACAGCACAAGACTACAAATTGATCCTTCTTGGGTTTATTCCCAGCTGTATTTGTGATTTGCAGTGAAACAAGGAGTACTACAGCAACTCTAAGCTACCCAAGGCTTTGAGCACAGAGACCAAGCAAGCTGCTCAAAACTGTGGAGCACTGGGAATTGCAGAAAAAACCTGAGTTTAGCTCTCCTGGCTATTTGTTACAGTGAAAGTCTCAGTCAGGCAATGCAGGTTAAGTCAAACACATTGAAACGTGCCCTTTGCTGCAGCAGTACAGGGACATTTACCAATGGCCCCTTCACAGCACTGTGGTAGCCAATCACTAAATCCTACGCAGGACGTGTACTACTCAGCAAGGTAGCAAGCAGCATCCTACAACTCACATTAAGGTAGACAGGATGAAAATTTGTCAGTCATTTATAAACCTTGGTTTGTGTTCGCCTACAGGTTTGCCTCCCTGTTTTGACTGCAAACTGGACTGGTTTTATTGCTACCACATCATCTCTAAGCTTCCTGCTGCTGATCAGAGCCCTCTTGTCACTCCTGTATTCCCCTGATTCTCAAACCCTGTCTGTGCCCTGCTACTTTAGGCTTCCTGTGTTCTGTTCCGTTGTCATTTTTCCTTCCTCTGTTCTCCTAGGAGATCTGCCATATTTCCATTTCTGTGCCCTATCACCCCTATCTGACAGTCCAATCTTGCAAACACAGATTTGTGCTAGGAGGCTCAAGATGGCAAGCTAGCTCGTTCAAATCTGTGAGATTTAAGCTCTTACTCAACAAATCACCAAGCCACTTCTTTTTCACTTTGGTGTTAGCTGCTTTTGCTATCATTACTGCATCTGGAAACTTAAAATAAAATGCTCCTTCTTTGGTGAATTTGCTAAAAAATAAAATGAAGAAAGTAGTCGTGCCATGGAAGGACTCAGAAGATCAGATTTTGATAATATTAATTCAGTAACGCTAAATATGCTTATTTCCACAGAGGCAATAATGCCATGTATATACCATGTCATCAGAAATAATTTATGCAACTATTTATCCAATATACAGCAACTTTATTTGAAAAGGCTGTTTCAGCCTGATTACAGATGCATTTTGAATTTGACAAGTAATTCAGCTGGAAAAATAACCATCATGCCATACTGACATGCTCTTCTTGCCTTGTCTGCCTTTGGCCTTACAGCTCCACGTCCTATTTGTGAGGATTTGAGAAAGACAAGCACTCAGTTTCCTCTCCGTGAAGGGATGTGAGCGCCCACATCTCCCAGTCACCAGCCAAAAGCTTCAATTCTCTGCCCCAAATCAGCAGATTGTGGATTAAGGACAGAATTTCGACACTATCTTGAGGTGAGTTCCTTTTGAGATCTGCTGTGAGGATTATTCCATTTTGTGAAAAACATTTCAACATGGTGGGGAGGAAGGATTGGGGAGAGATGTCATTTGACTTGGGGAACCCAGAATAGAATGGAGGATCCCTATCATGTTCTGGGGAAGGAATTATCATGTGCTCATACCAATAAGTAACCAAACATTGATGAATATGCGCTCAGATTTTTTTTTTGTCCCGTACGTGTTTGTGTGGTCATCTCCTCCAGAGAAGCAAATGTTCCTCAGCAGATTTATAACACCCCAGTCACACCCTGCACTGGCATCTCTCGAGGCAGACTAATCAGCTCTGCTTCCTGCCTGCGGCACATTAGGTCATCGTTCCCTGCTCTCCAGCCACGCTGGGCACCTCAGACAGGCAGCAAGGAGGGCAAAGCTGCTCTTCTCCAGTCAATCTATATTAAGGGGCTTACGCTGCAAAGCAAAGGAAGTGCTGAAAGAGGATACAAATAGATTAATATTACAGCTCGTAAGCAGTGCTAGGAAATTAAAAACAGTCTGCCTGAACAACACAGAGACTGGTGTGCTACAGGCATCCTCCCCAGCTCTCACCATAGTAACCAGGATAGCCAAACTGTCTGTGCCTGTGAGCTGGGGCATTTATATCTGAGAACGTTTTCCTCCATTTTTGTAACACACAATTTGCAATTGAGTGAAAGACTTCCAACAGCTGAAAAGTAATAACCAAAACCTAAAGGAAATGTCCTTTTTTAAAAAAATATATATACAGAGCAAAGGGAGAGAGAAAGCTAAGGGTTCTGTAACATGGTTTCTTCACACCATAAAGCCTTCTCACTGTAGACGTACCTTAATAAATAAGATATATATTACTCTGAACATATAGATCTTGCATTCCATCACACATCACAGATATTTCTGTATTTGTGTGCAATGAGATCATTTATTTTGGTAGCTATTAATTCTAGCAAAAACACTTGTCTATATTTAGGTTTTATACTGAAATACTACTTCCCCAAAGTTCTTGTACTTGAAATGTACATAAATAATCAACAGCCAGTAGCCAAAACACACAAACAGATAAATTACAATGAACACACAAATAAAATTTTTTTTAATTATTCTTTTCAACCTTTATGGTAAGTTTACTAAATAGAGCAAGTTGAGCAGATAAGAATGGTAACTGCTGTGTTTATGCTCTGTGTTGAACATACTCCTTTAAGCTCACTCTGGAAGGTCAGGCTTCAATCACACCCTCCAGCTTGCATCTTTCCGGCAGCTCACACGGATTATTTTGCTGATACCACCATGTCAAAGGCACCAGGCTTCCATCTGTACATTCCCCTAATATACTCTGAATTCCTAAAAAAACCCCTGCCCTATTTTTCATTTACAGGTCTTCGGCTGTACTAAAGTTAGCCAACGTGAGGACACACACGAGAAGCCGCACAACGATCCCCTGCTACAAAGCACAGAAAAGATCATTCAGGATCAGACTCTCAGTTTCACGTCAGAGGAGGGAAACAAACCCCCAGGACCTTCTATCAGACCTCCCGGCTGTTCCAGGAGATGAGAACATTTGCACGCTACAAATCCCATGCTGAGGCCTCAGACCAGTGCCAAGCCCCTCCGGCCACACCTGGCCTCCAGCGCTGTGGCCCTGCACAGCTCTGCACGTTTGCATAAAGGATTACTGAGGTCCAGCTAATGCATTCCACAGTCAGAGAGATTTTTTTTTATACACCTGGGGTTTGATTCTGAAATAGAATGTACCTTTCTCGCTTCTCCGTGAGCATGCAGACCTCATTTCTCACAACGTAATTCATCACGAGAAAGGCTGCCAGCACTGCCATTTTGTGCTGTCTGCCACACAAGATTTTGCTGAGATAAGCATTAGCACTAATGGCTATCCTGGCAATGGATCACGCTACTGAATAGATTGGCTTGCTGTAATTATTTGAATTACGTAAAATTAGTGAAGTGCCAGTCATTTGTTCGGCAGGGAGGAGATGCATACATTTTCTAGCAAAAAAATCAACACAAAGTTGTCAGAGTCAACCAAAATGGATTCCTGTCCTTAAATTCCTCTCAGGGTTTTGAAATGTTTTAAATTAAAAGCCACTTGGGCCTTAGTTAATCAGTCATTTAAGAAGAGTTACGAAGAACTCTTATGAGACAGAATGACTATACAGCCATTCTAAACACGGACGTGCACATGACTCACATAATTCCCCAAAACAACTGTAACTCACTTAGCACTATTTAGGTCTTCAACAAACCATTGGGATATACTAAAAATATAACACCTGGAAAGAGGGACTGAGCCCTGCACCTTGGTTACCACCCCTGACTGCAGCCTGCAGTGCCTCAGATGCACACCCCTGGCCCCGGGAGGCAACGGAAGTGCTGGAGATCGGTCAAAAATGTAAATCCTCACCGGATGAGCTACCAGCTGAGTTTGAACTCACTGTTGTTATGCACCCTCATATCACGTTTACAAGTCATGAGAGGTCCCGGCTGTAGGCAAGCTACGATTTTCTGGGAGTTTAGAGAACCAAAAAGCTGCAAGGGAAATCCCCCACAGATTTCTCAGCACACAGTGAGCAGCTCTTCTCTATTCATGGCTGAATTTTCTCTTTTAACTTTAACGGACAGTTCAGATATGAAGGTACATAAATTCTGCAGCAAAATAGTTGTGAAGAGTTTTACTGCCCCTATTAATTTCCAGTGAACAGAACCATAAAAAGGAAATTAAAGTATAATTACAGTGATTGCTGAATAATCCCCCCCTACACACACACATTTTCATTTACAGATATTTTTACTTTACAAACAACTACAGCTTGCCTTGAAATGCTGTACCCGCTCAGGACCTTGCCTCTGCTTTTATGAGAGCTTGTATCCTGATAGCCCCACCAGCAGGGTAGCAAACACCACCACTGAGGTGCCAACCCTTGTGTGCCTGGTAGATTTGGTAACTGTTTATACCCGTTCAGAATGAGTACAAAGGAAATGAATGGCAAATTTGGGTTTGGAAGCAGCATGTATCCACTTTTCACTGCAATAAATATAGATGACAGAAAGAACGACATGTCGGGTATAGACCATAACCCACTTTCAAGGCAGATGCCCCAAATCTCCTCTTTTCCCTTCCCCTCTGTTCCCTCCCCAAATCACTGACAACATTCTTCTCAACGTTGATTTTCTGCAAGGAGAGACTTGTAACAGCTTCTGTTCGATTCAGGTGAAGTGTGAAGGTCCCACAAAACCTCAAACCCCCCAAAACTGCAAAAGCCTCAAATACTAACACTGATGCTGGAAGAGAAAACACAAAACGCTGTACCTTAGGTTACACAGCATACATATTACCCAAAGCATACTTTATTTTTGCCTCAGTGGCACAAATATAAAGCTATCTATTATAGACAATAATACTTTAAGTTCATTCTGTAAACTGTGAATGTTACACTCATTTCCCTGCTGTAATGGTAGTCACATTTCTGCAATGGTGCCTACTCCATCCAAATCTTTGTTCTGAGCTTTTTTGAGGGAGTCTTCTGTTTGATTTTGATTTTTTTTTTCCAGAAAGCAAAACAAGGACAGATTGCCCATGCTTCCTGCTGAATCACAGAATAATAGCTCAGGATCTCTTTTATTCTTGATGGTGTCATATGCTAGACATGTGTTCCTGGTTAGGCATGAAGACTCATTTTTCCTTTGAATTATTTGATTACGGACTAAGAATGATGTGTTTATTTGCATCATACTACCATTATATGGAAACCTGACCTTAGGAGAAATATATAACAATATTGAGTGAATAAGATGACATTTCTTTTTTGGACCACTTCAATTTCTGCATTAGTGACTAAATCCAAGCAGTGTACAATATGAATCAAGATATGATTAATTCTGCCATGAATTAATATGCATTAACTTAATGAAAAAAATCTAAAGGTTATTTAAAAATCCCACCAGGGTGTTCATGTTCCAAGCATAAAATTAATCAGACTACACAAAATTTCAAGACAATCTCAATCCTATAACAATTCTTTTCATCTCTTCACGGCTTCAGTTTAGACACAAGGGCTGAGTGCCTGGTAACACTCCACATGGCTGTTCTGCACACTGGCTGTCAGGAAACAAGAATTCTGACCAGGAAGAAATCAGGATTTCTCTATATGATCCCTTTAGGGGGATCTCCACAAGGCTCAAGTTGCCCTGCAGAGTCCATCCTGCTCCACTATCAGCACCTCACCACTATCTCAGCCTCAAAAGCAACAGGAATTCTCCTCAAACTTTCTGACTCAGCATCACTTTTATACTTTGACAGCCGTAACTAGCTCAGCCCACGGTGGCGTCACTTTAGATGTTGGGGTAAAGACCACAGCGCAATAAAAGGTACAACTTGCACTCTCCTGAACACTGACAGCCCTCATCAACCCCACTATAAACCACACACTCGTGTGCAATTGTCACTAATGCAGCATCAAGAAGTTATTTACTTAGGGAACACACGAAAATAACACAAAAAGCCTCTCACTTCTGAACAGTTCTAAATGAAGTGGCCACTTACATTCCCGGCCCCTAATTAACCCACAGAAGCAATTAGGTTTTTTCTTTGTAGTTTCATTTCATTATACATTCAGCACCATGATTATCAAGACGGAACAGTTCAAAATATGCAATACTTGGGGCAGATTTTTTAAAATACACTTTGCATGCTAAATATCCAGGTCTTTGAGGTGCTATTCCTGTCTGCTGAAATGCACACCCCAGTGATGAGACGAACAGCAAAACACTTAGAAAACCACATGCAGTAGTGGTGGAATATTTAAAAAATAATTGTTCAAATTTCTGAAGAGAAAAATCAAGCCAACACTATGATTGATTATTTCAGCCTCTATCCTGTGCATGAGCAGCTCTTAACTGCACCAGAGACCTAGATTCAGTTCATGAGAGCATGACTGCTACAAACCAAGCAAGGGAACAGCTACTCCAGGGATGGAAGCTGCTGTGAGAAGAGGAGTTGTCAGAACATTCCATCATTCTCTTCCCAACCGACTGAGCACAGATACTGCTTAGCTCCAGATGGACACATCACACATTTTCAGAAATAAAGACATAAAGTGAAAATATGTTCGAAATAACAACTTTCTCTCCCCTTCCCCCTTGCTCTAATTATAAACCTGTTCCAAGTTTTGTGGGATTTATCTCAGCCTGCACCCTGCAGTATGCCTATCATTATGAATGGCAAAGAATTGCATAATGGCATTGTTAATAGTCATTCACAGAAGTGTGCTGTAATGCATTTAAAAAAACCTCATAGGCTAAGTCGGGCCAAACAAGTAGCCTGATTTTAAAACTGCTGAACAGACAAGCAACTCCCACTCTTCAGTGAAGCTGCTGAGTGCTCAGCACTTGAGAACTGGAGCGCTCTGTAATCCTGCTCCTAGTTTGCCTTCTGAAAATTTTACCTTTCGACAAAAATCTATTCAGTATTAATCACTGCCACAGGAGTATGATTAAAGAGAGTCAGGACTATTCTGGTTTTGTGCTAGTTCTGGAGCTTCGATGGGAATGTGCTGGCAGGTGTAAGGGGCGAAGAGTTGGGTGCTCACTTTCAACAACCTGCATACAGACCCGGATTTTGCCAGTGCTTTCTACATTGCATTCAGGTAACCTTCAGAAAAATTATTGTACACTCTTGTTTCTCTTGACTGCTCAACTGTCATCCCTTTAGAGTTCCAAATATTAAACAGTAGTTAATAGCCTTTTTTGACATTTTGCACTACAATCCAGCCCTGCATAGATTAACGTTTTGTTTCCTATTTTAGAACAAGTCCTGTCCCTCACAGCTGTGGAATAGCTTCAAGCACAAGTAACAAAACATCAGAAGACAAAACAGTAACTGCATTTGACAAAGCCCTCGAACTGTATTTCACAATCTCACAGGCAAAGTGTTATTGTGTATTTATTGTGTGGATTTGCAATTAAAGAGATTATATTCTGGATAACAGGAAAAGCATAAATTCAAGTACTGTGGGGTTTTCCCCCTCCTATTTCCAGCACTCCTCATGAGACTGACTGTACAAATACCCCAAAGTACTTTTTGCACCTATATAAATCCTTTTTCTTATTTCCAAACTTACAAGGACTTCTGGAAAATGAACAAACAGAAAGGATGACATGTTCCTGCTTAGTTCCTGTTTCAGAAAGGAGCATGAACTCCTGTTTTTATGAACTTTGCACAAAAAAAAAAATCAGTATTCCTGTCAAGATTGAAAAAAAAGCAAAAAAAGCATACCAACCCAAAATAAAGCTCAAATGACTACCAAAGTGATGCTGACATTAGTAACTCAACATACTCCTGCTGTTTGCTGTAATGTGCTGTCCTTTCAGGGTGCCCTACAGAGACTTGAACAAGATGAGAAAAGAACACTATTTCAGGACCACTAAGATTGGGATCAATGGTAACCTTGTCATTTTGATTTCTCAGTGTGCTCGCAGTAAACTTAAAAGGTGAGAAAAAGACCTAGGATGCGATACATAAATTTATTCCTAAACTTGCTGGAAGCAATGTTACTATTACTGAGATTATTTTTTATATATACTTTAACCTCTGACAATACTGTGATGTAGCAAACTGATCTAGCATTATCTGAAATCTACTGGTGTTTAAGATAGGACTGAGGAAAAAATATCTGTAAAAGATATGCTGACCATTCTTTAGCCGCATCCTTTGCAAGCAGATTTCCCCTTCTATTTTGGAGTATACTACAAAAGAAATGATAGAACTCAAAGTACGTGCAAGACCTAAAGAACAGAAAGCAATAACAAAAGAAGTGAGGTGAGCACTACGAGAACAGATGGCTCTTGTCCATCTGCCCCATCCCACCACCAAACTGTTCCTGGTCATTTTAATAAATGATGACCTTGAAAGACCCAAGGACTAGGGTAACTGGCCAGTGCTTGTTCCTCCTTTCCCACAGTGCCCTCAACAGCAGCTGGAGTCCCAGCCAGCAGCTTTACAGGTCAGGAAAGCACCGCTCTTCCTGCACTGCATGACCTGCCAAAAAACAGAGCAGCAGATCTCTTTTTAAAGGCAGCCAGCTTGCCTGCCTCATACTCACAACTTTTCTAGATTGCTAACCTCCTTTCCCTTACTGCTACTGACGTTTGCTGGTACGCGCTGGAAGCAATCTACCGGTATCAAGTAGATAGGTCCCTTCCATCAAATGTAATTTCCAGAAAATGAGCTGTGCTTAGCCGTGGTTTACAATCAGGTGTAAATACCAGACTCTGCAATCCGATGATAAAAACACCCACTCCAGAAATCAGGCAGAATCTGCGCTGCCGCCTTCTCACCCAGAGTTTCCGGTACAGGGAACAGTTGGATGCTGCAGCCCCACAGGAGCTCTCTTCCTCTCAAGGTCATCACAAAGGGCTGCCGACTGCCCCTCCAAACTGGCCCTGCCTGCTTTGCATTTAATTTGACATTAGGGTCAGTTCTGCCACAGTGGAGCTTCCTTACAAATACATATGCATCAGTGTAGAGAAGTGAAAAACAAAGTGATGCGCCACATTTTAATTTTGTTTTCGAGATCTTATTGCAGCCAACACCTAAATGCAGAATTGTGAGTGAATACAGAACTCAAAGGCCGGCTGTACAGCTCAGAGCGAAATATTTCATTGTAAAGACATCTTTTCATTTAACACAGCTATAGATTTTCACAAATGAAAAGCCTGAGACATGACAAGGAGTAGGAAGGACACCATTCTCTGCTACATACGTGGGTGTGTGTGTAATACAAAAGAGAAGGCATGGAGAGAGACAGGAAGCCCCTGTATCAGTAAGCCATGGCTATAACGAAGGTGCCTGGAAAGGGTGAGTAGAATATTTGTAGTTGTGGACACCTACTTTACATCCAAGTAAACAGGGAAAGCAGGAACAGAAGCACGCAGTTGAACTCATTACATAACAGACAGCGCACCAAGAATAAGTACAGGGGGTTGGTGCAGCAAGAGAAAAAAAATCAAGGTGGAAGCAAATAACTTTTCAGTTTCGTTGCGTTTGGGTTTGGTTGGGCTCTTCTGGTTTCTGTTTTAAAGGCAACGCTAGGGGGCAACGGAGAAGGAACTTCCATCCCGCACAACGCCCGGCTGGGGCTGCTCCAAAGTCTTCACGGGGAGCACCCGTGGGCTCCTACTCCTGGGGCTTGGGGACTTTTTAAAGACAATTTCAAATCTCTCTCCTGAAAGATCATTTTTCGGGTTTCCAGACAGTTCGCTTGATTTTTGTTTTTCACAATGCTAAGTTGCCAAGTAACGTGGAAACGTTAGCAGGCTCAGCACACATCAGGGCACACCACCACTTAGGTGGCTGCTCAAACTGGTACATCTGAGGGCTGCGTAAAAAAAGAGGTCCCAGTTCTTCAGTTCAACTACACTCCTAAATTCAATAAAAGAAGTTATGCTCCTGTTTAAGAGTTACTCTGAAAAGTCAGCCTTGGGTTTTCTCTTCGATTTCTCTTTAATAGCATCATAAATTAGAATGTTGCAGGCCACTATTCCACTTTCAAAGGTTCAGCTTTCAGACAAATCACCTACAGCCCTGACTGCAAATACGATACTTCATTATTCCGTACCGCTTCATCAATACCTGTGGATGAACAGACATCCTCTTCGGTTTTATTTTAATTGCCAGCAGTTGATCTTCAAATATTTTCATTTATTGAGCTACTTAGTTGCTAAATTTAGTGCATTAGTCAGTATGAGGCTCTGTAACAAAATTTTTACATCTTTTTAAAACTCCTCATAATTTTCACATTTTTGGAATATTTGTCTCATACTGTATATTAAAAAAAAATAACAAAACAGGTGGCTGCTGAAATCTGCTTTAAGAGCAAAACTGTGAAAACCCTATAAACCATATTTAACACAAGATTGCCATAGCTACTTGGGAACCTTTTCTCTCCAACAGTTTGCTAGTAGGTGATTACAATATTGTAAGCACCACCCTTAAAATACCATTTATTTTCATGTTAAATATCATTAAAATAAGCAGGCTTGAATCACCTAACTCAAGCTGTATTTTGATTCAGATCACTATATTCCTTGCTATACACATTACTTGCCTGGTTTCTCTTACTTAAAACTATCATTACACTTAGGCTCACAATATTTGTTTCTTTAAAAAAAGGTCAATAATATCCTTTTATACTCCATGGATGCATTCTAAAATAATACACTGCTTCATTTTCAGCTGGGACTGAATGATGAATGATAGAATGACTCTTCTGGCTACAAAAGCAAAGCTATTTACTCATTTCACCTGCCTAAGAAATACTTTTTCCTGTTTTTGCCTTCCAAAACTATTTCAGCTGATGTTCCTAATGACAGAAAATTGTTTCTTACCGAGTGGCAAGGAATGCCAGGACACTGCATGTAACTGGTGTGGAAGGGGCCCTAACAAGAAGAGACACAGTGCAGGATAGGTAGCAATGAAAGGAAAGAGGTTAATTGCTTCCATTGTCACTCGTACTCATCAGTTCTTTCATTCTTTTGAAGGAGCTCTACAAGATTTATGCAATGAACACACACAAAGAGCAAGAAATGCTCTAAACGAAACTTGTTTGAAAACTGAATTTAGACAAGAAAGGTGATGTGAGAAAGCACTCTGTACCAAACAGGCTTCAATTTGTGGTGCCTGGATGACTGAAATAGCTAAATCTCACCATGGTTGAGGGTGGGCTGACATCCCCATATTTAGGCTTTTCTATAATAAAAGGACTATTAAATAAAACCCCTCTCTGGGATGTGTCCTTCAGAGTCAATAGAATGTGAGTGAAACCAGCTGCCAGAATTACACAGACCATCTTTGATAATAAGTTTTCAGCTGGAAAACCATTCCAAGTGACATCACTCCACTCGCTGTGGCTTTCCCCTGTGATAACTCCACACTGGCATTCTACTGCAAATACTAATTACTAATTAGTAGTGATACTGCCTCCCAAGCAAGCACACACAACAGTAATTAAGTAAATGAAATTACAGGTCTGTTTAGGGGAGCAGGGAGAAGGGGAAGAGCCCTCTGCATCACTTGCACAGCATTAGCCCCATCTGAGGACAGTACCCATGCATCCCAAGCACTCTGCCTGAGGGCTCTGCATTCTGCATTCGCATCCCTGAGATTCTGCCTGAAGAGGGCCATCTCCATCAGGATGAATTTCATCCTCACCACATACAGCACCTCCTGTTTTAGAGTGCTTTAGGCAAGCACCATTTATTCTCACAGGCTGCAAGACCAGTATATCCATATCTCTTAGGAGGCAAACAAGCCCAGGCACCGGCCCAGCCAAAGGTAAATGCTGGAAATGAGCAAAGAGTGAGTGTCCTCTCCCCGTTGCTGCCCAAGGAAATGCTACCATGGATGGATCTTCTGCTTCCACTTCCTCCACCACCTCCCTCATTTCCCAGANCCCCCCCCCCCCCGATACAAATTCCAAGATAATTAATAACTCGCAGCACACTGGAATCACTCAGATTAGAAGGGCCTTATCAACATGTTCAAGAGCTTCTCAGAAAGATTCTTATTTTCTTATTTAGAAACCAACTGACAGAAATTAGTGATGGGACCTCGTTTAAAAGCAGCAGCCACTCCTTGGCTAAGAGAATCTCCTTAAAAACACCATCTGAGGACATCACACAAATACTAGGCAGTAGAGCCAAACTGCACTGCTGGTGTTCTTTTTACCTTTTGGGTTTTACAGTATTTCACTAAGACTAAAACTGATAAAATTGTTCACTACAGATTATTCCATGAATAACACACCCAAAACCAGAGGATGAACTCATCTTGCAGTGATCTGTTTGACACGAATATGAACTTACACCAAACTAGAAGCAGGCCACACACACCCCAGCAACACATAATTGTTATATAGCCATTATTACCAAAAAAGTATATTATTCTCATTAAACAGCAGTTTTAAACAAAACCATCAAGCAGATTTACTGGTGACTATGAAGCACCACATTTCTTTATATTTTTCCCTTTCTCAATGCAAGATGCTGTAAAAAATGATTTAGACAAATCAATCCTTGTTTACATTCACAAATTGCTAACGTGCATAGAGAATTCTCAGCATACACAATCTCTTGTGAGCACAATCCTGAAATAACTCTCCAATGGTAACACTTGAAGTGTCTTAAATATACTTAGCTATGCATTTAGTTTAGGCATAGTAAGACATAGGATGTATTACATTACAAAGAAATGCTGAAGAAAATACCCATGTATAGTTTTATCCTACCTAGCCAATTAATTCCTCACCTTCCATGCTAAGGGAAAAAAGGCCAAGTTTGCCCCGTTCCATTTTGGAAATGAAAGGATAGGAAAGTTCATGCCTGTTGCCATTTATCCAGCAAATACTTTCAACCGACTGAGCCAGCACCTGGCAATCAATGGAATGCAACAACCTGCACCTCCATTAGCAAGTTAGAAAATAACTGGGAGACAATGTGGCAATTATTACCGTATCTGTAAAAACATGTTACTATTATGCATACTCCAAACTTCAAGTCTGAGGTCTTTAGAAAAGCGATCAATGAGAATATTATTGGCTTGATCAGATACCAAAAAGCTTCATCAAGGACCTAACACCAATTTAATAAAATGGTTTTATACAGCATTAAGATTTAAATCCTGAAGGTGAACCTTTGTGACAAGGGAAAGATCCAACTGCTGGGCATGGTGTCCTGTTTTCAGCACATGAAGTTAATAGGGAGCTTCAGCAACATCTACTTCTTCAGCTTAAACCCTTTAATTGCCTACTTCTGTAATTACCTCCTCCCCGCTAAGATAGCTTGCTGCTTTGAACAGAAAGATGGGGTGGAAGTAGTTCCCTCCTAGCAGGGTGCTGGCTCTCTACAGTCTGGAACTCAGCACAGCACCATCCCCTACTTTACCTGGAGTCAGTCAGAGGTGGAGGAAAGCTGCAGGTTCCAACACCACCTCCACAAGCTGGAAATGAGGTGAGGAGGCTGAGGAACAAGCCCTTGCTCAGTCAGGGTTATGCAGATACACGGGCTCTTGTTAGGAATTCAAAGGGGGATGCCCAGATGCAGTTAAGTTTTCTCAATCTGTGATTGACAGATTGATCAAAGTATTTTTAGCTTCAGTGACAACCATTATATAACTGTGATAAGCACTTCAACACCTACCAGACCTACCTAGGCACTATCACTAAGACCTACTGAATTCCATGGCTGCATCACTCTAAGGGTTTGGAAAAAGGAGACTTGAACAGAGACCTTTCAGGTTCTAAGGAAGCTGGGAAAAGTCTCCATATGATCCAAAATAATTTGAAGTTTACAGAGTGGTTTAATAAAGACTTACAGAAACTTTTACATTGGTCCCTGTCCCACTGATGACTGCAGAACTGCAGGATGACATTGGAGCTGATCCACTGTGCCTCCTGCAGCTCAAACCCACTTTCTGTAATCAAATCTAATTGTAACCTAATTGTACTTAAAACAATTTACTGCAAAGGAGACAACCTGGCCTGGACAGTAAGTGCGCAGCTTGTGGAGCAGGAGACACTGGAAGTTCTCCAGCTGAGGCACCAGCACTGACCCAAGTCACGCTGGAACACTGCCTCTGCACTCCTGCTCTGCCACCCTGCACCCAGCAAGGGCCACCATGGAAAGGGACGCCTCGGGGGCTGTCAGTCCTGTGGGTGCCAGAAGATGTGAAAACACACGGGCTCCATGCTGGAGATGGAAAACCCACTATAAGGGGGCAGTGCAACACGAGTGAAGTGTTGAGAGAACAGAAGGTTCAACCCACAGCTGGACTCAAGGCTATCAACTTCCTGATGGAGGACATGCAGTGACAGGGTCATTCAAGGGAAGGAACAGCTCAGAAACCCAGTGAGGAGATGATGAAAGAGGAATTTAAAAACAAAAAGGGAGAAGGCAGCACAGCCCTTAGAAAAGAAGGCAGCACAGGGAAATGACTGGTCCTACAGCAGCTGGAAATGAGCAGCTGGCTCATTGAAACAAGGGGGAGATTGCCACAAGAGGGGCAGAATTTGGTGAAGAGGAGAAAAAAAAGACATCAGCTGAGGCGCTTTCCCACAGTTGCGCTTCAACTTCTTAGACCTATCCATCAGAAAGACAAGAACTATTCACACATGAATTTTCTGGAAAAAGCCCAAAACTGTAGGATGAACTTATGTCACAGGATCCAATAATCTCACTCAGGTTTCATGTTCTCTCACAAACCGCAAGATTCCTCTGTTAAAAAAAAGCATGTTTAAAAAATCATTGTTTTTTCAGCAGGAGTGATAATTGAGCAGCAAGATGGAAGGACTGTCACTCAGGTTACCAGTTCTGTCACTTACCCAGAGTGAATTATGTTAAAAACATGAGTAACATAATACGCCATGCTGTTTCAGTTCATACAGACTATAACAACCTCTCCTTACAATTTCTGAACCATATATGCCTAGGGGCTATGAGCTGCTGACTAATACTACCCAAAGCTGGAAAATGTCAATTAGAGTATTTTCTCCAAGGAAAAGGGACATTTGAAATGGGCACTTTCAAAACAGTAAGATTTTTAACTTTCCATTGCATATGCTTTCATTTGTTCCAGTATGATAAAAGACAAACAAAAGTATTACCATGTACCAAAGTAATTCCAGTCAGGGTGACAGGAATCAATACATTTTAATTTTTCTGTGTCAGTTCAGAAAACTGAGATGGCAAGAAAATGTAAATGTGTTTGATTCAAGGGAAAACTGTTTTAAAGCCTGAAGTTTTAGAAAACAATTAGGTTTAAGAACAGTCATAATGATTGAGAACTACTCCATTCCACTGTTCCTGGGCATTTACTATTTGGACATGTGACTGAGGAATATCTTCTGGAAGTTCCAGGGGCTCTTGGTGCTTTGTTTCCTCTTTAATACATCTGCTGAAAATGTGAGGTTAAAAATCTATAACATCAATAAAATGGATGCTAAAGCTGAACAAGTAGAAATTTGCAAGCAAGGCCAGCCCAAATCTATTTATCATGCACCAAATTCAATTTGCAACATAAGATGTATTGACATACTAAGGATTAAGACTATCACCATATAATTAAATTTAAATCTATAAGAACCATTTCTCATCCATAGAAACTTGAAATTAACAACATAGTATAAACTTTATTTACCAAGACAAGAATAGATATGGTTTCCTTATAGAGTCTATTTGCATTTCGTTTCACAAATCTAAGCAGATTTTCATTTCTCAGCTTGTCAGGAACAACCCGAATTTAGAAATCAATTTACACTCCACGTAATAACTTAATTTTATGAATAAATTAAAAGCTACAAAACTGTTCAGAGAAGTCTACCATGAGCATTTGCTTTACCATTAGCAGTGAGCGCTCCTCCAGTGGGAGCAAACAGCGGTGAACACTCTCCCCCGACAACAATAACGTGCATGGGAACTGAGCAAGCACATCAGCAAATCTAGTGGTAAAAGGCAGCTTTGAAAGAAGCGCAACACCACCACAGATCTCAGAAACAGAACACGGCTGCTCATCTCGTCATGACAAAAGCTGGTGTTCACAGGTGCCGCACTGGGAGCGGCAGCAGAAGAGCCACTGCCACCGTACACACAGAGACGAATCCTCTGACCACATAACGATGAAATGCCAAGAGCTCAGGCCCCCTGATATCGGCTCCACTGAAATCAGTGATGTTATTTCAGGAGAGACGGGCTTTGCTTATAGGGGACCTGATCCAGCTCCACCAGAGCCATGGACAACTCTTCTTCCAGACCATACTGCAGTGGGGAATAGCTCATCACACCCAGGAGCCTCTGGTCTCTCCGCACCTGCCCCCACACAAACTGAAATTTCTGCCCCTTGAAACTTCTCATCCAAAGACACACTGCTGACCAGATTTCAGCCGTGTGCCACAACGGAAGAGTCCCCTCTGGAGACTGCTACTAATGCTGCTGAGTCAAACCTTGGAGTTACGACAAAGCAAATGTCCCTGGCAGAGACTGGCAGAGTGTGTTCCCAGTGCAGTGAGCCCAGGGTGTTGGCTCAAGAAGAGTGGATTGAGCTAAACTGCCTATTAGTCCAAAAAACAATGCTGGCTGCCCTAAGCAGCCTGACCCCAAACGCCGATTTTTCAACGTGCTGCATAAGCAGCTGGCTCTTCCCTGCACAGGGCATTCATTCTTGAGGGAAAGCAATGGAACACAATGCTGAAATCATGCTACAGTGATCAACTAAGCAAGGCAGACAGGTGAATTAATAAACAGATCAGAATGACCTTAAGAGTTCAGCATGAGCTCTCTCCCGTGTACTTTTAAGAAGAAACTCTACACATTTCTCTTAGGAGCTTCCATCACTGATTTACACAATACATACACTGAGAGACATCAGCAACAGTGATTGTGCAGGTTTTCTAAAGATCTTGGAGGAGGCAGGGGAAGAAGGGAACAAAAGATGCCCTAAAACAAAAAAGATGCATTTTCAGCAAAGCTTCTGGTATGGGAGTTTAATGTGAAATTTCCCACTACTCAGAAAACAACCATGAAATGAAGTGGAAAAAAAAATTTACTACTGAAGTTTTGAGCTGGTCTAATTTATTCTTTATTCCTGCACTTCTGATTAGCTTTTAAAGCTTCAGAAGACCAAAGAATTTTCATGGCTAATTTAATTCCTGCAGTTTGAAGAGGAATAGGAAAGAATACTCTTGCTAAAAAGCAAAACACATCTTACATCTCTAGTGGCAGCTGAGTTCAATCCTCTCCTATAGCTGAGATTCCAAAATTTTACTGGAAAGTGATGACACAAACACATAGGATAAAGCCCCAGTTTCACAAACTGACTCTGTGAAAGTGTGGCTGGAAATTGCAGGACAACTGAAGCTCAGGCACAAGAGGCTGCTGGTAGGGAGGAACCCTGAAGGATGAAGCAGAGAAACTAATTAGGCTTCCTATTCCATCAGAGCTAATCCTGTTCAGTGTAGCCTCAGCAATAAATATTGATGTGATACCTTCATCATCCTTTGAAAGCTGTATCCCCACTGAATACCACAGTGCTAAAACAAAGTATTGTTCTGCTTTCATCTAAATTGTCCATCCTTCATAACAAATCTCGGTGACACCTCCTGGGTGGTTTCTTATCTTTATCCTCCCCACCAAGACTGATATTTTCAGCATAATTGCTGAAAATCTGTTCCTTTGGCCAATCTGTTATAAATGCATAGCTATTGTATGTCTTTATGCTCAGAAGCGTGACCCTCTTTGCCACGTTAAGGCTTATTTTTGAGGTACAACCTAATCACACAACTCTGGAAAATCTGAACACACGCTTCTGGTTGTGTTTTCCCTGGAGCAAATGGTGTGACCTTTTCCTTGCTGCCCCCTCTGCATGTTTATTTCAGAAATTTTGTAAGAATAGGAAAACCAAGAGTGGATGAAGAGGGAATGGGATTATGAGCACCTCGGCAGTCAAAGAGCAGAAGGAAGACTTGCCACCACTCAACTCTAGAGATAAACGAGACAGAAGGCAAGGGAAAGGCTAAATGTGGAGAAAGCACAGCTGCCAAGAAAGGAAGTGTCTAAAGAGAACAGGAAGGCAGGAAATACCCATTTCAGGATAGCCTCTTTTAGGATGGACAGGTGGCATAACTCACTGGAATCACAGACCCAGTTAAGTTTTCACCTGGCTCAGGAGTTTACAGCCAAATACCATTTGTTTGTCTAACCCCTCTTGGTTAGCTCAGTAATGGTCTTCGAGTACACCTTCACTGGCCATTCAAGGATTCATCTTCTGAATCAAAACAATACATTTAAAACCTTCCCCCAAACACGCTGTGAAAAAAGAAGGGCAAATTTCTACTAAAACCACAAAAATGATTGCTGCCTATTTAAAATAGAGTACTTCCCTTCCCATCGGGCCATCCTGGGCCAAGCCCGTGCCTAACACTGACATGGAAGCAGCCTTAAAGTGCATTAGTCATGACGAACGTGCTCCAGCCTGACACAGGACACATCCCAGCCACCTCCAGGACTCCAACAGCACAAAGGAAAATCAAACTGAGGAGGGAAACACCACTTCCTGCAGGTTTAAGAAGCTGCAGCCACCCCACGCTGAAACGCAAAGGTTTGCGGTCACACCCTGGCGGTGGCTGCAGCTCGTGGGGCGAAGGCTCGAGGCACGAAGGGAGCCTTTGCCATTACCTCACGAGACATCGAGCGCCGGGGCTGTGCCCTTGGCCTCCCCGTGCTCACAGCAGGAGCTCACAAATGTAAACGTGTCCCACTGTTTCCTCCACCCAGCCCCAGAGACCAATGACACCGCTCCAGTCACCAGAGGGAGATTTGGGCAGGGCAGCTGAGCCCACAGAAACACCACCTTTTCTAGGTGACAATACAAGTAGACTGTGACCAGCCATTGCTGGAATAGCAGGCTCCAAAGTTTGCTTAATCTTAAACCCCCTGGGCTGCTCTGTCTTGCTGGCTGTTGGGTTGGTCCTCTAGAATACGTAGATCTGTATGAGCTTCAGCCATAAAAAGTGGTGTGTGCTGTAAAACTACAGCTACATTGTTGGGCACTAATAAAAACAATTTCTATAACACTGTAAAAATATTAACAGTCAAAATTTAAAACCCACCCCAGAATTTAGGTGTAGATGTATCTCCTAGTCCTGTGGCAACCTATCGTGCCTGACGGAAACATTTTGTATATCAGGAAGGTATCCTAATTTACCATTAAAAGTGATTTCAATTATATTTTTCCATGCCTCCTTCCAAAGCTGCTCTTTGCAATTCTGGGAGAATAGAAGGGCCAATATGGTTTAATTTGTTTCTTCAACAGCCTATACTGAATCCTTCACCAAGGAAATGGATTAACTATGAGGCTGTCATACACTTTCATATGGTAGGAAGGCAAACACATGCTCAGAAAATAAAGGGTGGGAGTCTGAATATATTCTCTTCAACAATGATAAACCCTTCAGATGTCTTTTTCTACAGTAGTCAAGGGAATTCACATTATAAATTAAGATACCAAGTTAATATTTAAAACAAGTTAGAAAAAGCTGAAGAAGTGTACTTCCTAGATTTAGCAATATCTATTTTTTGAGTATAAACACATGAAAATCATCCATTTCCAAGTGGCAGGTAGAAATTACATGGATATCAGGAAAGCAAAAAACTGCAACATAGAAGGTAATAACTGAATTTGTCTTTTAAGCACAGTTTCAGGCAAAAGGCTTACGCCATAAGAGAAATTAGTCTCACTGAAACTGGAATTTTATATCAGAATTTAACTGACCACAATATTTTCAAGCCCCAAAAATACATAAAACTGATCAAAGTGACATACAGCAAAAACCATAGCTTTCATAAGATTAATGCTTATTGTAAACTTGTTTTGCTTAACCATGTCCATAATATTCATTTACATGAGCACATGTTGATTATCAGGCTCTCCTTTGAAAAAGGCTCCATTCAGATACCTGTTTGTTTGTAATCCTGTGTTTGGCATACACTATGAAAACTATAATCACATTGAAATCCTGTAGCTAACGTATATTTAAAGCCAGGAACACTGAAATAATGCAAAACAACCGAGTTGCAATGGTAATACTGATTCCAGCAAAGAACACACCCATCAGCATCTAGCACAAACAGAACCATCCTGATTCTACCACCATCCTTATCCTAAATAAATTATCAAACCAAAGCCACTCCACACCCAGAAGCAAATAGCTCGAACACAAAATGACTCAAAAAACAGCATTACAGCAGACTGTCTGTACAGGGAGTTACCTTTTTTCCTTTCTTTTTCCTGTGAGCTGGTTTAGCATTTTTCTCCTTTGCTTCCTCACTCATTTTTCAGCAGGTAAATGTACAGGGGAAGGGGAATAAAAGAGATCACTGCTTGTATTCCAACATGCAAAGCCACTCAAGTATTCGCAGCACTGAAACCAAAGTCCATCTGCTGACGCTTCTCAGACAAGTAACAGAATAACTGCTTTTAAAGGCAGTCTCTGCTCCTCCTGCACAGCCTGGAATCGCTCATAGCCTTGCTCTGTTTTCCCCTGTGAGAAACGGGCTGTTCTCACATCAGTCCGATCCCTCTAGAGAAAAGCAAAGGCGTTTTCCTCTCTCATTCTCAACCAGTCTTTACTCCCGAGGTAAGATCTCGTCCACGTTTCCTCGCTTGGTCATCCAGAGCGCTCCCAGTCTGTCGAATGGAGTTGATGAGCCACACAGCAATTAGCTGCAGCCGCTGGCAGCTCTCAGAAGGGCTCACCAGCGGATGATTTGCCGTTTCTCGCAGACAGAGCAAGTGAGCCCGAATCGCTCGGATTGCCGGTCGCGTACAATACCGACATGTGTTGAATGCATCAGGGCATACCAGAAAAGGAAGCCTCCAAGAGTGATAAAAGATCAGGTTACTGGATCTTAAAGCCACTCCCAGGCAGACCCAAACAATAAAAGGCACAACACGCTGCTGAAGAAATTGCTAGATGAGATGTTTACGTTTCCAACAGCTCTGTATCCCCGTCCAAAGGAGCTGAAAATTGCCACTCTGCACAATAAGCTTTGCAATATTAATTATTCATCTCATAAAAGCAGCAACAGCATTTCAGCAAAACACACATTTACAACTATTCCTGCCTGTGCGAGCTTGCTCCTCCCTTGTTCGCCTGTTCCTTATGACAGGATTTGCACGGTCCCTGCAAAGGCAGCTCTCACACAAGTGTTACGTGCCTCATGTATGTGCACGACCGGCAAGTCACAGATCATGTTTCCACATGCTGCCACCTACTCCGCTGAATGCTTCGGCTACTTCCCTGCAAGTCTCATGGAAAAAAAAAAAATCAGGAGAGGCCAGAGACTTCAGAGCAATAATTCTTTCCCCTCTGTGCCCATTAAGACACATTACACACAACCCACATGTTACCAACAGCCATGACAGCAGCGGTTCAAGACATGGCTGAATTACGTCATTACCACGTTTCAGGCTGTGCACCTCTTAGGCACATCCACAGATTCCTACTTTGACACTGCCCCTTAGGATCCCCTTCAGGGAAGGTGAGAGGGTGGAACAGGTATCAGACATCCTGCAACAGCCCCATCCTCTGTAATCATACTGCACACTTGAGTTAGCAAAACACCAATTTGCCCGTTTCTGAGGTGAAATCAGTCGCATCAGAGGTTGACAGAAGTGACAATGAGAGGGTTTGTTGTGTTGTTATTTTGCCAGGGGGTTAGGGGGTGGGGGTGATATTCGGCTTTCTGTTTGTTTGCATGTTGACGTTTTCCTTAAACAGGCAATGACCAATTAATACATGCATTTTGGGGGTGGTTGAGGTTCGTATCAGGATCCTCCTGCCTTGCCTCTTTCAGATCTTCTCGCCCTTCACCCTCCTTTCGGCAGCATTTCACTCACGACAAACAACACGCGTTCCACAGACTAAGAAAAGAAGAAGATGTAATGCACTGATTCATAATGCTATTTGCCTGAAAGCTTTCTCCTTGGATCCTTCCCTACAAATGAATTTCAGCGAGCAACCACAACAGCACCATCAGATGGAAGCTGTTTTCTGTGTGCTGGCAACAAGTCCTCGTGCTGGCCGTCTCCATGGGCTGGGAACAAACTGGCATGACCTGACCCCGGGGCTCCAAACCGGGGAGTTAATTCCCCACATCAGCCTGGCAGGGTCGGTATTCTGAGGAACTGCACCTCATACAGGGCCGAGTTTAAAAAAACGCTACCAAAATACTACCCAAAATTCAGCTTGAATCTTCACTTAAGTCACTGACATAGGATGAAATTCATACTTACAGACAATATTTTGGTGCAAAACACAAACACTGTCAATAATGCATAAACACAGGAATTTAGTTTTCACAGGCGATTTGTTTTTAATGGCCATCTTGGAGCATGAAAAAGCATGCCAGCCTTTCCCAATTTCACTTTTTCTATATGTTATGTTACAAACTAAAGTGCTCTCTGCTGGTTAGCAGTGGGTAAAACAATGCTTAAACAATCAAAATAACATGCTATCCTTAATGCACGTACAAAGCAAACCTGCTCTTGTCAAGACCATTTTTCACTCTGTGTGCATCCCCCTGGACAACACATTGTTTTCTGAATTAAGTCCAAATAGGTAGAGTTCAAGTACAATTAACTGTGTGTTCTTAAAAATGAGTTCAGGCTTGGATGCATTACACTGGCTAGCTAAAAGAAAGCCTCTAATTTGTGGCATGCTTAGCTAATGGTATGCACAGAAAGCAATTCTGTATTACTTTTTAAATTACAGTGTTATAAACAGTCATGCTTCTTCGGGAATAAAAAAAGAAAAAAAGGCCTCTTTCCAGAGCAACTTGTTGGCTCTCAGATGCTGACACACTCAAACCCCTCCCTGATCTCAGGGAGCCAATGGAGGAATATCACAGGCTCCCACTGAACTTTGGTTATTCCAATGGGTACCTCCAAGTCCAGCCCACGAGATGGAAACTGTTTTTTAGGTTTTAGGACAGATCACATCCTGCCCATACATCAGGTAGCACTGAAGATATTGAATTATCAGTGCTCTGCTTCAGAACCCTTTTAATTTTTCGTGTTTTCTCTCTCATTTTAACAAAAATGAGTAATCTCCCAAGCATTGGTATATTTAGAACATGAAGGAAAAATCTAGATAAGCAATAGAAGAATTTTATAGTCACAAGATGCTCAGAGAGGTAGGAAAAGCTCTCACACTCCTCTCCTCCCATATTGCTCAGCTAACCATAGCAACCCTGCTGAAAAGAAATGTAATGAATCTCTCTTCTACCACTTGAAATAATCATTCATCTGTCAACATTTAGACACTTTTAGGAGGTCTTGTTTTTCATTTACTCCTTTCCTCAAAAAATTTGTCAAGCTCTTATACTCCAGGTAAGGAGGCAGAAGAGGCAGCTAAGTACTAGATATAAGGGTACTTAATAGAAATACAAAACTGATTTCTTAGGAAAGGCTTTTAGGAAAGAAAAAAAAAAGGCAAGAATAAATTATTTTTCCTTCTTCAACTTTATGCCTCTGCAGACCCACAATTTAACTTTGATAGTAAAACTACTATCAAGCGACTGCTGACATCAGTCCATCTCTAAATTATACTATGGAAATTATTCAGATTAACCTTCTTCCATCCCCAGGCTTTTAGCGTGCTCAGTGGAACTCTGTGCATTCAAAACGCCTAAGGCAACTGAAGTGGAAGGAGAAAAGCCAAGCAAAACTGCCTGGAAAAATTAAGATATTCAAACATCCAAGAAAAGTCTCTTATGCACATTAAAGTGTGTCACAAGCAAAAAACCTAAATTTAAAAGAGTATGTATTTTTAAGAAACAGTAGAAAACAAGGAAAATTTAAAGTTTTAGAAATTAGCTGAAAGGAAAAAAGCAAACAAAACTAAGAGCAAAAATACCAGGGCGGAATCACCTTAAAATATGCTAAGGAAGCACTGGCATTCAGAAAGAACATATGCTTAAAGACACTGCAGTAATGCTGTGATCAAAGCAGCAGATAAATAAATTACAAATTACAGCTATCTACTGTCTAAGTAGCCCTTGCTCACAGAAGCATTTTCATCTTTCACAACATTTAATTCTTTGTGGAGGTGCACATATTTTGGCGTATTCCGTGTACGATTTGAGAAGCTACAGCAAAGGAACAACACGCAGAAATCTAACCCTAAGCAACCGCACAGCTCCTTGGAAAAGTGAAGTTAATGCTACCGTGCTTTGAAATCTTTCGATTATTGATGAGAACGTGCACACTGCTGCCTGTAACCTGCTGCTTAACCACAGCGGTGTCTACAAGTGAACTTTCCCAACCTCCTCGATACGTATCAGTTCTAGGACAGTTCTATTTTTAAATCCAAATAACTCGCATAAGAGGACAAGAGGATGGGCCAAGTTCTGTCTATCAGGACAGTTCTATTTATAAGCTGGAGTGACTTGCATGCGAGAAGCGAGGGGGACACAGCTTGTTATTGGGAACCTGTCTGGTAACCATGCAAAGGGTTTTAAAAAGAACGGCTATGGCAGTTCCTTGCTTTACCAGAACAACATCCAGATCCAAACAGCCAAGCAAATTCCAAAGCCTGATTACAGTACTAAGAGCACGGAGAAAGCAGGCCAGCCAAAAAGCCGGCTTGCTCCTAATAGGTGTGGAAACCCACAAGCTTAATTTAACAAAAACTTGTGGCATTCAGCTTTAACTGCAGGATCACTTTGCAGATGGACCGCTTAGTACTTCCTCGAGCAATATCCTACACTATAAGCAGCCAAAACTCAAGGTTAAACCAAGTGTTACCTAGACAGGAATGGAACTTGTACTGAGAGTATGGAAGGCAAATTAACTTTACTCCTCTTTCTTTTACAAAATTAAAACCAAAAGTCAATGTACAATGTCTATTTTTCCTTTCAAATATGAAAGGAAGTACTTTGTGAAAACATTAAAAGCTAAGAAAAACGTTTTGAGCTCAGTCTTGATTGCTTTTCCAAATCCATAATTTGAGCAAAATGGCAGTTTAAGTAAATTACAATTTAAATATTGGCATTACTGACTTCATGAACTTACACTAGACATCTAACCCAGTCTGTTTGCCAGTCTGCTCGTGTTTGCAAAGCTGCACGTGTGAAAGAGTCCATCATCCCATGTCAACACAAAAACAACTCAAAACACACTTATCTTCAGGCTAAGGTTATGAGAATAAAGCGGTGGTTACCATTCAGCAACCATGCCCAGTTGCTGGCACAGTCCACTATAGACTCAGCTACCAACCTGAACATTTTCTTGGCCTAAAATTCCAGCTGTAGGTTAGAGCTGCCCCACTATCTCCCTCCTCCCTCTAAATGGAAGTCCTGGGTAGAAGCAGAAATCAGCTAAAGAAATAAGCGCCCTCTGACCAAACTCTTGCTGAAGACAGCTGCACACTCTCCAGTGCTAGCAGGAAAGAAGTTACTTCAACTCCTTCAGGAGGACAGATACCTATATTAGATAAAAGATTTATTCTCACCTTAAAAGCTAACTGAGAATTAAATACGAGCAATGGCAAAACAACTCAGGTTAACAAGTTAACTTTAACTTTTGTATTAAATCCAGGGATGAACATGAGATGCTAACATGAATCAAAACCAAGCTGTCTTGCCTTCACAATTACTTTAACATATGTTAGCTAACTGAATTTAGGAGCCTTGAGGACAAACATATCCCTTGAGGACAGAACTGAAGGGAGTCTGGGAGCAAAGCCCAGAGTGGCTGAGAAGTTACTCTCAGGGAGAAAGCAAGCTAAGAGATTAAATTCCTTCCCTCACTCCCTTCAGGAGGTAAATTAGCTTGCCTTAAAACATCCTTCAGTAGCTGAAGTTTGCAAGAACTCCAGTCCATTAACAAGGGAATACCAAACCAAAAATTAGGTAAGGAATAAGGAATCACATCACAGAACTCCTACAAAATTTGGTAGCACAAAGTTATTTCTCTGCCGACTGGATTTGAAAACACAGTTACACAAAGAGAACATGATTTATATCCAAGCTCTATAAATTCTTATTTACCAGCTGAGATACTTTATAAAAAATTCTGGTTTTGATTTCACTCCCGTAATGTTTTGCAAAACCTTTTTTTTTTATTCCCCTGTTTTTTTAGAAGTGTTCTTTTAAGTGTAAGCCTAGAAAAACAGACCATTTTGCTAAGCTAAGATAGCAAGTTTTATACTAAGCACACATACATATCGCTGTCAGGAAAATCTTGCAGAGGAAGGATGGGAGTGAGAGCAGCCCATTTTGGACAAACCTCCACAGGACCAGAGTGTGGGGCAGAGAAGCCCCACAATACTTCAGAAAGGTATTTCAATGTCCCTTTCCTTCAGCACCTCGGCAGGACCTGGAAGTTGGCCTGCCAGCACAGGGTGCTTCCCAGCGTGCAGTGTCTCCCCGCGTTTACATTTAGGATGCAAGAGGACACCACCCAGGGCTGGTTTTCATGGGCTGTGTGGCAGCTCCATGGCCAGGGGCAGGTGTGTGTCACCTCTCCACGGTGCCACCAGGCCGGCTGGCCAGGGCTCCTGCCATCACAGGCCTTCAGCAGGGTGTTTATCAGACAGCAGTACCTCACAACAGCTCATCTGTGGGCAGAGTCTCCCAAACCCAGCCTAACAGCAACCCCATTAAGACAAGTACGTGGGGCAGTGGAAGGTGGATGCGGAGCTGATCCACACACAGGTGTAGTGCAGCCTCTGCTCCCCAGGCCAGCGCTTGTTGTGTGACAGGCACTGAGAACAGGACAGGAGCGTCACAAGCCAGGGAAATGGAATCAGCCTTCATGACAGATTATTCACAAATTCACTGAACTAGTAAGTGCTGAACAACCCAAATTTAGCTTTGATTCCAAGGCCCCAGGCTGCAAGATTTTTTTTTAAGCCAGACGTTCCTCTGAGTTTCACTGATGAAATCGCAGCAGCAAGAAAAGCTGTTCTTTTAAACGTGGGGGGAAAAGTAATGTTGGAGCAACTCCACTTTAGGAGCACATTTGGAGCACAACAACACAGTCAGGCATTAGCAGCTTTTTGTCTAATTAGAAAAATGTGCCTCGTGACATTTTGGTTAGGTGACAATGTCTTCATTTCTTACCTTTTAATTTAAGCCATAATATCACAAGTATCTCCTGAAACACCAATTTAAAACTGCAAGAGAAGCACTAAGTCACAGCACTAACTGAAAATGCTTAACATTAAATCCTGAAGTTTCCACTGAGGGATAAAACAAAAATTATTTCTAGTTTCATGACTATTATGGCCCAACAGTTCCTTAAGCATGTATAGGAGCTGTTTAACATCTGCCCAAGTGCCTTTTAAAGATGAAAACCCCAGATTTGATACCCCAGTCTACACTGTTAACAGTTACTGCAATATTATCTATAAAAATCTGTTTATATTTGCACATAGACAGCTATACTACAATACAGGCCTGAGGTAAATAAGCTTATATAAGCTATCAAATTAGAATTTTTGCCCCCCAGAGATGTGTTTCAGTTATTTTGCATTCTGACAAAAACAATACCAAGAAAAAAATATTTGGGGGCAGGAGAGGAAAAGAGAGAGGTTGCTTGCACTCCTGCCCCTCATACAATATCCTTCTCCTCCTCCATGTTTTAGGCAGGAAAAGGTGCCAAAAAATTGGGCTGTTTTCATGAAAAACAAATTATAGGTTTGGGGGTTTTGTTTGTCGTTGGGGTTTTTTTAACATCTCCAACAACAAAAGCAGTAGTTTTTTTGGCCCAGCTACAACACATACAGAAAGAGGTGAAACGATGGCCATAATTATTTCACAGAGCACCAGATGATGGGGCCATACCCTATTTACATTCAAGGCTGTACGCAGGCCATGATTCGATTTCTCTCGTTAGAAGATGCGTGGTTGGGAAAAAATTCACAGATAATGGAGAGACAAGAGAGACTAAACTGGAGGGAGTAAGAGGTCGAACAGCAAAATGCATTAAATCTCATCACTCAGTAATATAAAGAGAGACACCTTGCTATATTTACTTTCTCCCTCACCCTGTGCCCGTGATTTGTGGTGTCCCAGAGAATTTCAGCATCTCATAGCAACAAATGTTTTTTGCTTTGGTGTGATTTTTATTTTTTAAATCTCATATAAGGAGTAAAAGTAGTTTGCAGTTTCATCTCTTCCCAACATGAAAATAAGTAAGATTTTTCTTTACAAAAAACAACAGTCAATCCCTCAGTCATTTTAGGCTGCCCTGGGTCAGTGCCTATCAATTAAAAATATACGCTTTTAACTGAAATTATGAAGTTAATTTACACACAGCTCAAAAAGGAACAACTTCCATCTATCAAGATCTGTCAAATATTTGCTTCAACAGACATGAATTAAAATTAAGAGTTTCTTCCTACAATCTGTTGATCTATAACATCATAATAATGTATGGCTTTGTGCCTGACACACATTATGAGGATTTAAAACAAACACCATCAGTAAATTCAATTTTTCTATGTCTATAGAACTTCCAAGAATCTTTTCAAACCTGGAACTACACAAAAGATTCTCTATTAAAATGTACAAATAAAAAAACCACGGACAAGCACCACCTAAAACTGCCTTTCCTTTAAGCTCAGACTAAGGAATAAGGTCCACCAAAAAAATCAGTGAAGCACTTGGGGTGGGGGGGCCGGTGTACATGACTCTATCCTTGTCTGGCTTCTGCAATAACAAATCAAATTGGTCATAAAGAATACAGATTTTCCATCTCAGAAAGAAAATAATCTTCCCCAATTCTTAAGTGTTTTTGCCCATGATGGTAACTGGCAAGTGATCTCCCTGCCTTTACCTCTATCCACAAGCTTTTCCCTCTCAGTTTCTCCCCCTCTCCTACTGAGGGGGAGCAGTGAGAGAGGGGCTGGGTGGGTATCTCTGATGCCTTAGGTTTTAACTTTTATATTTTTCAAATCCTATACTGCCTAGTGTGTAACTCTGAGGTTTCTTGTAGCTCGCTGCTGTTCTCTCATGCTGGTTAGACACAACAAAGCCTCTCTGAGCTTGTTATTCGAGGACACTCAGATTGTCCCAGGCCCAAAAGGTGTAAACTAGGGCCTCTAGAGAGGTGGAGAAATTGAAGAAATTACATCATTAGCTAAAGTTTTAATTGGCTGATATGCAAATGAACCAAACCTATAAAAGTGTGAAGAACTCGTGACTCGTCGTCCATCTCGGGGTCCATCTTGGGTGTAGCCTTTGGCTCCCCAGGGTGTACCTTTGAAGGCCTTTCAAATAAATACCTACCTTTATTCCCTTATTCCTGTCTAGTCTCTGTTTCTAGGTAGCCACTCAAGGCCTCATCTGGAGAACACCAGCCAAGGACAATCACTGCTGTCCGGAACCCCTGCACAGACCTCATGGCCAAAGCCAGATACTTATGCTGCAATAGTATTGCTCTGTAGAACTGAGCACGAGGGAGGTCTGACATTCTGAAATCTTCACCATGAGGATTAAATGGTTTTGTAAATCAGGAAATCCTAAGGAAACAGAACAGATTTTTTAAAAAACTGTATTTGGATGGATCCAAAAAATTGAAAGGAAAAATGTCAGTGAAAAATGGCTACAACCAACATGTTCTCTTTATCCCTGATATTTTTTTCTATTCCTCCTATCAGCCGGAAGGCGAGTGGGAGAAAGAAGCCTGCACTCGAACAGCTGAAATGTTAAGATGCACTTTGTCATTATGGCATATCCATCTCCTGCATGCAGGAGCAACACTCGGCTTGCACTTGAGGCCTGGAGTCTCACATCTGCAGCTTTCACAGTGGCACGGCAGAACTGCTGAAGTGAACGGAAGCAGCAGGAAAGGAAAAGAGCTTTGTCTGCCTGAGACCAGGGAAGCTGCTGCACAGAACACAACAGGACTGAAATGATTCGCAGCCTGCTCGTGGTGCAGCTGTGACAGCAGCCACACAACTTGAAAGGGACGCTGAGCGCGGCAGTGTTGCCAGGCTGATGGAAATGAGAAGTTTGTGTGCTGCACTCTTCATGTACAGCCTCGCCCTCTCCCAGAAACACTCACTTTCATCGCTCCAATAAAAAAAGAGCTGAAGAGCCATGCAAGAACAGAAATTGTGCAGCATGACGTTGCAGAAGGTGGTCCCTGGGGGAAAAGGGCTCTCTTCTCACATTATCCACGCAAAACAAATAACCCTTATTGCTGCTGAACAGCTCTTTGTAATAATTCAGCCTCATTTTCACTTCAGATTAATCTATACTGTTACAAACATGAAAAATACAGTAACTCTAATGTAGAGAAAGAATTAAAAATGTACACCACAGCATTCCAAGAACCTTGTAAATGATGGCAGAGAATTAAAATACAAATGAAAGCATGTTCCCTGAATCCAGAAGTCCACTAGTTATAACTCATCTCTCTCCAAGAGGCTGGGATGAAGACGATGAGGTTTATTTAAGAAGCACCCTTCATGGTATTGTATTATTTAAGTGGCAGCCATCAAAACTCACGACGAGTAATATCGATGCATTACATGCAGAACCCTCAGTGCTGGGACTCCAGATTCTCCACAGACTCTGAAAAGATTCCAAAACTCCTTTTAGGAAATACCTGAAAGGATATGGTACCTTAGCCAAAATTTGAGACAGGAAAAGATCATTATACCAGACCTTACAATCCTACTGCCAACTTACTGTCCTATTAAGGGATAATAACCTCCAGTTTCAACAGGTTTTCAGGGTTAAAGAAAATTTGGCTATTTCTGCTGCAAACACCAGGTAACCAGACACTTAGTGGATATAGAAAAGTTTGCACCCCCCCAAGGCACAAAAATGTTAAGGGAAAGCCCTTCTGGTCAGGAATTCAAACTTAAAAACTGTTTATTTCCTCAAATACCAATCTACTGCTACAATCTTATTCAACCAGTCTTCTTCCCTAGGGCTCTAAGCCGTATTTTACTTTGCTGTACAAAACATTTACTCAAATACTCTTCAGTGCTCACCAATTATCTAATGGACATAAAGCTCCCTTGGGAATTTTCTGCAGTGCCAGTCGTAAACTCCCATGAGGAGTCCCAGCCATTGTGCCGGTCTAAGTATCTGCTGGAAGGACAGATGCTTTTTTCCAAGGCTTTTGCAGAAAAAAGAGAAGTTAACATAAGGACAACATGCATCATCTAAGCCCTTCAGTGTGCCGGGGAAGTCAGGGGTCTGCTGAAGAAGTGTCTGACAGCAGCAGCGCAGCAGCCTCTGGCTCCCACAGAACTTAAAGAAACTGACTGGAGAGGTAAACAAGGAGCTGAAAAAGCTCTTTCCCTTTCCCCCAGCTCGGGATCCTTATCTTGCTCCACCTCTCCAAGGGCTTTCCATCATCTCATTTCTATATGGAGAGTTGCTAAGCATCATTACCTGCACCTCCTTAGTCATAACAAACAAGATTCATACACGGAATATTCAGAAATACCAACTCCTCTGGCCTCCAAAGAGCATTTTACCATCACATTTAGTATCATTTTCCGTGGCAAATAAAAGTCACAGTGTTGTCTGGAGCACGTCAGAGTATAATTTGCTGCTTTCTAGCCAAAACTGTTTAAAACCTGTAATTCACAGGTGCAAGTAATCCGTATGATGGCATAAGTGAGAACACGCATTGGTTTCAACATCAGCAACATAGACTCAGGTTGAAAAACCAAAACAGTTAAACTATTAACCTGTAGGGCTGCCCAATCTTTCCTTATTAATTCAAACTAGAGTGCTCACTTCCCACTACTATTACAAGCGGCCTCCTTCTCTAATGACTTTTAGGCTCACAAGTTGATATTTGGTCAACTTTCAGTTTCGTGTGTAACCTCCTCAAAGCAAACACTGCTTTTCTAAAGCTTTAAATGTGAGAAATTAGTGTGAAGTTTTTTCAAGCTCAAAATAGGTGGATTATTACAGCCATGAAAGCACCTCAGGAAAAAGAAACCTCTTTACAGTCATCAATTACTGAAATTGCCATAGAGCATTAAAGGAGTTCTACTGATAGAATTTTTACTATAACAACTATGAACTGAGTTCTTAATTTCATTTCCCTGTTTTTTCTAATTCTGTTCACTGCTTTGAACTTCACTGTCATTAATTTGGAAACTCTCAAGAGAAGCAGATCCTCCACAGTAAACTTGATCTTAAAAAAAAAAAGAAGAAGAAGTGTCAAAAAAGTCAGTTAAATGTTTGGTTTAAATACATATTTCTATTCTAACCAGGAGAAACAACAGCAAGCAAAGACTGAGAGCTCTGACACTGAACTTGAAACAATTTGCTTTAGTATTACTTTTCACTTAGCTCACTACCTAAGCCCTAACGATGCAGTGGATCATTACCAGGAGAAATATTCCCACTTTCTGGATATTTTGCTATTCCACATGAACTAGCATTCCTGTTTAAAGGACCTTTTCAACCCTCTGGTTTTTTTTCTCAGGACAAAACCTTACACATTATCCACATGCCATTTCCACGTTGTTTATATAGCCACACTTACAGGATCTCCTTGCTGCAAGAAGGACCTTGAGTGCCTCCAACACCAAAAACAATGTGTGTTCTGATAACAGGAGGCAATACCAGGAACAGCTTCCCGTAAGTTGCATCAGTAAGGTTCATATTTCACTATCTGCATGTGGCCTTGTGCTTCAGAGCAATTTCAGCTTCTATTTATACAATTTTGTTGCCAGAGAAGCAGTTTCACTTGCATAGAAAGTCCCAATGACCATTAGCTAGAAATGTTATACTTAAGATGCCCATTTTCAAAATCTTTACAAAATCACTAAGTGATTTGATCAACCCCATCTGATTCTAAAACTCCAGGGGAGGTCATAAATGCTTCAGGGCTATATCATTATTATTAACATGTGGAGAGGAAAAAGTGAAGGTTTTTAGCATATGCAGTGTATGCAACACCTTTTAAGCACTGAAACAGTTCCAGTTTACATAACTATTTCATTTCAAGCTGCAAGAATTTGCTAGCAAAAACTGTTTCAAGTTGTCAGTATTTTTAATAAATTTAAAATGGACAGCATGGATCACTTTTTGTGACAGGTTAGCAGGTGACTGATTAATTCTATTTAGACTGAACACAGAGGAATTTCTCTAGAAATACAATCCCATCTTTCCCTTTGTATGAGTACCCAATTACACTATATGCATAAAGGAGAGCTGCCATCATATTTTTCTAGCCCCATATGGGGATCCATTCTGTCTCTGACATTCCTGCTTCCAGCCAGTTCAGCCCCTTCTGCAGCTGGACTTTCTTACCCTCCATGCCAGATCATTTCTTGGTCACAAATTACCACTGCAGAGCAGTTACTACTTGAATTTCCTTTTCACAGGCTCCAAAGCTTTGAGTTCATCCTCTATTAAACCCCTCTGGGACCATATTTTTTCAATTTCTTCATACTCTTTGGATTAGCAGCAATCTTCTCCCTCACCTTTGTCTCAAGGGATAATAGGAAGGAATGAAATCCTTTCACGATTCTGACCTGACTGAAATAAATCCCAATAAAAGTTACACAGCTTCTCTCTGTTTTGACAGAGGACTTCCCTCTCTCCCACTCCAAGGAAGCCAGGCAGTTCTGCTACTGGCAGGATGTGAGAATTTAGGGTAGTTTCTATTCATAAGAAGTACAAAATCATCTGCTTGTCTAGAGCAGACTGCCCCAAAGTGACTGGCACTCCTGAATCTTCAGGCAAACTTCACTAGTTCCCCTTCCTCCTTTTGGGTGATTTGCTGTTGCTAAAGACAAGGTTTGTTGGAACACAGGGCTTTCCCTGTCCTTGGGGGTTGTTTCTGTGAGCAGCCACTGACTGGAGTGAGGCTTCACTTACTACCTCTCCTCCAGCAGGTGCTGCCCAGATGGAGCAAAGTGACCACATAATGGAAGTTTGGAGGCCAGCCCAGCAGCTTTGCCACCTTCTGCTGGGGCATTGCTCTGCCCTGTTACCTCAGAAGCCAGGAAGGTATGTTGGAATATAAACCTCCTGCCCAGCACTTTGCATATGAAATTGCTGCGTTAGGAAATAAAAAACGGTCCTGTAATTAGAGGAGAAAAATTCAAAATGGTGATCTGTTTGAGAGAAAGGCAGAAAGTGCTAACAACTGTTACTGGGTTGGGGTTTTATCCCTACTGAAAAAAACCAAATCATAGAGGAACACAGAAAGTAATAACCAATAGAAAACATTTAATTTCAAAAGGCAAATAAGTTAAAAAAACCCCCAAGCCAGAGGTCACTGATACTAGGAGAAAATAATGGGTAGGATTCTGCTGATTGCTGATGTTATTGATGGCCATTACCACTACATTTCTGTGGTACGTAATTACCAAGGGGCTTGGCAATTTTTGTTCCTATTTACTACATGATTGTCTGATTGCATGGAGTAAGACAAACCAAATCTAACTAAAACTTGAAAGAACAGCCTGTCTTGCCGAGAACCATTAATGTGATTTATGTATTTATGAAAATGTTCTGAAAGGAATAGTGTACAATAAGTTCCCAGCTAAAGCAATATTCAACTGTCAGAAATAGCTGTGCTAGCTCACTGGTTTATACTCCTGAATACTGAAGAAAAAAAAAAAACCCTTCCTTCCCCAATGGTTAGGAGTTTTCACATTTGCACAGCAGACAAAACTTATATTGGAACTCACAATTATGATAATGGTTTTTAAACACACATAATTGTGGAACATTTCCCTGCTTTACCACCTAGCAAATTGCATCTAATTACTCCACCTGTCCCAATTCTCACACATGATTTACATACAATTTTGTTAAATTTTTAAGTTGTCCTTTTTACATCAAGTGAGGCTCAGATATTCAAAACTAAATCCTTAACGTTGCCTCTACTCTACTACCGTTCAGTACATCTTTATCTTCTGATTGCAGTGCTCTGAGTAAAACTTTACACTTTATAAAATAAATACTTATTTTACAACTGAAAATCTTGGTTGGAGCTTTTAAGTCCAGGAACATGCAAATACCGTCTGTGTTAATAACAGCCTTCTCTGGGACTTCTAATATGCATAAGCACAAACAAGGCAAAACCCATTCATTTGCTATGCAGTTACATTCTATTTTATCTTCGTAAAGGAGCTCAAAAGACCTCTGATGCACAACAAGGCTAAGCATGAACACAGCTAAAAAGGCAATATAAAGTGCACACTGCTAGAAGCAGTTTGACCATCAGCTGAAGAACCAGTGCTGACACTGAATTTTTCTTCTTTCCACTGGTTGGCAATAAAACTTAATTAACTTTGGAGGAGGGACCATCTATTGCCCAGGCACAGATCCTAGCTATAAAACATTATACGGCAAAAGCATAAAAGACAAATACTATGCTTTTAAAGTCAGCGTATTTTCCTGAAAATTCTTTTGGGGTTTTTGTTTGGTTTGGT